>JAPPVO010000003.1:21824975-21976998 GCA_030407325.1 Camellia japonica
AACCTTTGTTAAAACTTATGGGTAAATCATAAATAGGAAGATTTGGTGATAAACCTCTTACTGTCTAATTTATTTTTCAAAAGAATAAGAATTATATAGATACTTTCAAAATAGGAGTTTCTATTTGTACACACTCAATCCTCTATTTGCACATCCTTCTTAGTTCACATACTTAAAAAAATAAAATATTTACTCATGATACACACTTTTATTCCAATTATATCCCCATAAACACAACTTTCCAACACTCCTAATCCACACACCTTCCACACCAGCAACCACCTCGTCGACGACGACGCAACACCATCGCTATCACCTCCCTTCCAGTCGCCATTCCCACCACTTCCTCCATCTACCAGCGACACAACCGTGACCCCCACTTTATCCCCTCGCTCTCTCTCTCTCTCTCTCACGAAAAGGGGGCTTCGGATGTTAATGGTCGAACTAATGTATTTTGTTCGGATGTTGATGGTCAAACCAAATTCATTGGTTCGATGGTTGATTTTCGAATGGAGGCTATTCTTTCGACACTAGTTATCCGAATGGTAAGAAAATAAGTCTTCTTCCCAGATCTAGGTTCTCATCTCTCTCTCTTTCTGTGTGTGCAGAATTGAGGGTCGCAAGGGGTGGGAGCGGCGGGCAGTGGTGTTGTGTCCCAAAGTGAAGGGTTACGGGGGTGGTGGGGGGGTGAACGATGAAAGATGGGGTAGAGTGGAGCTTCGATTCGAGAAGAGAGAGGCTGGAGTGAGGTGACGAATGGAGGAAGGAGGTGACCGGAAAGGGAGAGACTGTGTTGGGTATTAGGGTTAAGGTTAGGGTTTTGGTTAAAAAAGAAAGGGATATTTTGGTAATTTTATTTTATGATAAAAATGTAATAAAAAAAATATCATTAAGTGTGTGAGGAGAGATGAAGTGGTGTGTGCAAATAGAAGCTTCCTTTCAAAACCTCCTAATATTTTAAAACTTGTTTCTTCTATTATATTACCCTTATATCTATCAGTTCTCCTATTAAGCCATTTTCACAATGTATTTCAGAGTAAAATTTTACTTTGAATCATAATAAACTTTACTTCGATTCAGAGTAAAGTTTACTATGATTCAAAGTAAAATTTTATATCGTTAAGCAAATCAATATGTTTTTAACCAGAGTAAAATTTCAGATTAAAATTTTACTTTGAATCATAGTAAAGTTTACTATGATTCAAAGTAAAATTTTATATCGTTAAGCAAATCAACATGTTTTTAACCAGAGTAAAATTTTACTTTGAATTACAGTAAAATTTTACTCTAAATCAGAGTAAAGTTTACTATGATTCAAAGTAAAATTTTATATTATTAAGCAAATCAACGTGTTTTTAATCAAAGTAAAATTTTACTGTTACAAAAAATAAAATACATACTAAATGAATTAACTAGAGTCAAATTTTACTCTAAGTTCTATTAACAAATAATAATAAATAAATAATAAAAAAAGCCAATTGGAAACAACAAGGCGACATCTACAGCTCAGAATCATGTTCTCTATATCTATTACAATCTGTCTCATTTTCATCAAAATCAACACAAGAAAAAAAAAAAAAAGAGTATATGTTGCAATATGTTTCTTCATCTACATCATCATCATCAACAACAACAAAAAATAAAATGAAAAAAAGAAAAAAAAAATCATATTATCATCTACATCCAGTGAAGGCTAACAACAACTTAGATACATGTTATTGATCTAAGAGATTTCAAGAGAGAAAAACGAAGTCTATATAGCGGTTGAGCAAAAGTTCAAAGAATCTAAAATAAATTATGTGGAGAAGCCCAAAATCATAAAATCAATGCACATATATTTACATATACACATAATTTTGTTGTATAATGTGTATGAGCTCTAATGAAATCGGTGTTGAAGCTTTATCTGGCCCTAATAGAGAGAGAGAGCTGTGAATCAAAGGAGACCGTCAATGGAGTTTGAGACTTGGATCCCGCTGAAAAGAGGAGGAGCTGGTTTCGAGTATCGATTGGATCTTTCTACGATCTGTTCGCTATCTTAGATCTGAAGATGAAGACGTCATATGTCGATCTGTGTAGATCTGAAATCTGAGATTTGTGTCGATCTCTCTAATCGATCTGCAATGGCAAAGAATCTATCGATCAACTACTCAAGATTGTCTTTCTCCTTTTACTTTGCCCTAGCTCGCATTTTAGTTAATGATTTTGCTTCAAACTTCGTTGTGTACTGAGGTTGATTATGATAAGAGAGGCAGAGAAAGTGGGGAGAGAATGGGCGGAGAAGGTGGGAAGGTTTAGTTGAGGGTATAATAATTTGATAAAACATTTAAATAATAAATTTTGTCCTTTATGCAAGACTTTATAATTATGAGGAGGTTTTGAAAGTATAATTTTTTTTTCTTAATCCTTTTAACAATGAAAGGAAGGTAAAGGGGGTTTATAGCCAAATTTCTCTTATAAATACACCTTTTGAGATTTACTTAAAGTACATATTGTTTCTTGTAATTTGGAAAATTACAAATGCTCCCATGTCAAAAAAATTTATTTAACAGAATTAATTAAAAATAAATAAAATTCATGATTGCTGTAACAACCCTCGTACTGATTACCGATAAAACCACTGAATTATATACTGATTACTGCTAAACTGAACCGAAAATGACTGACGATTGAATGAATTGAGTTACTGAATAAACCGATTGAAATTGGAACTGAATTTGAATAAGTTCATTTATTGAATTGCATGTTGCATCTGTTTGATTTGTTAATTATCTGTTTATGTTTATGTGTTTAAACTGCTAATTGAAGGCCTTATCGGCGGCCGAATTAGAAACCGTTTAGTGTCCATGATCAGTAGGATATTTCGAATTTAATGGTATATTTATCTGAAAATTGATTAGGAATGATTAAATTAGATTAATTAGAGCCAATTGAAAGAGTTGACGTATTTACGAAATTGCCATTGTGAGTGGACCTTTGTCTAATCAAATATTTGAGCCTAATGCATCACTTTGGGCCTTATACAAACATTTCCTCAGCCTTGTTTGAGAGCTACCACCGAAATTTAGAGAGAGAGAGTGAGAGATTTAGAGTGAATTCAACTTGTTCTTGAGGAATTACTAGAAGATTGAAGGATTCATAACATAGATTGCTAGATTGGGCTCTTGAACCTTGAGATTGAAGACTTAGGTAAGAAATTTAAGTCTCCATTGTTATCCTTAAGCTTGTTCTTGCATGATTCATGCTCCATTGTAAGATTAAGCCATGATTTGTTCATAATTGTTGAATTTGGAACTCCATTGTTACATGCATGGTGAAATTAATGATTTTTGAGTTGGATTCATGATGGATTATACATGCATGTTCATGTTTTTGTCATAGTCCATGTTTCCACATTGTTTTCAAAGAAATGAGTCCATTTGGACAAGAATGAAGCTTGGATTTGGTTAAAAATTCATACATTGCATGTTTTGAAATTGTCCTTGAAATGGGTTTGAATGTTGGCTTTAATTGACTCACCTTTGGCCCTTGCATGTGTAATTGAGCTTTAAAATGTTGTACTATGAGTTTGGAAATGTTTTTCCAGAATTTGGGCCCAAGAGGTTGAGTTTTGGGTTGTTGAATACTTGGTTCGAACTTGGGAGACAAATCTGGAAATTCCAGATTTGGCTTCCTCGCTCGAGCGAAGGATTCTCGCTCGAGCGAGCCCCTTGGTTTTGCAAGCTCGCTCGAGCGAGCATCGAGCGTGGTATCGCGCGTAAAAATCGAGCAACCAGTACTTTTACTGTTCATCAGACCGCTCGAGCGAAGGATTGTTCGCTCGAGCGAAGCCTTTGATTTTGGAAGCTCGCTCGAGCGAAGGAAGGCTCGCTCGAGCGAAGCGCCTATTTTCAGCAACTTTTGAAAAATGCCTTCCAACTGTATTTTTGCATCCTCATCTCATCCTAGGCATTCTTAGGCCTAGTTTAAGACATCTTAGTGAGGATTTAGACATAGAACCACACCGAGGAAATCTAGGGATTTAATTATCACCCTTCCCAACTGTGAAACTTAGTGTGTGTTCTATTTGTTAACTGTTTAGGGTTGGCGACTGGAGAGACGCGCTCTAGCACACTGTAGCCCAATCACTGTGAGTAACGATTGTATAAAGATATGTTCAAAATGGTTATCTTTTGAATACTGAACTGAACTGTTTATTGAACTGATATTATTTACTGAATGAATGTATGTCCTTTATTCTGAACTGTACTGTGGCATCCTTAGCACTACTGTTACTGATTGTTACTGTTACAGAGATCTCTGTCGGTTCCCTTGTGGAACATACTGTTTACTGAATGACTGGCCATCATTACTGTTGGGTCTTTAAGACCTACTGTTTACTGTTATGCTAACGGATGTACCACATATGACTGAATAACTGTTCTGACTGAAAGACTGAAATACTGTTTAATGAACTGTTTTCATTACTGTAAGGACATTACATTCTTAACCTCTTTATACGTTATGTTATTCACTGGGCTTTAGCTCACTGCTCATATATATATGTAGGTGTACAGGCACCGGACCAGAGCTAGAAGCGTCGGGGTTATTCCAGTTTTGTCAGCCAGCCTATGCGCCTCACTGCGAGGTTCCGCGTTGCCATGCTATGGCACTTGGGATTTTGTTTTAGTTTTTCCCGTCGGCCTCCTCACTGTGTTGTATCACTATATAGACTGTCTACGTTTTACTGTACTGTTATTGGGGGATTGAGTCCCTGTACTGAATGTTGGGTATGATTGTATAGACTGTACTGTCCGAACCGCGTGAATGCATGAAAAATGTTTTTGGCATACAGATTTTCACAGCTCAATGGACACTAGTTATATACTGTATTGGCTTCCGCCAGGCCCTGAACTCTGTTATACTGTATACTGTTAAGCAGGCCTTCGGTGATCACGGATTACTGGCCGGTTACGGTGCTAAACCCATGGAGGGTTCCGGGTTTGGGTCGTGACAGAGGCCCTGAACTCTGTTATACTGTATTACTGTTAAGCAGGCCTTCGGTGATCACGGATTACTGGCCGGTTACGGTGCTAAACCCATAGGGCCGGGTTTGGGTCGTGACAGAGTGGTATCAGAGCGATACTTAACCACGAGTTATACCGCACACACGTGTCCAAATGAGCTATAGGGTGTCCTAGAAAAGCAATTAGGGCATCTCATGAACTTGAAAAGTGTGTGCTTACGACTGACTGATTGCATGTTAAATGTTAAACTGTTTAATTATACAACTGCTTATAATGATAACTGTTATAACTGCTTATAGTGAAATGGATAACGTAAACACTGCAAATGAAACTGGATCATCATCCTCTGAGGCCAGAATGGCCAGACTTGAACTAATGATGGGACTGATAATTGAAAGACTGGACCAACAACAGAACCAACCGCCCCCACCTCCTCCTCCTCCGGTGCAACCGGAACAGAATGTACAAAATGTGAATGCTAATGAGGTGGACATTATTGCACTAACTCATAAGTTCAGCAAGTTGAAACCGCCATCCTTTCAGGGAGGCCTTGAACCATTGAAAGCTGAAGCTGGGGTTTAGAGACAGAAAAGTTGTTTGAGGTATTTCCGTGTTCGGAGGCACACAAGTACTGTTGGCCACCTTCACCTTGCAGGAAGAGGCGAGGAGGGGGATGGATGCTTACTCGTGACGATGATATTGTTATGACTTGGGCTCAGTTTAAAGTAGCCTTCTTCGAAAAGTACTTCCCTCAGTGTGTTAGGGACAGGAAGGTCACTGAATTTGAACAGTTAAAATAGGGCACAATGTCAGTTGCGGAATATGAAACAAAATTTACCGGACTTGCTCGATATGCGCCACATATGGTGGATACTGAATATAAGAAGGCCAGGAGATTTGAAGGCGGCCTGAATGTTGCTATTCTTGATCGAGTCAACATGTTGAAATTGCCAACTTATGTGGGTGTTCTTGACAGGCCTTGATGGCCGAATCAAATATTGAAGCACTAAAACAAACTAAAACACCAACAACTGAATGGCATGGTAAGAGGCATGGGTTCAAGTTTAAGAAAGGCAAGCATAACCCTGCAAACAAGAAACAGAATACGGGGTCAACAACTAGCCCCAGTCAAGGAAGTGGATTCATTCCACCCTGCTCTACTTGTGGCAACAAGCACAAAGGAGTTTGCCACAATCTAACGGGAGCCTGTTTCAGATGTGGCAAAGTGGGCCACAGAATTAAAGACTGCCCTTCTGCTCCTCCAGCTAGTGGTAAAGCTGCACCGAGTGTAGCAGCATCAAATGTAGCACCGAAGCCTAACCCCAAAGCGACCGGGAAAGAGCCTATGAGGCAGGGCCGAGTGTTTGCCCTAATACCGGGAGATGTTCAGAATACTGAGACCGTTGTGTCAGGTATCCTCTCTATCTGTGCTCAAAATGCATATGTATTGATTGATTCGGGGTCTACACATTCTTATGTGTCGCATGCCTTCTCACGAAAATTGAATAGACCTTAGAACCTATGAATTACTTGTTAGCGGTATCATCACCCATGGGGGATCCATGACATGTGCATATATGTATCCTGCTTGTGAGATTATTGTTGGGGATATGCATCTGTTTATTGATTTACTGCCATTGAATATCGATCATTTTGATGTAATATTGGGGATGGATTGGTTACAAAAATATCATGCTACTATCGATTGTGTGACCAAGCAAGTTGTTTTCCGCCCATCGGGCTTACCGGAATTTGTGTTTAATGGGATTGGAGTAGTACCCCCACCGTATCTGATTTCTTCTGTAAAGGCTGATAGACTGATTAGAAAGGGGTGTAAAGGATATCTGTGTTCTGTACTGACTGTGCCTACTGATGATAGTGTTAAAACTGATGTGAATTGTATACCTATAGTTAGAGAATTCCCAGATGTGTTTCCAGATGATTTGCCAGGGAAATTGAATTTACTGTGGATGTGATTCCGGGTACACAGCCGATGTCGAAAGCTCCTTACAGAATGGCTCCAACTGAACTGAAGGAATTGAAAGTGCAATTGCAGGAACTGTTAGACAAAAAGTTTATCAGACCCAGTACTTCACCGTGGGGTGCACCTGTGTTGTTTGTAAAGAAGAAAGATGGCTCACTGAGACTGTGCATCGATTACCGCGAACTGAACAAGGTAACTGTAAAGAATAAGTATCCACCGCGTATTGATGATTTATTTGACCAGTTACAGGGTGCACAAGTGTTTTTCCAAGATTGATCTTAGATCGGGGTACCATCAACTGAAGGTTAAACCGGGAGATATTGATAAGACTGCTTTTAGAACGAGGTATGGCCATTATGAATTTTTAGTTATGCCGTTCGGAGTCACGAATGCCCCTGCTGCATTTATGGACCTTATGAATAGAATTTTTAAACCGTACCTTGATGATTTCGTTGTGGTCTTTATTGATGACATACTGATTTATTCTAAGACTGTTGAAGAACATGAACACCATCTAAGACTTGCCCTACAGACCCTAAGAGAACAGAAACTGTATGCTAAATTGTCTAAATGTGAATTTTGGCTTGATCATGTGATGTTTTTGGGACATGTTATTAGCCAGGATGGAATTTCTGTTGATCCGCAGAAAATTGAAGCTGTAGTGAACTGGCCTAGACCAACAAACGTGACTGAAGTTCGAAGCTTTTTGGGATTGGCTGGTTATTATAGAAGATTTGTCAAAGACTTCTCCAAGATTGCCTTACCACTGACTCAGTTGACACAGAAGGGGATAGCATTTGACTGGACTGACCAGAGAGAAACAACGTTCCAAGAGTTGAAAACTCGACTTGTGACTGCACCAGTTTTGACTCTACCTTCAGGTACTGATGGTTACACTGTTTTTAGTGATGCTTCTCATAAGGGTTTGGGATGTGTTTTAATGCAGAATGGGAGAGTTATTGCTTATGCTTCCCGACAGTTGAGACCGCATGAAAAGAATTACCCACCCATGATCTTGAACTTGCTGCAGTGGTTTTTGCATTGAAAATTTGGCGCCACTATTTGTATGGGGCGACATGTGAAGTATACACCGACCACAAGAGTTTGAAATACTTCTTCACGCAGAAAGAACTGAATATGAGACAGCGGAGATGGCTTGAACTGATCAAAGATTATGACCTACAGATTCTGTATCACCCGGGGAAAGCCAATACCGTTGTCGATGCTTTGAGCCGAAAATCGATTGGGAACATAGCTTGTTTGCTCACCGGGCAGAAAGAATTGCTTTGTGACATTGAAAAGTCTGAAATTGAAGTTGTCTTGAAAGAACAAGGTGGAACCTTAGCTGCCATTACTGCTCAACCAGCATTGATTGAAGAAGTTAAAGAGAAACAGCAACTGGATGATTACTTGAAGAAAATCATCGAAGAGAGAGATTCAAAACCGAGACCGGGGTTCAAATTTGACAACAATGTACTGAAATTTCAAGATAGACTGTGTGTACCAAATGACACTGAATTGAAAAGAAGAGTTCTCCAAGAAGGCCACAGTTCGAAGTTTTCGATCCACCCGGGGAATACGAAAATGTATCAAGATCTGAAACAGAATTTCTGGTGGCCGGGAATGAAGAAAGAAATTGCCGACTTTGTGTCTAAGTGTCTTCATTGCCAACAGGTCAAAGCTGAACATCAACGACCTGCCGGATTACTGCAACCTTTGCCCATACCAGAATGGAAATGGGAGCATATCACGATGGATTTTATCGTCGGATTACCTCGCTCCAGGAAAGGTATGGATTCTATTTGGGTCATTGTTGATAGACTGACCAAATCTGCCCACTTCTTACCTGTCAAGACAATCTATAATGCGGATAAATTAGCTGTTATCTATATTGATGAAATTGTTAGACTGCACGGAGTGCCTGTGTCTATTGTTTCTGACAGGGATGCGAAGTTTACATCGAGGTTTTGGCAAAGCCTACAAACTGCATTGGGTACCGAATTGAGGCTGAGTAGTGCCTATCATCCTCAGACAGATGGACAGTCAGAAAGGACCATCCAAACTTTAGAGGACCTACTGAGAATGTGTGTCCTTGATTTCCAAGGAAACTAGGAAAGTCATTTACCGTTGGCTGAATTCGCCTACAACAACAGCTACCATTCGAGTATTGGTATGGCGCCTTTCGAGGCATTGTATGGCAGAAAGTGTAGATCTCCAATTTGCTGGGCAGAAGTTGGAGATGGGCCTTTGCTTGGGCCCGAAATTGTTTATGAGACGACTGAAAAGATCAAACTGATACAGCAAAGATTGAAAACTGCACAGAGTAGACAGAAGAGTTATGCAGATGTTAGAAGACGGGATAGAGAGTATGAAGTAGGTGATCACGTTTTTGTGAAAGTGACACCAATGAAAGGCCAGACTCGCTTTGGAGTCAAAGGCAAATTAGCGCCGAGGTACGTCGGACCGTATGAGATTATTGAGAAAATCAATCCGGTGGCGTATCAAGTTGCACTTCCTCCTGAGATGGAGCATATGCATAACGTCTTCCACATTTCGATGTTGAGAGACTACCTTCGAGATCCGTTCCATGTGATTGAGCCTACCCGAGTAGTGTTGAGTGATGACTACACTTATGAGGAACGGCCTATACAGATTGTAAACCGACGGATCAAGAAACTGAGAAACAAGGAAATTCCGCTAGTGAAAGTAGACTGGCAGAATCATGGTGGTGTGTATGCCACTTGGGAAAGGGAAGATGACATGGCGAAAAGATATCCTGATTTGTTCCCACTGAACCCTGTTTTCTTCCAAACTGAAGGTAACTCGAGTTTAGAGGACTAAACTCCTTATAAGGAGGGGAGACTGTAACAACCCTCGTACTGATTACCGATAAACCACTGAATTATATACTGATTACTGCTAAACTGAACCGAAAATGACTGACGATTGAATGAATTGAGTTACTGAATAAACCGATTGAAATTGGAACTGAATTTGAATAAGTTCATTTATTGAATTGCATGTTGCATCTGTTTGATTTGTTAATTATCTGTTTATGTTTATGTGTTTAAACTGCTAATTGAAGGCCTTATCGGCGGCCGAATTAGAAACCGTTTAGTGTTCCATGATCAGTAGGATATTTCGGATTTAATGGTATATTTATCTGAAAATTGATTAGGAATGATTAAATTAGATTAATTAGAGCCAATTGAAGAGTTTGACGTATTTACGAAATTGCCATTGTGAGTGGACCTTTGTCTAATCAAATATTTGAGCCTAATGCATCACTTTGGCCTTATACAAACATTTCCTCAGCCTTGTTTGAGAGCTACCACCGAAATTTAGAGAGAGAGAGTGAGAGATTTAGAGTGAATTCAACTTGTTCTTGAGGAATTACTAGAAGATTGAAGGATTCATAACATAGATTGCTAGATTGGGCTCTTGAACCTTGAGATTGAAGACTTAGGTAAGAAATTTAAGTCTCCATTGTTATCCTTAAGCTTGTTCTTGCATGATTCATGCTCCATTGTAAGATTAAGCCATGAATTTGTTCATAATTGTTGAATTTGGAACTCCATTGTTACATGCATGGTGAAATTAATGATTTTTGAGTTGGATTCATGATGGATTATACATGCATGTTCATGTTTTTGTCATAGTCCATGTTTCCACATTGTTTTCAAAGAAATGAGTCCATTTGGACAAGAATTGAAGCTTGGATTTGGTTAAAAATTCATACATTGCATGTTTTGAAATTGTCCTTGAAATGGGTTTGAATGTTGGCTTTAATTGACTCACCTTTGGCCCTTGCATGTGTAAATTGAGCTTTAAAACTTGTTGTACTATGAGTTTGAAATGTTTTTCCAGAATTTGGGCCCAAGAGGTTGAGTTTTGGGTTGTTGAATACTTGGTTCGAACTTGGGAGACAAATCTGGAAATTCCAGATTTGGCTTCCTCGCTCGAGCGAAGGATTCCTCGCTCGAGCGAGCCCCTTGGTTTTGCAAGCTCGCTCGAGCGAGCATCGAGCGTGGTATCGCGCGTAAAAATCGAGCAACCAGTACTTTTACTGTTCATCAGACCGCTCGAGCGAAGGATTGTTCGCTCGAGCGAAGCCTTTGATTTTGGAAGCTCGCTCGAGCGAAGGAAGGCTCGCTCGAGCGAAGCGCCTATTTTCAGCAACTTTTGAAAAATGCCTTCCAACTGTATTTTTGCATCCTCATCTCATCCTAGGCATTCTTAGGCCTAGTTTAAGACATCTTAGTGAGGATTTAGACATAGAACCACACCGAGGAAATCTAGGGATTTAATTATCACCCTTCCCAACTGTGAAACTTAGTGTGTGTTCTATTTGTTAACTGTTTAGGGTTGGCGACTGGAGAGACGCGCTCTAGCACACTGTAGCCCAATCACTGTGAGTAACGATTGTATAAAGATATGTTCAAAATGGTTATCTTTTGAATACTGAACTGAACTGTTTATTGAACTGATATTATTTACTGAATGAATGTATGTCCTTTATTTCTGAACTGTACTGTGGCATCCTTAGCACTACTGTTACTGATTGTTACTGTTACAGAGATCTCTGTCGGTTCCCTTGTGGAACCATACTGTTTACTGAATGACTGGCCATCATTACTGTTGGGTCTTTAAGACCTACTGTTTACTGTTATGCTAACGGATGTACCACATATGACTGAATAACTGTTCTGACTGAAAGACTGAAATACTGTTTAATGAACTGTTTTCATTACTGTAAGGACATTACATTCTTAACCTCTTTATACGTTATGTTATTCACTGGGCTTTAGCTCACTGCTCATATATATATGTAGGTGTACAGGCACCGGACCAGAGCTAGAAGCGTCGGGGTTATTCCAGTTTTGTCAGCCAGCCTATGCGCCTCACTGCGAGGTTCCGCGTTGCCATGCTATGGCACTTGGGATTTTGTTTTAGTTTTTCCCGTCGGCCTCCTCACTGTGTTGTATCACTATATAGACTGTCTACCGTTTTACTGTACTGTTATTGGGGGATTGAGTCCCTGTACTGAATGTTTGGGTATGATTGTATAGACTGTACTGTTCCGAACCGCATGAATGCATGAAAAATGTTTTTGGCATACAGATTTTCACAGCTCAATGGACACTAGTTATATACTGTATTGGCTTCCGCCAGGCCCTGAACTCTGTTATACTGTATTACTGTTAAGCAGGCCTTCGGTGATCACGGATTACTGGCCGGTTACGGTGCTAAACCCATAGGGCCGGGTTTGGGTCGTGACAATTGCTCTCTTATACAATAATAAAATTACTTAAATTATTAATTAAAGTATGTTTCTAACATCATTAAAAATTATTAATTGATTTGATGCTTTATTAATAAAAGGGGCGATTTGTATGAAATTATAAATCTCAGGGAGTGGAATGTAATTTCTAGAACCACAGGAAGCGATTTATATTTTAATCAAAGCTTTAAGAATGTATTTGTAACTTATCCTAAACTTATTAATAATAATTGAAGGGAAATGATTTGCAAACAAAAAATATATACAAATAATTAACGTGAATGGTGTGGCAGTAGCATTTTGAAAACTATAAGTAATTTTAATAAGCTTTTTTATTTGAAATTAATAGATACATATCATCTCATTTTATGTAAATTTTTTGTACAAATATATATATATATATATATATATTTATATATCATCACTCATAATTGAATTACTAAACAAAATGAGGATAAAAACGGACTACAATAAATTTAAAGGATATTTAGTCTACCATCCCTCTCCAACTTTTAATAATGAAAAATGTCCACAATATATATATATATATATATATTTTTATAGCCTAAGGTCCCTCACCCCCACCCATACCCATACCCATACCCATACCCATATATCATACCCACTCTCTCACTCACTCACTCTCTCCCCTCTTTTAGGGTTTCAGATCTCTGCACAACAATCATTTCTCTCTCCTCCTCTATCACCACTGTCGCCGGAGATCCAAAAGTAGTCAGAGCCTGCTCAACTTGTTCGGACGTCAGGCCATTATAGTTCGGGCATGTTAGATCGTGATCGGTCTCCGACGAATCAACGTCGCTAACCACACCATCACTTAGGAATCACCTTCAATTTGATCTAAGTTACAAAATCCAGGTCCTCCTCTGCATCATCTCCATAGCATATAGAATATGAATCATCCTTTGTTAGGATGATTATTGCTTGATTCTTTTCAGTTTTTTCAGTTTTGAACCCGTCAGCAAGAAATTTCAAGAATTGAATATTAGCAAAATCAACATCTTCCAACAAAACAACAATTTTTTCATGATCACTTAAAACCCTTTCCAATTTTCCTATTTGCTAATTTTCCAATAGGATTTGAGAATTGACAATTACCAAGAGCAAGCGTGATCTTGACTTCCTTGCCTTGTGTAGTATTTTGGAGAGAATCCAATTTTGGCTATTCCACAGATTGGTGTGAAAGAAGAAGAAAGAAGAGAAGGGTGGTGTGAAAATAAGGTGTGAATGGGTGAAGAAAAAATAATCAGGTTGCTTGTTTTTGGTTTTCTAAAAATACTTTTAGGAAATTTTATTTTCTTATTTTTTATGTTTTTTTTTTTACTAAATTTTTTTAATATTTTAATAATTTTTTTAATTTTTAGACACAGCTAACATAAATACACATAAAATGTATAATTTTAGTAAAAATAATCTTTTAAAAATTCACTAAATGCCAAAAATACCAAAAAAAAATTACTAGAATTTAGTATATTTTTCATATATTTATGTATTTATTAATTTTTTAAAATATATTTTCTCAATTTTTTTACTTTTTAAATACATCTAAGTAAGGTGCATCTAAAAAGGTAAAAAAAATGCTTAAAATTTTTAAAATATTCACTAAAAGCAAAAAAAAAAAAACACGAAAAACAAATTTTTAAAAATTTAATCTAAAAAACTCAAACCAAACACACACAATATGATTTTTTATTTTGATTTTGATTTGCTCATATCTCACTATGGTGACTAATTTATGAGTATTGTACTCAATTTGACAACTTAATGGACAAACTCAAATTCAAGCATAAATTTGAATAAGATCATTTTCAATTCTCAATCTCTTTTTGTGTATGTATTTATTGAAGGTTGTCTGAAATTTATCTGTGAAAAGACACAATTTTGTCTAGTTTGGTTAACAGACAGAGAAAATTATGAACAAATCAAAGAAAATTGATTGAAACATAGAGAAAATTATAAATCATATAGAAATTTGTGAGCAAACCAGAGAAAATTCAACCCACGAAAATTTCAAAATGCAAAGAAAATTTTAAAATTTTTCTGGTTTGCTCAATTTCTATGATTTTCTTTGTGTTTTGAAATTTTTTCTGTGTTTTAAATCATAGAAATTGATCAAACTAGATAAATTTTGATATTTTTTCCGTATTTTAAAATTTCTCTAGTTTGAATTTTTTTTAAATCGAAATTTCTCTAAAAAAATGTTGAGAGACCACAACATTTATGAAAATATTATGTCTTTTATATTATAAAATATCTTAATACCATAGACCTTAAAAAAAGTTTTGCTAAATTAAAATGGATTGAATAAAGAGATATTGGAGTTTTTTTTTTAAATATTTAATTTTTTGTGTGGAGTTTGAAGGGTATGATTTTCATATTCATACCCTTCAAAAAGTCACTTGTTTAACAATATGAACAGCGTTTGGAAATTATTCACCAAAAAAAAACTATGTTTGGAAATCGTTTTATAATTTTTAAATAAATAAATAAATAATCTTTAAATTTTCTAATTTTTCCTCAATTTCTTAAAAATGGGTTAAAAAAATAAAAGTCATTTTGAGGAAGAACCAAAAATGAGGTTAAACTTACATTCCCTTTTTAAAAAAATTTATTATTTAGATATTTCTACTAGTCTAGAAATATTTTAGAAGTAATTTTTTTTATAAAAAGAAATATTCATTAAAAATCGAAAAAAAGAAAAAAAAAACATTTTCAAACTCCAAGCTTCACCAATATATTTTCTTTGTTAGCATTTAAACGAATTAACTTTTTTAAATAATAAAAAGAACTAAAAATATCATCAAAAATTGAAATGACAATTTTACCCCAACTTGGAGAACCCACCGATCCAACCCATCCAAACCGGGAGCGGGGCGGGTTATGGTATGTTTGGTCAATCACAGGCGTTCGGGGCGGGTGGATATTCTTTTTCCGATCCGCAACCACAACCGCAACCGACCAAGTATATATATATATAAAACCTAATTAAACCCTCCATAGCCGACCACCGAAGCTCCCCTCTCTCTCAGTCCAGCCCCTTCTCCCTCTGCCCGACTCTCTCTCTCTCTCTCTCTCTCTCTCTCTCTCTCTCTCAGGTAACCCTCCCCTTACATCTATTTTCTCAACTGCATATAGATACATGCTTATATATATATATATATATATATACATTTACACATACATGTATTTGTATAAGCACCATGTTTTTCTTTTTACAGATTCTCTGTTCGTATTTGGGACGATCCTTCTCTAATTGATAGAACTTTGCCCTAAAGATTGGTAGCTTCAATTTCTCGATATTTAGGATATTACGAGGTTTTCACAGTCAGATAGTTTTTGGTTCGATGGAATGAAATGAAATGAATGATTCCGTCAAATTGTTCATTCCCATGTCTGTTAAACACATTGCAAAACGGAATAGACCATTGTAAAAGGAAGGATCATTCCATTCCATCTCATTTCAATCCACCAAACACAGCATTAGAGTTTTGATTTTGCCAAAGTATGTCTCATAAGCTTGCTACAGGATTGTGTTTTTGGACTCAACACTCAACAGAGTTTTCACCACTGGCTTTCTTGTTCTTTATTTCCACAATTGGTCCTGTTGTAACATGTTTGGTAGCTTTGTGTTACTTTTGCATTCTGGTTTCAAATAGGTAGTTTTAGTTAAAGATTGGTTTTAGTTTATAGTTTGTGTTTTTGTGACTTTTAGTAAGAGTTCTCATTTGTATGTTTTCTGGGAGTTTTATTTTTAAAAGATTCTTTTCTTGTTTGTTGATAGACCAGATAGACCTTTGGTCTAAAGAATATGATAGCAGCTATTTCTTGGGTCCCCAAAGGGGTCTCAAGGTCTATCCCAGCTGTGGCTGAGCCTCCTTCAAAAGAGGAAATTGAAGAGATTTTGAACAGCAGGACTTTTGAGAGAAGGTAAATTTTTTTACATCCTCACTTCTTTCAATTTAGCTGAATATTATTCTGTTGGGTAATTTTGTATACAGTATCATGGATTAAAAAGACATTTTGCAACTAAATCAGTTGACTTTAGATGCCATTTGCCCCCCATTCTCCACCCATCTCTCTTGCTTCTTCTTATGATTGTAACTTGGAATGACAGAATCAGCTCTCATTGTCGTTTTAGATGTTAATTTGTGATTAGCTTCTTGACATTACTTGATGTGTTACTAAAAAAATTTAAAATAAAAATGTGAAAAGGAAAATGATTATACAGAAGTGCACCTCTTGTTTGTAACCGTGTTCCCTCACCCCCTCCTGTATTCCAATATGTTGTTCTTTATACAAGGATACTATTTAGTTCCATAGACAAAGTAATTTATTGCGGTAAAAGAATGGGATTTTATGTAATTTTGGTCTAGTATATATCTATGTGTATTTCTGATTCTTTTGCAGCGAAGAGAGTGAAAATGAGGACCATGATGAAGATATGGTTGTTGATGCTGCTAAACAGGGTGATGAAATTGCCCATGCATTAGTTGCTGCAGATGCACTTGGCAAAGCCTCCTTGAGCACGACTTCAGTTCCTTTTCAGGACATAGCAGATTCATTGCGGGAACTAGACATGGAACACTATGATGAAGAGGATGATGGTAACCCACCTCCCGTTTTCTTATATTCTAATGGGGAATAGTTTCTTTGATTCTGTATATTTGAAGGCATGGCTTAATCTTGAAGCATTATGATTATTTGGTCAAATGTCCCTTTTTTATTTATGTGCAAAAATTATCAAATGAACTTTTAAGCAAGCATGCATTTGTTTCTTGGTTGTTGCAGGTGTTGAGCTGATTGGCACGGGAATTGGGGATGCTTATTATCAGAATGTAAGTTTGTTTGACAAATGTTGTACATTATTGTTTGACTTTTGTTACTTTTGTTTTTGTTGAAGGAAATGGAATTCTCTGTCTTATTATTTCCTTGCCTTTTTTAGGATGATGACTCTGAAGAGGTTGAGGACATGACCATAACAGCTGAGGATGCTGTCATAGTTTGTGCTCGTAACGAAGATGATGTCAGCCATCTTGAGGCATGTAGTACTTAGTTGGAGAATATATGGATTCATTTCTCCCATCTCTTCTTATATTAGCCAACCAGTTTAATTGGTGAGCTCAATGTGTACAAATAGGTTTGGATTTATGAGGACCCTGCTGATGATGATTCAAACATGTATGTTCACCATGATATCATCATTCCGGCTTTTCCCCTCTGCACAGCATGGCTTGATTGCCCAATTAAAGGTGGAGAAAAAGGTATGAACATACTTACATTTCTTTGTTGAAAAAAGCTGCTTTTGGCCTTTGTTCTTTGTTTTTGGTTGATTTCCAAATTTAATGTGGTCCTATTAGCTACAATAGAACTATATATGTATTGTTTTATTTTAGAAATACAGAAGCTAATGTGTAAAGTATTGCTTCATTTTGCAAGCTTGGATTGGAGCATTTTCTTCTCTTTGGATTTAACCTGGCTAAGATTATTCCTTGTGGGTATTCAATGGGATCAAATGTTGACAATTTGATAATAATCACTAGGTTATGGGAGGGGCTGAAAGTTCCCACCTGTGGAGGCACTATGTTAATTTTCTCTCTCATATGGCTAAATTTCTGAGATACACTTGATGTAAGAAGATTGTGTGGTCTATGAAGATGCTTACTGTAGCTCCTATGGTGTTGTTGATACCATGTTCTAGTTCATATGGGAAACTTTAATTGTGGAGGCACTTGCTTTGTCCAAGTAGCTGCCTTAGATTTTCTTTGTTTTATTTTATTGGTCAGGAAATAACTGTCATATCGCAGACTATCTTTTTCCAGTTACTGTTACATTTGTTTTCTTTCGAGATTATTAGATTTCCTTTTTGCCTAGGTCGTATAGTTTTTGTTTGAAACTTGAGTGATATTTACTTGGATTGGATCATTTAGTTTTTTATTTGAAACTCAAGTGATCATTGTTTTTCTCATTCTTTTGTTTCTTTTCAATGAATTCATGTGTGTTTTCCGTCTCAAATGCTTTTTTCTTTTGGCAGGGAACTTCATAGCTGTAGGTTCAATGGAACCATCCATTGAAATATGGGACCTTGACATTGTATGTGCACTATGGACTTTGACCTAAGTAAAGTATAGGCTGATGAAGCTATTGGTGGAGATGTTATTGCAAAAATTCTTATTTTTTTTATTGTTCTCAGATGGATGAAGTCCAGCCATCAGTGGTGTTAGGCGGCATTTCTGAGAAGAAGAAAAAAGGAAAGGTCAGTTAGTGAATTTCTTCCCAACTCAGCGCCTTTAGAATCTTGGGTTTGCTTAAGATCTCCTACAATTTTGTGCATGCATGTTTTACTGGATATTGTTGTCAAACTTTTGTTTTGCGTCCATATTGAGCAAAATTGAGTGTATTGTAAAAATTGTAAATCAT
Source organism: Camellia japonica (assembly GCA_030407325.1). Lineage (NCBI taxonomy): Eukaryota > Viridiplantae > Streptophyta > Magnoliopsida > Ericales > Theaceae > Camellia > Camellia japonica. Next base: position 21,843,682 of record JAPPVO010000003.1, read on the forward strand.
TTGACATGTGAGTTCAATAGCCCACCAACCCATTCAGGCTGTTTTGGGTGTGATATTTGGGTTTTCCCCCCTTAGCTATATGATTGGCATAACATCTCATTGGATCGTTATATTTGATTATATGTTAAATTAATTGCTAATATCTTTCTGACATTCGTTCTTGACTTTTGATTGACATTTGTCTGGATGTCTAAAAAGATTTAAATTGCATTGTATTCTATATCTAGCCAATCAAATGTCGGATCTACCACCTGCTACTTATGTTTTTTTTCTTGTTATTTTTATTTTTATCTAATAAAATGATTTTTAGTGAAGAATGCTGTTTTCACTGCCAATGTTTAACTTTTCTTTTTTTGTTAAGTAATGTGGATATTTATTGTCACCTTCCCTTGTAATTTCACCTTCACCGCACTTAGTTTCCATGTTTCGGTTTTACCTAATACGGATTCGTCTTTTTCCTGCCACAATCCATTATGGATACTTGCTTTGTTTTAGAAATCAATCAAGTACAAGAGAGACAGCCACACTGATTCAGTACTTGGTCTCGCCTGGAACAAGGAGTACAGGTCAGGTCTGGGGAACTTTAGTCCTTGTTTTTTGGTTTGTGTATGAACAAGTGAGATGCTTTTTCTAAATTTTAGCACTCCGTTATTTTCTCTTAAAGTAAAAATCTATGTACAGGAATATACTTGCCAGTGCTAGTGCTGACAAACTAGTCAAGATTTGGGACGTGGCTACTGGAAAATGTGATATTACCATGGAGCATCATACAGATAAGGCAAGAGTTACCCTTCACTCTCCCTATTGTAGTTTTATCTCTATGCTGTTTGTGAGGATGCATTATAAGAAGCACGGATACGGATGCGGATGCAGACATGGGACATGGCGATTTCAAAAAAATGAGGACACGGACACGGACACGGACACAGTAATAAAATATGTTTTCATATATTTTTATTTGCTATCTAGATTAATATTATATTCACAAACAATCAATATTAACAAAAAGTAGCTCTAATTCTTTTTTTTTTATTATTATTATTATTATTATTAAAAAAAGTACTTTTAAATTAACACTTACAATTTATATCTTTTTTTTTATATCGATGATCTATTAAGTATTGAAATATAAGAAAAAAATAATAAACATTCAACATTCATCAAAAGCACTAAATCAGATGGGAGGAAAGACAACTCAGCATGTCCTTAGTGTGTCCCTGAAGTGTCCCCGGTGTGTCCCTTGAAAATAAATTAATTAAATTAGGGGACACACCATGTGGTATGTCCCATACGTGTCCCCGAAGTGTTCGTGCATTACAGCACTTGTTTTGAAGTGTTGGTGCTTCATAGATTACAACACATCTTTTTAATTGTGTCGTGAATTGTAGTATTAGAAAATTCCTCTCTGTCTCCTTCTTGGTTCACTTGTTAGTTCAATCATATAGATAACATAATAAAGAATGTTAATAATGAGTATTGACATGTAAAATACTGAATAGAAAAATATTTTTAGTTCTAAGTGGGTTGAATTCAGATTGCACTTTTGCAAATGCTTGGCTAAGGTATAAAAAGAAAAACCAGAAGTCATGGGTAAAGTATCGTTGGAGCCTTTTGATGTTTGTTCTGGATTTTGGAATGGTGAAAACCTATATAATATTGAGTAAACAACACAAATCATGGGAATCATTGTTGAGTCAAGTTGATCTTTTACATTTTTTTTTTGTTTTTTTTGTTTTGATCGGCAAATGTTAGTGGTTAGTTGTTAGATTAGTATCTATAGGAGAAAATCTCCCTACCCTTAGCAAAGCATCTAAGGACTTGCACTCCCTTAATTCAACCCCCATAAGGGGAGGTCATGGGACTAAGTCCAAAGGAAGGTATGGTGGCCAACTAGATCAGGCCTAGTTGGTTAAGTTGATCTTTTACATTGATGATAAAGGTGGTAACAATGTTGATGGGATCTGTTCCTTTTCTTTATGCTACTTGTGGATATTTGAGTGGGACCTATAGTATCAGCATATAAGCTTTATTAAAACTAATAGTTCTTTAGAATGTTAATGGCCCTCAATCTTTTGACCCCCTGGCTTCATTACTGACTAGTAATATACAAAATTACGGAAGTGAATTTTTTGAAACCTAGTTCTCCTTCAAAGTGTCAAAACAACCAGAACAATTTGTGTTGAAAGTCACCGGGGTCAATTAAATGTACTTCTCAGTTCCAGCAGTTACCTTCATTTCAGTTTGGTCTGGAGAAGCCATTTTCTTTTGTTAATTTTAAAGATGACTAGAAAGTTTTAGTAGCTTTACCTCATGAGATCTTTAAATAAACTAATTCTGATGGAAGATATGCTTACAGACATCTATGGGTGCTTTCTATTGGCAGTCAATATCTATGATGTAGGGGACACAGTAAAACTATTGTTCATACTTTTTAAATTTGTAATTGAGTTAGTAATTTCTTTGCAAAATACAATTATACCCTTAATTTCAATTAACATGAAAACTTTTAAAGTTCAAAAAACGTGTATTAAAACTACAAATTTCACATAGGAACTATGCAGAGGATAATATAAAATATGCAAAGTAAAGCATGAATATATAGAAATGTGCATATGTATGGCCATGTCCCAGTGTCTATATTTTTTTGAGGTTTCCATTTCACAGAGTCTGACACCTTATATCTGTTTCGGCATTTGTATCTGTATCCACAAATTATAGGCTGACAGTTCTTTTTTTCAGGATTCAAATCTTCTGTATTTACTGTCGCAAAACTTCATTTGTTTATAATTTTTATCACCTTGCTATAGTTGATTTTCAGGTTCAAGCCGTTGCATGGAATCATCATGTGCCACAAGTTCTACTTAGTGGATCCTTTGATCATACAGTAGTCATGGTAATGGAAATGTTTTATTGGGTCTGTTTATTAATTATGAACTTCAAAATTATTGTTTTCCTGCATTTTTTTTTTGTGTGCGCGCGCGCGCGTGCACATTCAGTTTGCTAAGTTGCCTTGCCTCAGCATTATTTTGATTAAATTTATGTTTATGTGATTGCAGAAGGATGGAAGGATACCTTCTCATACAGGATTTAAGTGGTCAGTTTCAGCAGATGTTGAAACTGTAGCATGGGATCCACACACTGAGCATTCATTTGTGGTCTGTGTTTACACTGTATCTATCTTGAGCTGTGTTCATTTTTTGTTTTCCAAGTATGCAAAGCACAGGGGATTTCATTTTGAATTGGGAAGGTTTATAGGATCTTTCTTTTTAAGCACATCTTAATTTAGTTTTTCTTGGAGATGTCCTCTTGAAGCAGAATTATCATTATCTAATTGTGTTTTCAGGTCAGTCTTGAAGATGGTACAGTTGAAGGTTTTGATATCCGAGCTGCTAAGTCTGATCAATCTTCTGACTCAAAGCCAAGTTTCACTCTTCATGCACACGATAAAGCTGTTTGCACAGTCTCCTATAATCCTTTGGCACCAAATGTACATATTTCTCCTCTATAGACATTTTTATTACTCGACTTCACTGTACTTGCTATACTAACTGTTTGTCCCTCTGTTTTTTGTAGCTTCTTGCAACTGGATCCACTGATAAAATGGTAATTTTCTCTTTCTGATTTTGAGTTTGTGTCTCTTTATTTCTGTTGGCCTCCATATTCCCACAAACCATATATAGTAATAGTAGTACTTTCTCAATTGGTTAATCTTGATTGCTGCAGGTAAAATTGTGGGATTTGTCAAACAACCAACCATCATGTGTTGCATCTAATAATCCAAAAGCTGTATGTGATTCTTTGAGATAGTCTTTTCTTTTCTTTTTCTAAAGAATACATATTATAATTATGACATAGTAATATTCTACATAATTATTAATCTGAGGTGAATTGTGTCATCCTGTTATTAATGTTATCAGGGAGCTGTCTTTTCCATTTCCTTCTCAGAGGATAGCCCCTTCTTGCTAGCCATAGGAGGCTCCAAGGGAAAATTGGAAGTGAGTGGATGTAACTTTTTATGCTTCATGCTTTTGCAATTCTCTCTCTATTTTCCCCTCTAAAAGTTGTGTGGAATGGAAGTAACTTTTTTTTTTTTTTTGGCTCATATATGCAGGTGTGGGATACACTATCTGATGCTGGGGTCTCTCGAAGATATGGGAAATATAGTAATCGGAACATATCTTAATCTTTTGTGCTTGGTATTTTCTTTCCTTTCTTTTTTTGTTAGAAAAAACAGAAGAAAAAAAAGAGGGGGATGTTGTGGTCTTGGTTTTTGATATTGAAATAGTATAAACTGGTGAGAGGGTGAGAGAACTGACTAATGTTGCTCTCATATTATGAAGCCAATTAATTACATGGGGCGAGTTTTTTTTTCATTTGCAGCTTCCTAAAGGTAATGTATATTTATTGAAGCTTTTTTGTTGTTTTTGTTGTACTGTTCTGAAGAATTGTAGTCAACATTAGAGGAAATGAAAATTTTAGAGCAGGAGTGGTTTTGAAGACCCTGTTTGCATGTTTTTTTCTCTCAGCTGCAATTCCACTAGATGAAATGTTTTCTAACTGTTGATGTTAAACAAAGTTCAAAGCAATTTCAAATTAGCCAGAAGTGGCATGTGCATATTTTTTTCACAAGCATGATTCTAAGACACCAGCCTACACCTGCATGGACCTCCAATATGGTTGTCCATATTCATCTTTTGGAAGATAGTTCAACAACTCGAGCATTTATCAAGTTGGTCCTGGTTATAGAGATTTCTCATGGTTCATTAAAAATTTGTGTTTTTGCTTTTCTTCTGTATCTGTCTAAACTGCTGGATATAGTCTTGTCATTAGATTGTTAACCTGTCTTCTTCATTGATGTGGAAGTTGGTCAGATCTGCTGCACCCATGCAGACATACACATTTTGTTGGTCTTCCTCAGTCAAAATGCTGTCACTTTCATATGGAGTTGTGGTCTATAAGAAACTTTAGGGTGCAAAATGCTCTAAATTGTCTGGTAGTTGACCTTGATAGCTTTCAAGCAGTTTTGAGACCAATAATGATCCTGTGTCATAGAATGTCTGATACGACTTCATGTATAATTTATGGGGCTAAAATAGTTTAATTAAGTTTAAAAAAATATTGTTTTAGTTAATGGTAACTTGTTTATTAATTTATATGTCTAACAATATATTAGTGTAACGAGTCTCACAAGTTATGCTTAAGGTTGATACTTGATATAATAGACAAACATGATAAGAAAATTGTAGGTATTATAATATCATTGTTTTGATTTTGAAATGTAATTAAGGTGAATGGTAAGAAATCATTGCAACAGTCATGTTTGCTGTCGATGTTTTTAGCCAATGCATTGTTATCCATCTATGAAACTTACAATATTGTTTTAATCTTGTCATTCTCATGGAAATGATGTTCTCGTGTTGTGTCACGGTTGATAGTGAGAGATTGTTATTATTAGGTTGAGAAATATTAATCAAGGTTGTAGAATATTGTTGGAAAAATACTTCTTAACTATGCTTGTTAACTGGAAAATGATTATTGGACTGCTCGTGTTGTGAGAAAGCAGTTTCTCTTCTTTACGCTGTGGTTGATTGGGGGATTTGGAAAGAGAAAGAAAAAATGGAAGTGAAATCTGAATAAAATATATTTATATTTCACTTAGTTTTACACACATTTTCTCTGTTTCTTTCAAAATCTATTATCAAATCTCTCCACCAAACACAGCATTAAGGTAGAGTTTAATTCAATAATCAATATTAACATCGGTTAATATTGAGCCCTGTTTTCCAAACATGAATTTGGATTAGGAAATTTCTATATTTCTTCACTGACTTGTGCATCTTTTAATTAAGAATTTTTGAAATTTAGTTTCTAAAATTTATTAATTTGTATATTATTTTTCTTTAAATTAAATAAATCATATGCTTCATAATTTCAGTCATAAATGTACTCTGGGTGGTAGATGTTATTGGTCTGAACAAACTTTCTGGTTGTTGAGTTGTCTTTCCATTTTTGTATATAGAGTAAAATTAAGTGCATGCCAAGAAGAATTTATTTAATTTTACTTTTGGTTTCCAAAATTAAAATATGTAATTATGGTTATAAATTTTTTTTTATCCCTAGTAGATTTGTAGCTTTAAGATTTATTCTGAAAAGAGATTATTACAAAATTAAAATTTACCGACTCTTATATCCCAATGCATTTGGATATGAATGGAAATGTTTTTGATTTGGGTTTCAGATAAATAATAGGGTTGATAATGAAGATAATCGCCTTCCTATTCATAAACTTCAGATCAAACACTCTCCAGATTGGGAGGATTCAAAGTAATTTTTCATTTTGAGGAGTGTGTTAATCAAAGAAATGATAGAGGAATAAAGATTGGTAAGTATGTTGAGATGCAAAGATTTTTTAAAAAGAATATATATTATATATGAATATTTTTGTGCTTTATTATTACTAGCTTTGGTAAATTAAATTATAAATATGTCTCTCTATTTTTTTAACGACACATGTAAAATTTGTATGGAACAAATTAAGAGAAACAAGTTAAAAAAAAGCGTAGCAAATTATCATATCTCGAGCTTGAAGTAGGTACTTCATATTTGGATTTTCAATATTTATCAGAAAAAAGAAAATAAATCTTTGTTGATTATGTAGTATTTTTTTTAGATGGCAATTTGATTGTGTTAAGAAAATGAGAAATAAAACAAATACTGGTAGAGATGTTTACGAAGAAAAAAAGAAAATCCTTAATTTTTTGCTTACCAAGCTTGAAGCCGATCAAAGAGCCGGTAATGGTGCTTGCCCGGAATCCAATGTCTACACGCAGCAGCACGTGCGCCCACAGAACACAGACCTAGGCTCTATATAGGAAAGGGAAAAAAAAAATAACTAGTGTCAATTTTAATTTGTGATAAATTTAATTATGTAAAATTTAATTAATTGTAAATTTTTAATATTTTTTAAAATAAAATAAATTGAGTTCACTTGAGAGGTTGGGAATCAAATATTGTCAAAGTAAAATTTTAATTTCATTCTTCCCATTATGGATTTTTTTAGTTGTTAAAAAATTAATAATCGTTATTTTAGATTTTAAATAATTAATTTTTTCATTTTATTTAAGGTATATATGTCTAATAAATTATAAGATTGACACATTTTAAATTAAAATAAATTATAAACAACTTATTTAATCTACATTAAGGGATTGTTTGGAAAGTAATAGGTTTGTATACGTTTTACGAAAAAAATGTTAAATATAAATTGAATTTGAAGTGATGTGACTTAAATAAGATAATTATAACCTAAATATAATAATGTGTTAAAATAGAATATGTTATTTTTACACATGTTAAACAACCACTAAATACTCCTGTAATTGTGTTGATTTGTGAGTTTGTATTGGTGCACTTTTCTTAAATAATTAATTATTAATTTAAAATTAGTAAAATTAAAAAATTAAATTAGAAGGTTAAAATGACAATAAAGTGAAATGGTAAAAATAAAATAACCATAATGTAAAAAGAGTACTGGTACGATAGTTTTTTTGTGAACTACATTGGTACGATAGATTACTCCGCAATAAATTACACCAACAAATATCGAAAATGGAGCGATATAAACAAAAGAATCCGCGCCTTTATATAACTAACTACACCTGAAACCCCCCCACTCTCCTCCCTGCCTTTTTACCTCTCCCTTCCTTCCCTACACACTGTGACGCTGACTTGGAGAGAGAGAAAGCACATCCACTGTGCTGTGCGACTGTTTTAGAGAGAGAGAGAGAGAGAGAGAGAGTGAGATTCAAGCGCATTCGTACTCCATTAATGGATTCAAGAGCTTTCGTACTCCATTAATGCTTCACAGCAAGAAAGCGTGACCTGTTGCTTTTTCACGGAGAGTCCTGTTTCAAAATTCACCTAATCAAACGATACACTAAGCGATCGATTTCTTCTCTTCGATGGAACTTAGTCAAGTGACGCTGGAGATCTTCTCAAAGCTTGAGCAGAAGTGGCTCTCTCACTGCGAGGGCAAGAAGACGCGGATTCTCAGCATCGATGGAGGAGGAACCACTGGTTTTCTTGCTGGAGCCGCCTTGATACACTTAGAGGATCAGATCCGAGCTAAAACCGGCGATTGTCATTCTCGCATTGCCGATTTCTTCGACATTGTCGCCGGAACTGGAATCGGAGCTCTCTTCGCCGCAATGCTGACTGCCGAAGACGGAAACGGACGTCCTCTCTTCACGGCTACAGACGCCGTCAAATTCGTCACCGAAAAGCAGTCTGAACTGTATAAGGTCAAACACGTCGGTGTTTTTCGCCGGCAACGGAGATTTTCCGGCAAGAACATCGATAAGGTGTTGAAGGAGGCATTGACGAGAGAGGACGGTAAGGTGCTGACCTTGAAGGACACGTGTAAGCCTCTCCTGGTCCCTTGCTTTGATCTTAAGAGCTGCGCGCCGTTCGTTTTCTCCCGAGCCGACGCGACCGAGTCGCCGAGTTACGACTTCGAGCTCTGGAAGGTGTGCCGTGCCACGTCAGCGACTCCGTCACTGTTCAAGCCGTTCAACCTAAGTTCCGTTGACGGAAAAACCTCATGTTTGGCCGTCGACGGCGGTCTCGTCATGAACAACCCCTCCGCCGCCGCCGTCACTCACGTTTTGCACAACAAACGTGATTTCCCCTCCGTTAACGGCGTCGAAGACCTGTTAGTCCTCTCTTTAGGTAACGGTCCGTTAAACAGCACCTCTAGCCTCAAACTCAGTCGTAACGGCGACTGCTCAACGGCGTCAGTTGTGGACATCGTTCTGGACGGAGTTTCGGAGACCGTCGATCAAATGCTTGGAAACGCTTTCTGTTGGAATCGCACGGACTACGTCAGAATTCAGGTAATTAGATCTGATCGCTGCTGTCAGTAGTATTCAACTGTTAATCTGACTTTTATTAATTAATTATTAAATAAATTAATTGACGGCGTTAACTGTGCAGGCAAACGGTGTGGCCAGCACGGAGGGAGCGCTGAAAGAGAGAGGCACGGAGTCGCTACCGTTTGGCGGGAAACGGCTGCTGACGGAGACTAACGGAGAGAGAATCGAAAGTTTCGTGCAACGACTTGTTGCTGCGGGAAAGAGCAGTCTACCACCTAGTCCGTGCAAGGAGACCGCCGTTAGTCCAGTTCTGACTGCCGTTAGTCCTCTTGCTAACGGCCGTTAGTTTTGTCAATGTCTCTTTTTTTTTTTTTCAGTTAACCCCTTGTTCTGTTATAACCTTCCTGGGGTTAACCGTTGTCTCCAGTGCTAAGTTAGATATCCAGAATAATAGTAGTGTCCTATTGGGTATTGCATCTCACTTGCTTCTCTCTTTTAATCCTCAACTAGTTGTATTTTTTTTTTTTTTATTTCTAGCTCAGTTATTGTAACAGTATAGTAATTAGATTTTTAAAATGTTTGAACAAAATGATCATGACTGCTGTGAAGCAAGGCCGTACGGTTTAATTTTGATCCAATGAATTCATGGAGGTGTATGTAAGGCTGTATAAAATAAAGAAAATTAGTCTAAGGTTCCTTCTTCACTTTTCGTAATAGAAGAGATCCACAAAATCATTTTTTGATGTCTAAGGACCCTAAACATATATCAGAGAAATTTGACTCTTTGCCCACAATTTCTCTCTCTCTCTCTCTCTCTCTCTCTCTCTCTTCGACTTCGCATTGTTGATTCTTCATCAGATAAGGCCGAGCCCCACTAATAATAACATTGCGTCTTCCTCTTCTGCTGCTACACCTATGGAAATAGCCATCGATGGATCCGACTCCGACGAGTGATAGTCTGAAGTGAAGCACCAAGATGAGGTGGAGATGGTATCGGCATGAACCGATGGTAGCCAGAGCTGTCGCGACGTTAATGGTAACCGAAGCTATGACCGCTGATGGTATGCAAGGTGGCTTGGTCTTCGGTGATGACGACGGCCCCTAGAGTGGCAGCTATGGGCTACGAGCACGATGACATAGTTTCTGGAGTGGATGGTTCTCCATTGTTTGGGGAGATAGCTATTAGCTCAACTTCAGCAGTAGATAATAGTCCACAGGCTAGTGACTTTGCAAAGCAGCAGTTCCCAGAAATAATAGAAAATGGTCGGCCACTTGAACCAGATTCAGAAGTTGGTTTTTCATATTCTAGAGAGAGAAATATTTATAGGGATTTTAATGGGGCATATGGCGAGGAATTCTGTGGATTTTCCTCTGATAATGGTATGGTTGGAAGGGACGATTCTGACCTTAAATCGCCATCTGAATTCCAAACTTCTCTAGATCATCCATCAGATCCTGAGGTTCATGTGCATCTAGATGATGTGGTAACAGAAAAAAAACCATTCATTCAGAACCAATGATTGTGGCTACTACCATTGCTGACACTCATTATGATGATAATGAAGATGATGGCAAATCTTTATCCACAAGTTGTGCAAAATTGCAAGAATAATGGGTTTGTGAAGAAGACTGACTGTTTTATTAATACAACTAGTATAAGCACTACTATTGGTGTTCATGTATAGTGGAGAATTCACTGGATTTTCACATTCCATTAACACTGCTACAGCTTCAAGACAGGGAAACTCCTATAGCCATGGCCATTCACCTGAACTGAATTTTCTCTGGGTTGAAACCAGAGAAATTCTCTGATTTTTTAACTGAATTTTCTCTGGGTTGGTCCAGAAAAATTCTTTGGTTTTTAAACTGAATTTTCCCGATTCAAGAATTTCAGTATTATGGAGATCCAGGTAGATTTCGGCAAATCATCACAAATCTCATGGGTAATTCAATCAATGTAAGTATGCATCAGTTTCTCAAATTTCAGTCCAACAACCCAGAGAAAATTCAGACCAACCAAACCAGGGAAATTCTCTGGACCAACCCAGAGAAAGTCCAGAGAAAATTCAGTTCAGACCAAAAAAAATTCAGTCTAAACCAAAGAATTTCTCTGGACCATGTAAACAAACCCATGGTGGTAACGCTGCAAATTCAAACAGGTGAAGAAATTATGAAAATATTGAGGAATTTTCTCTGGACCAATTTTCTCTGGATCAACTTGAGGGACCTTAGACATTATGAAAATATTGAGTGTCCTTTATGCTGTAAAGTCTTAATACCAGGGACCTGAAAAAAAATTCCCCTATAAAATATTCGCTGATCTATTAAAATTGTATCAATTTACATTAATTCATACCGTTTTATACGTTAATTACCGATTAAATTTTAAAATTTACAATTCGTCTTTAAAATCATTACGTTCCGTTATAATTAATACATATATATTTTTAACTTTTAATGAAATATCAAAATAAAAATGAGTGAGAGAAATTTAAGATGTGAAATTCATTACAAATTAGAAGTTATATATATGAAATATATTAAATAAAATTAGTTTGTATTATATATATGAAAAATATTATACAAATTAGTATTAAGAGCTCGTTTGGAAAGTTGAGATTTAGGATTTTTTTGCTACAATAGTTACAAAAAAAAAATAAAATAAGTTTTTTAGTTCAATAAGACAAAACATCACATTCAATCCATATTCATCACATTCTTTCTCTCAAAAAAAATCAAAAAAACTAAAAAAAAAATTTCAAACGAGGCTTTTTAGCCTCAGGCTAAAATAGTCAAAGAGTCAAAAAATTAACTCACTTCCCAAATGAACCCTATATATGATATAAATGTTTGATAATTGATTAAAATATTATTGAATTCGTCAATTCACTCAAAATAACTAAATCACAATTTATTATTTAATTTATAATTTTATTTTTAAAATCACACTGGATATACCCCAACTGTGTACATCTTTTCAGCCCAAGTCCATTTCCAATTGTGAAGTGGGGGTGGGCATCTAATGAGATGGAGAAAGTGGAAGCTTCCCATTATGGAGAAAAAGCAAATGCTATTTTGTCATTTAAGCAATCGGTTACCGTCCGAAGGACAGGTCTATCTGTGTTCAATATAAAAGACTCTCAATTTAAGTATCACATTTAGGATTTGTTTAGAATGATTTAAATAAGTATATTTTTTATCTTTTTATAAAAAGATATGTAAAAAAATAAAAAGTGATGTGATGAAAAAAAGATAAAAAAATAAATTATTTTTGAATTGTCAAACTTAATCTCGCATTTTATATATTTGCGATACATCAAAAAGTATCAAAATTTTGACACATAAATTTAGTTGTCTTATCATGACTGTGAAGCGAATAAGTGATATATCTTGCCGACAAAAGTGAGGGGTTGTGGATATGGTATAAAATTGTGCATTTAATAATTTTTTTAGTAACATTTAAAACAAACTTCTCATAATTTATTAAAAGTTCATTATATTAAAATAAACAAAAAAAATTTACTGACACTGTATTTAGTTGGAGAATTTAGGAAAAAATTTGGAAAGAAAAATGAAAAAGTTGTGTGAAATTAGATGAAATATAGGTAAATTTTATTCACATTTTACCTACTTCTTTTTTTCTTTTCCAAATCATTTCCCAAATCTTTTAATCAAATAAAACGTAAGTCACTCATCCTTGCCACTCACTGAATGAAAAGTACATACAAAATGAATCAAGTTAATTTTAAGTAATTTTTCTAAATTTATAGCATAGTTGTAAAAATTTTAACTACTTAAATTGTAATGTCCACTGTAAAAGGTAAATTTATCACCATGATTTCACATTATAGTGAAGACTGGTGAATTGTTGTATTCCAATTCAGTTGGTAGGTATGTTTGGTAAGGAGCTACTTTTTTTTTGGAACGCAAGGAGTGTACTTCTCCAGTGGTTCCTATCTCTCTAGTATGAAATGGTCCCTAATTTGTTGCCTTGTGTCTTTCCCTTTGTTTTTTTAGCCTTTGTGACATATAAACTTGAAATTTTAATGTAATTATTCATTTTATTGCTTAAGTTAGGTAGAATATACCCCTGCTCAGATTATCTTAATCGGATGATAATGACATTTTGTAAGACAATTTTTACGGCTTAAACAAGTGTTGTTTTCCGATTGCCTAATAGGGTTTTGGCCCCTTGCTCTGCCAAGCTGGCTGGCTGATATGGAAACAACCACAGCATTTCATATATAACAAAGTTAATTAATATATATATGTAGTTATCATATTAATTAATAACTGTCTCTCAAAATAATGCTTGTTTAGAAATTTTGATTTTCTAAAAGTAATTCTAATGAGTGCAAGTTTGCTTTTGTAGCTTTGAAGCAACATGAAAATATCAAATGGTACTCGACATTTCGTTTGGATGTGGGTTGAGAGTTAAATTAGTTAATAAAATAAAATAAGTTATTTTAATTAATAAGATAAAATATTATATTTAAATTATAATTATTTTATTTTTTTCTCACAATCATAAAAATAACTATAAAAAAAAGTCAATCATTATCCCAAACACAACTTTTTTAGTCAGGCTAAAATAATCAAAAAAAATCAAAAAGTCGGACTAAAAAAATTTATCCCAAACGAAAACGTATCTTTAGCAAGATTCTGATAATGTAAATTTTATCTAGGATAAATCATGCAAATGGTCGATGTATTTTACATGATGTGTCAATTTGATTCTTATTGTTTCAATTTGCTCGATTTTACCTCTTAATTTAACAAATTGTGTCATATTAACCCAACAAATAACAGTTGTTAGGTTTGGTGGCTAGAAAAATCAAACGATTTATCAATTTGGTATCTGTAGTTTATACGATGTGTTAATTTGGTCCCTATCAAAATTAAGCAAATTAAAACAATAGGGATCAAATTGACACATCGTTTCAGCATCTGAAGACTTTCCATTCACCAAACCTAACCGTCATTATTTATTGGACTAATATGACACAATCCGTTAAATTAAAGAATAAAATTGAACAAATTAAAATAACAAAAACTAAATTAACATACACGTAAACTAGAGGCTATTTGCATAATTAACCTTTTTATCTACTACTTGGGTGATTAAAATATTGGGAAAGGCGCTTTGAAGTGCAAAATGATTCAAGGCACAAAAGGGAAAAATAGATCTTGCAATAAAAATAATCTGATTTAGAACATTTGCCTAATTTGATAAGTACTTTTGAAAATTATTTTGTGTACTGATCTTCCTAATTCTTTCATAAAAGATCTTTTGCATTATTATTGCTCTCTTCCATTGCTATTCAGCCTTATAAGTTAGCTTATTAGCCTATAAGTTCACAAATATGTTTTAAAAAAATTAGTTGGTTTAACATCTTTTTTGTTTTTTGACTTTATTAATAAATTTTTTAAGTTGATTTTTTAGATGAAAATGGAAGAATGCAAATGAGTTTTGGCTTTTAAGATTTATTTTAAAAAGAAGCTTATAAGCTCTTCTCGTATGATTGTTACAAAATATTGATAGTTGTCCCTTAATTGTTATGAATTATAATTTTATAGTTTTGTATTTATGAAAATATTAATGTGAAATGAGATTGAGGTATATGCTGGGGGTTTGGGGATAAAAAGCCCCTCCACTAATTGCATTTTTTTTATTTACCAACATTGACATGAAGGCTGGAGCATGGGATACTCATCTTGTCCAAATTTTACCAATGAAAGGAATGTCTCCATCCCATCCCACCCATCCCCTCAACAGGCCACATTATTAAGTATTCTAGTAGAACAATGATTCTGGTATGTAGGATTACATACCAACAATAATTTTCTCTAGAGTACAACAATTGCGATGATCGAATGGCGTCACTATCGACGGTGGTCGAAGGTGGTGATGAACTGTGCGTAATTGTTGAAAAAGGTAAGAGAGGGAAAAATGAATGAAAATGTGAGTGAATAAACTTTTTTTGTGTGTGTTTTCTAAAGTCTAACAAAATTTTGTAATTGTTTACAAACAAAAATAGACACCAAACAAATTTTTATTTTAATTTACAAATTTTTGTAAAAATGTTAGAAAAAAGTGCTATACGTTAACGATTTTTTTGTCTCTATTTTATATCACCTCCCACGTAAATTCTTGTGATTAGTTCGTTTGTTTGGATATATCTATTAAATAATTAATGAAAATATATTACTGCACATTCCGATAATTATAAACATTATTATAATGAAAAACCGATAATATATACCAGTACTCAAAACGTTATCAAACAGGTCCATGGATTTTAGATCAAGGGAAACATTGATTCTTTATAAGCTTACATAATAATTAAATAATTTAGGTTAATTCACATAATATTTAATCCTGTCACAAAGTGGTGGGCAAGCCTAAATATTCTCACTTTAGACACTAATCACTGTAAAACATTAAAAAAAAAAACCACATTGATACAGTAAAAGCTAGATGCTACCTTAGAGAAGCTCCAGAGCCTCCATTCAATTGGGGATTAAATTAAAGATACCTAACAACTAATAAAGATTAAAAAAAAAAAAAAACAAAACAAAACAAAAAATTGATTACGAGTGTAGTAACCCTTTTCAGTGAAGTAGCCTTTTGCCCTTACTCACTGGTTTCTTAACAATGCTTATTTTTAGGAGGCGTTTGGCTCTACTTTTAATAAAGTGGATTCAAATATACCTTACTCTCTCTATTTAAATGATTTCATGATAAAGTAAAGGAACCCTTATTAAGATGATAAGTGAAGAAGTAGAACAGGTGCCTAATGATTAACGAAAAAAAGTTATATATCTGAAAATTAATTAGATAATAAAACTTATGGTCTAACTTTAAATTTAATGTGATATTTGAAATGAAATTAGTTTAAAATTTATGTTTGATTGAGTTTTCATAATCTACTTTATGGAAAATAAAAATAGAAAAATATTTATTTTCATATGATCTCTTTTTTGAGCTATAAATTTTTTTTTTGAAATTTAAAATTATCTTTTATAATGTTTATTTTTATTAAATTAGTTTTTAAATTTTTTTAAAAATTATTAGAAAAATAAATTTTAAAAACTCAACTAAACGAATTTTGTGATCACTTTTGTTAATTATCCGAGAGAGGAGTACTTTATTTTGAGTGAGTGGTCGGCCATCCATTACCCATTTTGATTAAATACCTGAAATCATGAGAGAGAGAGAGAGAGAGAGAGAGAGAGAGAGAGAGAGAGAGAGAGAGGTGGTTGGTTTGCCTTACAGAGCCCATTAGTTTGATTAGCAACCACCATTACCAAAAGTGCATAATAGAACAAAGAGGTGTGGTGTGGAAAGAGAGGTGAAGAGTGAGTGTGTGCTTAAAAAGTGGTAGGTGTGCAATCCTATTCATTTGATGATACTACGTAATTTTAAAAAAACTCGTTTGATTATGACTAAAGTTATCATATATTATAGGATCGGATGATTATTTAATAATTTTAGAATATTATATAATATTATTTAATTAATGATTTTTTTAGTTATTGATAAAATATGTTAATTTACTTTTATTAAGTAATAACAAAATAAATAATAATTTACTAAGTATGTATTTTCCCTTTTTATTAATATCTAATAACTTTACGTGTTTAAGAAAAAAAATAAAATGATAGTCTCTACACACTATACACCAAACCAAGCATGGAGGCCCTTTTAGTGTTTCATAATCCTTAAAAAATGATTCTCTCACCTATCATGCTTTCTTCAGCTTATGGTTACAATAAAATAACGACAACACTATAGCTTCGTTTGGCTATTATTTTTGGGTTAAAAAGAATAAAATGACAAAATATATTAAATAAGTTAATAAGACAAAATATTACATTTAAACTATAATTATTATACTTTTTTCTCTTACAAAAATCAAAAAAATTAAACCAAACGAGACTAAAAAAGTCAGGCTAAAAAAATCCTAACACAAAAAAGCTAGTTAAAAAAATCAATGCTAAACGAGGACTATATATCAAAAGAAAAAAGCCACATTTAAAAATAAAATAAAATAAATTGATAGTCACCCACAGGCTAGGGCTGCAAACGAGTCGAGCCGAGCTTTAGTGTGTTTGGGTTTGTTTATTAAGATTTTAACGAGCTCGAGCTCGAGCTCGAGCTGAATAAAAATTTAACGAACCGAGCTCGAGCCGAGTTGGCTTAGGCTCGACTCGAGCTCGAGCCTGTTCACGAACCTTAACGAGCCAAAAAATTTGTAAATTCATACTTGCATGTGAGACTAAAGTTACAATTAAAACTTTGATTATACAATTATATATACAATATATATAAACATACTAAAAAAAGTCCATATTTTACTAAAATAATAATATCTACTACCACTATTATATAAATATACTATCTATAGTTAAGTATTATTTGCATTTATATTTTTTAAATATATAAATAGCATATTTCTCTTATTTTTTTATACATAATTTTATATTATTTAATATATAAATAATAAATATTAAACGAGCCGAGCTTACGAGCCGAGCTTTAGACTGTTTGGACTTATTTATTAAAAATTTAACGAGCTCGAGCTCGAGCTTGAACGGCAAAAAAAATTAACGAACCGAGTTCGAATGAGCTCTTACCGAGCTGAGCTCGAGTTTGTTCATGAACGGCTCTGTTCATTTGCAGCCCTCACAGCCTATGATTTGCTTATGTAAAATTATGAATTTAAATCTTAAGGGGTAAGTTAATGAAAAAAAAATTAATTTTCCACTTCCTATTTATAGCGTACCTGTTATTTTTGAAATGAAAGACTATGGCCCTGTTTGGTAGAGCTGTGGGAAAGTGCTTATAGGTTATGCCTAAACAGCTTATAGCTTATAACTCAAAGAATAAGCTGATTTCTGACTTCCAAAAAAGCATATCATGCCCCACTCAAAGAATAAGCTGATTTCTAACTTCCAAAAAGCTATAAGTTATAAGCTATAAGCTAAACCAAACATATTAAAATAACTTAAATTAAGCTGAAAGCTGAAATAAGCTGAAATTAAGTTCTGCCAAATAGGCACTATATATATTCAAAAATTAATTAGGGCCAATGACCAATTTCTAAACATTTGGGAGGAAAATAAATAAATAAATAGATGCTCACCCACGCACAAAGCATGGGTAATAACACAAATATATTTATTCCACTTTTTTGTACCTATCACATCAAATTAATCAAAGAGCCTAACTACTAACAAATCAATAATTTTGCAAGCCAAATCTCATTATTAGGGCCCTTTTTTTGGTTAACATGTGATTCCAATATCTTTCTTTTTCTTTTCCTTTTTTAACCCTTTTATTAGGATGTCGTGAGATATATATGCCGACTTTTGGAATGATGTATATTTAAAAAATTATCAGTCACAATATTGAATATTTTGAAATGTGTCATCATATGAAAACTCTTTATAGAATTTATACTTATCTAAAATTACTCTTTATTCATATCAATTAGATTGTGATTGGATTTTTAATTGGTGGAAAAATTAAAAATAAAGTGAACATAATAAAAATTATTTTTTCAATGTTTTCAAAAATTTAAGTTCGAAACACAACCTTAATGTCTGTCAATAAGATTTGCATTAATGTATGTCCTCCAAGAATTTAGTTGGTAAAGAGAATTAAGAGTTGTGCAACACCCTATGGCTTCGTTTATTTTTTGAGGTAGAATAGAGGGGATTCATAGTAAGAAGATTGATAGTGAGAGGATTAAGTAAAATTGTATTTATTTTGATGATAATTGTTAATGTAGAGATTGTTAAATTATTTTTATATAAAATAAATATAAAATAATAAAACAAATAAAAAAAATACAAAAAATTCAAGAAGGGCAAGACAGCTAATAATGAATAATGTTATATGCACTAATTAGTGTACTAACTAGTGTACTAACAAATGATGTGGTATAATTTTAGAGGTTTTAGATATTTGTAATTTGTATAATAAGTTGAGTCAATAATAATGTCATAACACTAGTTGGTACACAAATTGATATATGTAACACTACCGGCTAATAATAAAAGCTAATTCAGGCCCCACTTTAATTTTTATGCAGCCATGCATTAAATCATTTTTATCTTCCATCTTCAAATAGTAACCATTATTGTTTTGTATTGAGTTGATGAACTACCAAATATCCATCACAAATAAAACCCATCAAAGAAGTTTTTTTTTTTTGTTTTTTTTGGGTGTTGGTGTGTAAATAATATACTTAGTAGTTCGCTAACAATGTTCTGGGGTTGTATTCAATTTTATAGAGTTAGCAACCCCAACTCTTTCTCACCCTTAAGTATAAGGGAATCCAGAACAATAAATCTAATTAAATTGCCTTCAAAACCTAGCAGCACGTGTTAAACAAATAATTAAAATTAATTTTAAAATTAAATAATAACATAAAATTTATTTAAAAAATACATAAAAATAATTTAGAATGAATTAAATTATAATCATTTTATTACAATATATATTGCAGTATATATTACAATATATATATATATATATATATTGCAGTTGTTATGTCATTAATTATATATTTTAAGTTCATAATAAGAAATATATGTCATAAAATAAAAATAAATTTCATTTGTTATATGATAAAATAAGAAATAGATGTCATAAAATAAAAATAATTGGTAAAGATGAAAAAAATAGAATAAATTACAAAAATAAATTATAGTAATGATAAAATAAAAATAAATTTCATTTTATAATTTTATAATTTTAGTTTATTCTATATTAAAGTTTGTCATAAATTTTAAACATACATTTTAGAAATAAAACAATATACATATCTATATTGATAAAATCATTAAAATCAATCAAAAGACCAACCAACTTACACAAAAATTAATTAATGAAAATTTTTAAATTTTATTTTATTTTAAAATTTAAATTATTTTTAACTGAAACATGTACAACACTACAATATTAAATGGGAGCATATGTTTACTTTATATAACTAATGAAACAACTCAGTTTTTCCTTTTTTTCCCGATATGGGATTGTGTAAAATAAAATTTAACAACTGTTCGGGCGGGAAGTTTATTTCAAATCAAACAATATCAGTCATTTAATCTTTAGGCGCTGTTTGGGAAGTTTGTTTTTGGTTTTTTTTTTTGATTTTTTTACACTAAAAGACAATTTGGTTACAAAATCAAAAAAACAAGGTCAAACAAAATATCACATCAAATCCCATAATCATTTCACTTTTTCTCTCACAAACATCACATCCAACCACAAAAAAACCTAACTATCTTCCCAAACACAAAAAAAATTTATCCAATAATAATCTACAACTAAAAAAACCTCAAAAAAATCCACTTCCCAAACACCCACTAAGTCAATCTTTAGTTTATTTCGAATCAAGTAAATCTAACCAATATATTTTAATAAAACCGCTAAAATCGCGGTTAAACCAGTGAATCAGTCAAATCAAAAACGATTCAGTCTTATTGGCTAGGTCAAAAGACTAACCAACTTATACAAAAATTAAATAATTAAAACTTTTAAATGATATTTTAATTTTAAAATTTAAACTGTCTTGAACTAAAATATACACAATACTACAATATTAAAAATGAGCATAAAGTTCATTTTATATAAGTGAAATAACTCACTTTTTCTTTCTTTTTTTCTCGATGTGGGATTATAAAATAAAAGTTAACAATTGTTTGGGCGGAAAATTTATTTCTAGTCAAGCAATCAGTCGTTTAATCTTTAATCATGTCAATCTTTAATTTATTTCAAATCAAACAAATGTAACCAATATATTTCGAATAAAACCGTTAAAATTGCAATTAAATCAGTGAATCAGTCACACCTTAAATGATTCAGCCTAATTGGCTAGGTCAAAAGACCAACCAACTTATACAAAAATTAGCACTTGGTGTGGATTCAATACTCCCCGGCTGTGCGAGTCCTAACTTAAGCGGAACTTGTCTTGGGAGATCGGGGCAAGTTCCCAGGTTATAATCTTCTCGCTCAGAGCAACTAACAGGACACCCTGATGATCTCTACAAGAGGCGCTGCCTTGAACCTGCAGGAGAGTAGGAGAATTTTCCTATAACCAAAAAAAAAAAAAAACTTATACAAAAATTAATTAATTAAAAATTAAAAATTTTATTTTAAAATTTAAACCGTCTTAAATTGAAACATGCACAACACTCAATATTAAATGGGAATATAAGATTTAATTTATATAAGTGAAACAACTCACTTTTTCTTTCTTTTCTCGATGTGGGATTATAAAATAAATCATATCATAGACTAACTAGAGTTTTTATTTTAAAATTTAAACTATCATGAACTGAACTATGCACAACACTACAATAGTAAATGGGAGTATAAGATTTACTTTATATAAGTAAAACAACTCAATTTTTTTTTCTTCTTCTTCTGATGTAGAATTTTATTTTTACATGGTTAAATGAAAGCTAGCAAATGGGAAAAAAAAAATTTAATTGTTTAAAATTAAGAAAATCAATATGAGAAATCGCGGTTAAACTGGCTAATCAGTCAAACTGAAAATGGCTCGGCCTAATCAGTTAGGTCAAATGACCAACCAACTTATACAAAAATTAATTAATTAAAACTTTTAAATGATATTTGAATTGAAGCATGCATAACACTACAATATTAAGGTTCACTTTATATAAGTAAAACAATTCACTTTTTCTTTCTTTTCCGATGTGGGATTATAAAATAAAATTAAGAAAATCAATATGAGAAATCGCGGTTAAACTGGCTAATCAGTCAAACTGAAAATGGTTCGGCCTAATCAGTTAGGTCAAATGACCAACCAACGACCAACCAACTTATACAAAAATTAATTAATTAAAACTTTTAAATGATATTTTAATTTTAAATGATATTTGAATTGAAGCATGCACAACACTATAATATTAAGGTTCACTTTATATAAGTAAAACAATTTACTTTTTTTGTTTTTTCGATGTGGGATTATAAAATAAAAATTTACAATTATTTGGATGGGAAGTTTATTTCTAATCAAGAAATCTCAGTCAGTCAAACTTTAATTTATTTCTAATCAAACAAATCTAATCAATATATTCTGATAAAACTGTTAAAATCGCGGTTAAACCAACGAATCAGTCAAATAAAAAATGATTCAGCCTAATCGGCTAGGTCAAAAGACCAACCAACTTACACAAAAATTAATTAATTAAAACTTTTAAATTTTATTTTAAAATTTAAATTATATTAAATTGAAATATGTACAGCACCACAATATCAAAATAAGAATATAAAATTCACTTTATATGAGTAAAATAATTTACTTTTTCCTTCTTCTCTCGATATAGGATTATCAAATAAATCATAGACTAATTAGTTCGATAATGGAGATTTTCTTAATTATTTAAAATTAAGAAAATCAAGAAAATTAGTATGAGATATTGAAACTCTCACAATACTCCTCACTAAAAACGGTTCAGCCTAATCGGTTAGGTCAAATGACCAACCAGCTTATACAAAAATTAATTAATTAAAACTTTTAAATGTTATTTTAATTTTAAAATTTAATCTGGCTTGAATTGAAGCATGCACAAGACTACAGTATTAAAGTTCACTTTATAGAAATAAAACAGCTCATTTTTTCCTTCTTGTTCCGATATGGGATTATAAAATAAAAGTTAACAATTATTTACACGGAAAATTTATTTTGAACCATACAATCTCAGTCGTTCAATCTTTAATTAGATCAATCTTTAGTTTATTTCGAATTAAACAAATCTAATGAATATGTTTTGATAATTTGCTAAAACGCGGTTAAACCAACGAACTAGTTAAATAAAAATGATTCAATCTAATCGGTTAGGTCAAAAGACTAACCAACTTATACAAAAATTAATTAATTAATTAAAACTTTTAAATTTTATTTTAAAATTTAAATTATATTAAATTGAAACATATACAACACTATAACATTAAATGGAAGTATAAGATTCACTTTATATGAGTAAAACAATTCATTTTTTCCTTCTTCTCCTGATGTGGGATTATCAAATAAATCATAGACTAATTAGCTAACTAATAGAGATTTTCTTAATTTTTTAAAATTAAGAAAATTAGTATGCGATATTGAAATTCTCACAATATTCACTAAAAATCTCATTTACTTTATATAATATATATATAGATAGATAGATAGATGTGAACATTTTGAAAAGCAATGTGGTATTAAAGTTCAATAATTTCCCCGTCAAGACTAAATTGTGATTTGTGTGTGTGTTGGGGGTAGACAATATGCATGGTTGTTTTTGAACTTTTTATTATTGTATTTTAGAAACACAAAAAAATAATAATAATAATAAATAAATAAAAATGAAACTCAATCAGTGGATGACCATCAACTCAAATGTCGCTCAAGTTCTATGCAAGAGGTTTTAAACAACAATGATTCATCCCCCTTTTCCCCCACCCCCTTTGACCCCTTCTCTCTCTTATTGGTCCCCTTTTCTTTTCCTTTTTCTTTTTTTTCCTGCTCCTCCAATCACCACCCGCCACGTGGCAAAGGGGGTGAGGGGGTGACCCCCAAAAGGGGGTCCCAAGCATTATTTGGTTTTAAATTTGAGTCTTGATATCTTATTTTGTCCAGTATATAAGACTAACCAATAGTCACACGTGTAGTTTTTTTTTTTTGATAAAACACACATATGTCAAGTTTGCTCAAGTAAACTGGGTTAAAAAAGAATATTGCCGAAGATTGGTTCTTGGTAATTAAAAAAAAAATGTCATCTTCATATCACATTGAACATACCACAATTGCAACATTATAACAAAATATTCAACTAGCTTAATTGGAAGAAAATTCTTAGTTTTTTATTTTTTTTTTTTAAATTGAGTATTGCTTTTATCCCAATTAGACAACTTTAGGAGAGTTGTAAATGAGAAGAGGGATGGAGACTTGGAGATGATGGATTTGAAGTAACTTTACAGAACGTTAGCCTTCAAATTAAGCAAGTGAGCTTTATAAGTTCACTATGTTCTTCTTCCAAAGTTACTTCTTCCAAGTTGACCATGTCCAAAGTCTAACGTTTGACACTATATGACTCCACAACACTTGCACCATATACTAATGTAATATAACATAAAGTATTTACAACATTTGACTCGACACTATATGGGTTTTATTATTAATTTATAATAATAATGTAACATGACATAAAGTAACAGAAAAAAATACCCAAAAAATTAGAAAGAAGAAGACAAAAAGAAATGTCAACAAGATCTGAATTCATTCGGACTGGACGTAACCATGTACAGCCCCCCCATTCCGCCGTGTCTCCAGGTCATGCACACGTGTGAGACTCTCTCTTTCTTTCTTTCTTTCTTTCTCTCTCTATATATATGCATATATTATTTTATATATAGAGGCGTTGTATCGTACATAGATTGTGATAAGATATTGTCTCCTTTTGGTTTTTCTTGATTCGCTTGTGTATTTCATCTTTCTTGTCTTCTTCTCCCTACCACAGTAACCACGAAGCTGCCTTCCCCTCTCCTCCTCATGTACTACTTCATGCTCTCTCTCTCATGGTTTTAAATTGCAGTATCGGGTAATGTAACGGTATCAATCATAGAATATCAGTATCGGTAGTATCGATTGGTACGTATCAAAGAATCAGGTGTCGTAGCGTTGAAATTTTAAAAATTATTTCACAAGTTTTTCAGTTTTTTCTTTTCCGTACTGGTCCGAACCGGTAAATATTGGCCCGTCGCGGCTTATGTAACGGCTTGTGTAACAGTTACAGACGGCTACGTACCGGGACTGAGCCGATTCTCTTGCAATTTTCAATCTCAGCGCTATACCGGGCTATATCCGTCGCGATGTTCTATTTTTTCGATGCGAACCGGCCGGTACGTAGCGTAACTATGTCTCTCGCTCTCTGTCATTTTCGACTTCAACTGTAGAACATTAGAACATTTTGAACTTCATGATCTCAACTCTTCTAACTATTAATTCATGGAAGAAAATTTTGACTTCTTTTAGTTAATTGGATTATCCAATTCAAAAACTCTTTAAAATGTTGTCTAATTGAAAACAATGAGTCAACTAGAGAGATAATAACTCGTTCAAAAATATATTCAAGCATTATCGTCCAATTAAGAAAGGATCTTATTAACATGTACACTAAAGACACATGTTAAGAAAGTAATAAATAATTTTAACAATCTCCAACGATAAAACAAATGTAAAAATAAATCAAATTAATTTTTAATTTTTTTGTCAAACTAATTTTTAATTTTTTTTAAAAAAATCTTAAAAATTCAATCAAATTAATAGTGTATTTTAACAAATCTAAATCAAAATTCCAACAAAAACTCAAAAAAATGTAATTACTAACACAATCATGATCCATGAATAAAAGTTTATTGTCTACTTTCACCTGAACGAGTTTTGGATCGAAGATTTTAGTTTGAAACTTTTTAACTCACTGTTCACTAGTATTTCTATGCATATATAATTTATATATATATATATATTTTGGGTTATTTTGAAAAGATGATTATAATCAATTTTTTGATTAAAAGCTGTTTATAAGTTATTTATAAGCAGCTTTCTTGTGAGAGAGGAAGTGGATTATAATAACCCATTTCTCAAAAGGGACCTTTATTATGTTCTTGCAAAAAAAGATATATAAAAAATAAGAGATGTGATGTGAAGAGATAAGATGAAAGAAAAATAGAGGGGACATTTTGGTCTCATTATAAAAGCATTTATTTAGCTGGGATAATTTTTAAACCTTTTATTCTTCCAATACAAATGGGTGTAATTATTCTCATTTAATACTTCATTTTATAGTTATTAACATATGTCCTAAGGAAAAGCATTAACAAAAGCTTTTAAAAAAACTCAAAAGATTCATCGATTTAAAAAGTTAATTGTTTGGCAAGTTAATATTTTAATTAAAAAGTTAAAATATTATTAAAAAAGTCAAAAAATCTATAATTTATACCAAAAAGTCAAACATTTCATTTTTCTCTCTACTTTTTGTATATCATTTCGTAAAAAGCTAAAAAATCACATCAAACATACTAATTTTTTTATCTTATATTTTAACTAAAAAATCAAAAAATTATTAAAATAACATGTTTCCAAACGCCAGTGTTACCTGTCACATTCCTCACAAATAAATAATACCAATTCATTTATGATATAAACACGCATACAAAATTGAATAGTTTCTAGAACAAGCTATATTTGAGCCCCCACCCATCTAATCACATGCATTGTGTATTTTAGATTAAAGTTGGTTGTAATTATGCATAAACCCCAATTAATGCCATATTTATAGAGGTGTTTTGGAAAGTTGATAAAAAATTGATTTTTTAACTTTTTTAGTGACATTTTTGACAAAAAAAACTGATTTTTTTATGATTTTTTTTTTTGTAACTTTTTTGAGAAAACTTGATAAAAAATATAAAAAAACAACTTTTTATCAAATTTTCAAATTGCTCCATAATGGGCACGACACACTTATTTAACTTGAAGAAGTCCTTCCACGAGGATAGGCATAGCGACAAAGGACTTGTCACCAAAGGGTGTGAAAAGGATGGATGTGTCCCCCAGTTTGGTCACTACGTCTGCGGAATCTCTTTTCATAATATATATTTTTTTTTAAACAAAAAAAAAAAAACAACAACAACAACTACTACAATCCATCAAAGTGTTGAACGATGAACAGTTGAGGTTTTGTCTCTTCTTCAATGGTTTTTTTTATTTTTTTTATATTCACTGTCGAAACTGTAGGAACAACAGGGCATGCATTGTTTATAAGCTAGTGCAGTAGATGGCACAACCACTTGGTTGTGTCACGAGATTCCATAGAATTATGCTCTATAACAGAAAAACTCTCAATACCACACTTTTGTTGATGATTAATTTATTTAAAGTTTAGGTTCCTATTTGACAAGTGATGATTTTAGTTAAAATATTAAAAAGTTACTAAAAAAAATAAAAAGTCAAGAACCTGTATCAAAAAATCAAAAATTTTGTTTTCTCTCTACCTTTTGTATATTTTTCTTAAAAAATCAAAAAGTCATTCCAAACATATTAGTTTTTTTACATTATTTTTTGTCAAAAAATTAAAATGTAACTAAAAAAACATGTTCCCAAACGAGGTCTAAGTATTGAGATTCAAACAAGATTTATTGTTTGTTTTGATATTATGATAAATTATTGATCGCTAATTTTATTTAAAAATTTGAACAATAAAGAATGACAATTTAATAATAATATACTAACATAAAATATATACAAAATATATATATTGTGGACTTGTCACTTTAAAACTTAAAAGCTAGTAAGCTGTATTTTATTTATAAAAAGGCCACCATGTCATTCTAATGGGCAATTATGAAAAGGAAAAAAAATATATTATTATTATTAGGAAAAAGGTTGAAATTTCTTTTTTTTCTTGACACCCACCACTCCTAATGTATTGGGATTAGCCAACTTTTTACTTTTTATTTTTTGTTTTTTTTTTTTTTCCACTTATCACTCACTAACATGTGACTATGAGAGTTGTGGAGATTAAGAAAAAATGGAATTTCTATCATTTCTGTTATCATTATTTATGTCTTGCACTCTATACATTAATTATTTGCTCCCATACCACCAAACCAAAATCAATAGATTGATATATATATAGAGAGAGAGATATTATACTATTATATAAAATTTACATCTAATGGCATGTAACTTCTTACTCCCATATATCTATTCAAATCAAATTCAAATAAAATTTTTAAAATTTTTACCACTAACACACACATTGCTAGTGTGTGTATATACATACTACTCGTAGAGACAGACAGATGCACATGAGGGAGAGTACACAACATGATGTATGAGAAGAATTGTTAACTGTTTCCAAGGAGTAGGAAACTGTAGAAGCAACAGAAAATGAGTAAAAATAGATGTCGGTTAAATGGCAAAAAAATTGAATGGTGGGTTTTAATCTTTTTTGTCTCCTTGGGAGTCAAGACTTAAAGATTGGGACCCAAAAGTCATGGTGTTGGGTCTTGAAAAAATACAAAAGTCATGTAATTCCACACTACATAACATGATATTCTGTTCATGGGACATCTTGTGATTGCCAAAGGGGAGGAGAGAGAGAGAGAGAACGGTGGAACTTTCAGAAAATTTGCTGAGTTCCATGGTATTGGCAATTATTTTGTTTGAATATGCTATTCCAGGTTAGTTCATGCAAGACACTTGGCACGCATGCGAGTTGCTTTGCTACCCTTTGATTTTACAAATTCTTTATAACTATCGCACCTACTCACATTCTCTACCAATCATAATACTATGAAGTACCACGTGTCTATATTCTAAGATTACTGAATAATTACCCCTACACAAAAGGGTATGAGACTCACTTGGCCACCCTTAATTTTACAAATTCTTTCACTCGTGCGCAATTATAGAACTAGACAAAAGGGTATTAAACTCACTTCATGTAAGAATATTATATTCAATTTTGTAATTGATTTTTGTATTTATAAACTGTTTTATATTAATAACTTTAGATATTTGTTAATGTATATTAATAACTTCAGATATTTGTTAACGTACATCCTAAAAGTATATGTGTAAAAAATTGTGCATTTTTTAATAAATTTTTCTTAGAAAACTAAACTGAGAATCTCAATAATTAAACTTCTAGTTTGTGAAATGAGACCCAAACTTGACAAATCAAATTGTAAAAACAATTTTTAGTTTTATCTGTTTATATAATATTACTTTTCTACAAGTCTGTGTGCTAGGTTTAGTGCATTTCACATTTATTTTTTATTGTATTAATCATTAGTTTAAATCTTCAATCATTTAGTGACTTTAATTGGTGCTCTTAGGCTCGGTTTGGGAAGAAAGTTTTCAGGTTTTTTTGGTTATTTTAGTCACAAAAAACAAAATAGGCTATTTTAGCCATAACAAACAAAACATCACATCCAACCCATAATCATTACACTCTTCTCTCACAAAAAAAGTCAAAAAAGCTAAAAAGCCAAAAAGCTCTTCCCAAACCAAGCTTTTTAGCACAAGCTAAAATAGCCAAAAAAATCAAAAAACCAAAAAGCCAACCCACTTCCCAAACGGAGGCTTAGAACTCCCATTGGTTATATAAAAAAAAAACAAAAATTATTAAATGTTTTTTAAAAATAATTTTTTATACCAGTCATCAACACTTAGGGTTTTGGAAAGTGAGTTGATTTTTTGACTTTTTGACTTTTTTAATTATTTAGCCTGGAACTAAAAAGTCTAATTTGGAAAAGACTTTTAACTTTTTTGACTTTTTTAAATTTTTTGTGAGAGAAAAAATGTAATAATTTTGGATTATATGTGATATTTTGTCTTATTAGACTAAAAAATTTATTTTATTTTTTGTGATTATTTTAACTAAAAAAATCTCAAAACTAATTTTCCAAACGGAGGCTTAATGCGTTTTATTAGGACAAATATCTCAGTGATTTGCAATAATGATTTTGGTGGTGATCTTTATTTATTTATTTATTTATTTTATTTTAGGACAAATATCTGTGATTTGATTTGGACCCAGAAAACCTCTTAGACCACACTAATCTACAGCTGGCATTGAGTGAGAAGCCCTAGGGAGTATCAAATGAGATTTAAGTGTAATTGTAGTCTCGGAAAAAAGTAATATGCTAATATAAAATGAAAGAGTACTAATAAACTGAATAAAGTGATTAATATATTTCTCATGAGGAGCAAGCTTGTTCACCGCTGTAGATTCTAATCAGAAGAAACCACTGGGAAATCACGTCTTAAATGATTCCATTTTCCTGGCTAATTAATTTTATTTTCTACTACAAAAATTGATGATCTCCTTGGTCAATTCTGGAGTTTAAATGGGCAAGGCTCAAGCAGAGTGGATCAAATCAAAACTAACACTACCGGAAGTCATTTTTTGAAAAATGATAAATTATAAATATATTCTCTGAGATTTACTTAAAATACGAATTATTTCATGTGGTTTGAGAAATTACAAATGTCTTCCTGTAAGAATTTTTTATTTAACAGAATTAATTAAAAAAGTGAAATTGCTAACTATTTACCTATACAATAATAAAATTATCTGAATTATTAACTGAAATAAAATTTAACATTATTAAAAACTGTTAATTAACTTGATAATTTATTAATAAAAGGAGATATTTGTTATGAAATTAGAAACCTTAAGGGGTATAATGTAATTTCTAGAATCACAGGGGATAATTTATAATTTAAGTAAACCTCAGGGGGTGTGTTTGTAATTTACTCTTTGAAAAAATGTTGGATACGAGACATAGTAGGTGTTTGGAGTAAACTAAAAAAGTGTACACTAAAAAAGTGTACTTTTTTTTAGCTACATACACTTATTTGGGTCATATCAATTAACATCTTCTCTCTACTTTTCTAACCACCTTCTCTACTTTTCCATACATTTTTTTTTAATAAAAATTTAAAAAATACATTTATTTAGAACATTCCAAATCACCCCTAATCTCATCTAAGACGGTGCAATATGGGCAAGTGGTTGTACAAAACGGATTGTGATCCTATCAAATTACTATAAATTATCATATAAGTTAGGAAATGTGTTTATCTAATGAGATTATATTTCTATTATAAATATGTAGGAGATGACTGAAATTCATAAAAAACTCTCAACACTAAGGCCTCGTTTGAGTATATGTTTTTTTAGTAACTTTTTGATTTTTTTGAATAAAATGTAATGTAAAAAAATTAGTATGTTTTGAATGATTTTTTGACTTTTTATGAAAAGATGTGTAAAAAGTAGAGAGGAAAATTTTTTTTGACTTTTAATATGAATGGTTAGATTTTTAATTTTTTTTTATATTTTTTTATTAAAAAAATCACTTGTCAAATGAGGCCTGAAATAGAAAGGCCAAAAGAAAGAAATTCAACTTCAAAAAGCCTCCAACCGACAATGATTCACTGTATCTGTGATTGTCAGTTGTTAGAAAGTCACCATAATCTGTATTCATTTATTTCTTCTAATATAATTAGAATTATATTTTGATAATTGTTTATTGAAAAAAAAAAAAAAAACTAATCATAATATTTTAAATTAGATGTGATGCAAATTACTGATAAAAAAATAAATAAGTAAGTAGGGTATATTTTTGAAATGTTGTTAAACTATCATTTGATCAAAAAGAATTATTTGTGAATCTCACTGATTATACAGAAATGGCAATATTAAAATAATTAAATGTAGAATTATTGGTGATCTCATTTGGGAATTGCATGTTAGCCAAAAAAGTGCACTGATCTCTTAAATTATTTATCATTTTTGGAACATTATTGTTATAATTTAGAGGTAGTTTCACTCAGCAAAAGGACTCTCCAAATGCATATGCATAACTGACAATCACTCATAAGTACACGGAAAAATCGAATTTTCGTAAACATTATTGTTATAATCGAATTTTCGGAAAAATCACGTTGCTAGCTTCTTAGTTGGGCAGCATAATTATAATAATAATATGCACCCTCAGGGCTACAACTATTAATAAATTTCTGTTATTTTATTCATTGATTTTTTTTTTTAATAATTTAAATTTACATGAACTAGAGACAAGCCTATATACATATATATATAAAAAATAATAATAGTTGTAGCCCTGAGGGTGCATATTATTATTATAATTATGCTGCCCAACTAAGGGTCATTTTGGAAAGTTAGTAAAAAGTTGACTTTTAATTTTTTACCAAGTTTTTTAGCTTTTTGAAAAGTGATTTGGAAAGTTGGTAAAAAATTGACTTTTTGCTTTTTAGTTTAATATTTATTTATGGTGTCAAATCAAATTAAAATGACCAAAATACTCTTACCCAACATAAGAAATTTATTTTTTTTATTTTTTTGTCATAGGCCCTAATTTGTAATTTCACACTTGCATTTTTGGCCTTTTCCAAACCAATTTTGTTACGTTTTTGGCCACTTGCGTTTTTGAAAAATGATAAAAAATGTGACTTTTTATGAAAGTTCCCAAAACGGCACATAGAAATTAGGACTTTTACTATAAAAAAGAAGGTCGTTAAGTTGTCGACAAACAAAACAAAATTTTAGAAAAATATATAATTTTTTTTGCACTTTTCAAAGTATCTTTTCATTTCTTTTATATATATACTACTATGAAGGACAACTATGGTCGTTATCATTTTTCTTACTCCTTCCACCTCAAAATAATAGTTTCTTTTGGAAAATTTAATTTTTTTTATAGTACAAGTATTGCATTTTAAAAATATTAATTTTTCAAAATTACCTTTTGATAGTACATTTTTGAAAAATATCAATTGTCATAATTGTACTTTTTGTGTTGTTAATAAATTTTAAAAAATAACAAAATAAAAAATTCATATTATTTTAGTCATTAATTTTTGAAAATTAATTAATATTTTAAAATAATAAAAAATGAAATAACAAATTAATATTTAAGAATAGAAGGAGTATCAAAGAACATTGACATGATATCATTTGATGTTTAAAATTTTACCTTTATCATCAATTAACTAATAGAACTGTGACATCAATTTATATAAAATACAAAATTTATGTATTTGTATAATTTGTATTGGGTAGTGTCAATTCTATTGATCATCGACTTTTTGTATTATTCTTCTAATTTTTATTATTTATAGCTGAGAGTTTAATAATTATTCTTGCATCTTATATTTTTTTAATCATCGTATGTAAAAATTATAACAATAGTAGTTTCATTTGGGAAGTAATAGTTTTAATTTAAAAGTTAAAAAGTTATTAAAAAACTTATAACCTATACAAAAAAAAGTCAAAATTTTTATTTTCTCTCTACTTTTTGCACATTTTTTTTATAAAAAATTAAAAAATCATTCTAAATATATAAATTTCTTTACTTTATATTTTAGCTAAAAAATTAAAAATTACAAAAATAACTTGTTTTCAAATGAGGCGTAAATATACCTCTAGGGGTGCTACTCGGGCAGGTTCGGTCAGGTTGGGAGGTTGTTTAAACCCAACTCAAGTTGTGCTGAAACCTGCCCAGGTCCGAATTGTAACCCAATGTTACCTGCCCAAGCCCAACCCGAGTTAAACCTGAATTGCCTGAGTTGACCGAATTGTAAATGAATTTATTTATTTATTTTTTTTGCAGCTACATTATTGTATTGTTAAAATTTAACTCTATTTACAATATTTATTTTATAGAAAATCATTAATACCATCAAAACAAATAATTTGCATCACATCTAATTTATGATTAGTTGCATCACATATAATGTAAGAGAGATGCTGATATAGTAGTCCTTCTAATTTATGAGTGAAAATAAAAAAATAAAAGTAAGATTTTATGTCATTTATATATATAATAATATATATTCAATATGATTTAATAATCTAAATTACTTTAATATCATGTAATGAATAATAATTTATATGTATATTTAATATTTTTTATATATCTATATATGTATAATTCGGATTGTTCAGGTTATTTGATGTTTTTGTCAAAGTCTGTCCAAATTTAATTCAAGTTTCTGAATTTTTACCTAAATTCATACTAAATTTAAAAATATCTTATCCAAATTTTAAAAAATTATTCGAATTAAACCCGTCCAAATAACACACTTATATACCTTTGTATTTTATAGAATAAATCAGATTAATCTTTATTTTCTCGTGTCTTAATTCCTAGCAGTCATGATACGGGTGCGAGACTTTTTAACTTTATTATGCAAAGACAAACACCTGACGGATTGTAGATGCGATATGTTATTGTGATTTGACTGAAATTGGCATTTTATGGTGATTGTTGGTGAATACAAAAAACACACCGGTCGTGTTTGGCAAGTTAAATTTTAACTTTTTTATCAAAATTTTAAAAAATAAATGAATAAATAAAATAAAATAAAATAATTAGTAATATAAATACATTTATAATTATTTCACTTTTTTTTTACTTTAATTATAAAAAAAATTAATTATCTTTTTAAATATAATTTTTTTTTGATTTTCTTTGTAGACTATATAATTATAAAAGACAAAAAAAAAAGTTACAAAATCACAAACAGATAAAAAAGTTACAAAAGTATCAAACACTCTATATACAAACAAAAAGTCAAAAAAAATCATTCTATACTGGCCCCGTTTGGGGACTTACCTTTTTAGTCAATTAGCCAAAAAGTTATTAAATTAGCCAAAAAGTCAACAACTCATACCAAAAAGTCAAAGATTTTCTTTTCTCTCTACTTTTTGCACATCTTTTCGTAATTAGCCAAAAAGTCATCCCAAACATATAAGTTTTTTTTATCTACCTTTTTAGTCAAATAGCCAAAAAGTTACTAAATTAACATATTCCCAAACGAGGTAATTTTGTCATTCTAAAATAAAAAAGTCAAAAAAATCAAATAAAAATATCAAACGACTAAAAAAATTTCAAGCTAAAAAAATTTTAAAAAAAATTAAAAAGTCAATTAAAAAAATCAAATCAAACCTCACCTTATTAAAATAATCAAAAATTAAAATAACTCGACTTCTTAAAGATCCACCCGGTAAGAAAAGAAAAAAGAGAATCCGGTGCAAAGGACTGTCCTGCTTGTAGTCCTTTACATACAGAGAAAGAAAGGACAGAGACATTTATACAGTTATTATTTTTAAGATAAAAATGACTGCAAATACAGTGGGAATTTCTGAGGCCACGTTTTTATATTTGTGAAGGAAGGAAGGAAGGAAAAGCTGATGCGAAACTTCATCATCGCATCGCCGACACCTACTTTTAAGAAAAATTAATGGTTAGTACAAAAGAATCACATGACTGTATTTTTAACCATTTTAACCATTCATAAATTATTTATCAAATTTTTTATATTTTTTAATCACTTGTATTGGTGTTTTCAGAAATTAATAAAAAGTTTATTTTTTTATCTTTTTTAATTTATTTTGTCTTTTTATGAGTAAAAAATATGAGAGGTGATATAACTCAAAATAAGTAAAAAGTTAAAAGTTGATTTTTTTTTTGCTTCAAAAAGACCCCTTAATATAAAATTATAGATTTTACCATCTCCACCGATCACAATGCATGTAAAATATCACATGACACTATTCCTAAATTAATCAGTAACTTCTATACTTTTAGAAATTATTTGAAATAATTTAAATAAATGTATTTTTTAATTTTTTATAAAAAAATATATAAAAAATACAAAAATAACGTGACTTAATAAATACACTTATTTAAGAGATGTTAAAAAAAATTCTTAAGACACTCTCTCTATTATTACCTCCATTCCATCATCTCTCGCTGATCCTCCTTTCCCTTTCACAAACACTACCATGCTCAATTTTCTTATTAACGCTTCGTTATGTGAATTTTTTTTCCCCCTGTATTTAGACCTTATTTTTCATAATTTTAAAAAATTAAAAAGTTAAAAAATTATTATTCTATTTAAATCACATCATTTTATTTAAATCACATCACCTCTCTACCACATCACTTCAAACATAGCCCATACCCAACCCATATTTCATAAAAAGTCAAAAAGTATATTTATTTAGATCATCTCAAACTACCCCTTAATAGTGATAGTGATGAGACAAACATAGATATAGAGGTGAAGGTAAAGGTGGTGGCAATTGTCGTGATGAAAGTTAAAATAACAGTGATAGTGTAGCGACATTATAAAGTTAATAGTATAATAATGGTTGTGAAATCATTAAATTTGGCTATGAATTCAATTTTCTCTTTAATATTATATTCTTTTCTTAAACATATTGTTCTTAGACCGATTGGATGAAATTAATGGCAAAACTGATACCATATCAAGTACATAGAAATCAAGAATATGTGTTATTATTAGGAAATTGCTATATGTCCCAAATTTTTCACTAAATGAATGACCAAATATCACACATGGGTGTGGATTCCACAAACCTATGTGAGACATTTGATTATTTATTTGGTAAAAAATTTAATATTTCTAACATTACACTATTATATTATTTGTACAAAACTCCTTTTAATGCCAATAATGAGACTTTAATATATACACTCCAAATAGTAAAACATTATTATATAAAAATATAATATAATATATAAATCAGTTTTTTATTTTATTTTTTTATCACTGGATACAACTGTAAATCTCTTTATGTACAATATTTTATTCTAAACAAACAAAATATCTTTATAATTAATAAAATTGAAAAAAAAGAAAAAAAAAAAAACACTACAAACAGGTAGGCAAACATCTAACCAGCACTGGTACAAAACCACAAATGAAACATATTGGGCCATATCATAAGAGATGACAAAGGGGATTAGTTGGGTGTCCTTTTTACTAATTAAAATCCATATCAATATGGACAACCCCTTGCCCTTCATCGCACAATGTAATAAGCCCAAAGTCAATTTAGCCCAAACACTCCACGTTTTCTTTGCAAGCGATTTCTTTGTTTGCTTCTTTCTTGAGGAAGTTGAAATTCTTGGAGTCATGTAAAAAACAAAAGAACAATGGAGTTTTTTAGTGGTCAAGTTTCAAACCAAGGTCAAATTCCATATTGGTTAAATAGATTTTGCAGCTTTGCACTTTCAAGATTGACAAAATAACCATCATTAGTGTCCAATTGGGGGTACTCCAATGCCCAAATTA
Organism: Camellia japonica; assembly: GCA_030407325.1. NCBI lineage: Eukaryota > Viridiplantae > Streptophyta > Magnoliopsida > Ericales > Theaceae > Camellia > Camellia japonica. The sequence continues at coordinate 21,880,265 of JAPPVO010000003.1, forward strand.
ATCACAATGCTTAACGTTGTATTTGGATAATGAATTGAGTAGGGTTTTAGTAAGAAAAATTAAAAAAATAAAAATTAGTAAAATATAGTTATATTTTACATATATATATTTTTTTTATCTTTCAAAATTTCTATCAAATTTCATAATCTAAACACGTGTTAAAACTATATTCTGGCAAATTAACCAAGCCAACAATTTATATATAATAGTTTTTTAATTCTTAAAGCCAAGACTATGGAGTGTTTTGAGAAGTTGCTAAAAAAAACTGAGTTTTTGACTTTTTTAGTTTATTTTGTCTTTTTGTGGGTAAAAAAGTGAGAGGCGATGTGACCCAAAATGGGTAAAAAACTAAAGAGTGCTACTATTAGCACCTGCCAAAATTCTTTGGACCCCCGTTTTATAATTTTTTTTATTACAATTATACCCTAAAGTAAAATTACATTAAAAAACATTATTAAATGGAACATCCACCTATCAATAAGAACTAATACTCTATAATATTGGATACCCACCCCCACCCCCACCTCCACTCCACCTCCAACTCCAACTCCAACTATACGTATTCCATGTTTGTAAACCCTAAACCTATTACTTTTCATAACCAACCAATATAAACCCTAAATCTACTGTTTTTCATAATCATCTTAAATCCTGAATGTGTCATCTTCATCACCATCATCAACGCTATTGAACTTGAAAGTTTTGCTTTAAGTATAACGTATACTTCATCACTTATTTCACTGTGTAAGCAATGGAGACGAGGACAACAATTCTAGTGAGACCGGCGTTCCATTGGTAAGTTTATCTGTCTTGTATTAACATTCTCGGTCGTTTTCGATCGTTCTTGTTTCGTTTGAGTTGTTCGGTACTGGTTTGCTGACTATTATAATTATATTCGGTAATACAGTACTGAACATAATCCTTTCGTTCAATACATAGGTTCCGAACATTAATGCAGATAGTCAGTACTGTTGAACTAAATATTATCTTTATTTTCGTCACTGTTGAACTAAACAAAACCATTAGTTTCGGAACTGTTGAAATGAACATCATTTTTTCAATTCTGAAATTACGTTCACACGTGTTTTCAGGGTGATGCTTCGACTAGAGGCAGTAAGGTTGATTCAGAACTTGTAATGGATTATAGTAATGAATTTGTTACTCATGAGGTGAGTCTTTGATTGTTTTACAAATAATGTACCTTTTTATGTGCAATAATTGATTAGTTTAATTTATTTATTTCAGATATTCAAGAGTCGAGATGAGTTAATTCTATGGACACATCAAGTTAGAAGAAGAAATGAATTCGTTATTGTCGTGCAGAAATCAGATGGGGGTGCTATTTGAGGTAGGAAGGCAAGACTTAGCTTAGCTTATGAGATGAGAGGATCTTATAGGGACACTCGAAAAAAACAGCAAGCCTAAGACAAAAAAAAGTAAGACTAACTGGTACAAAAAAATGTGAATGCCCTTTTTTATTGAAGGGTAAAAAATTAGCCACAAATGATGATTGGGTCTTGATAGTTGTTTGTAGTGTACATAATCATCCTGCTGCAAAATATCTTGAGGGTCATTCTTATGCTAAAAGGTTGTCACATGAGGAAACCTCTTTGTTGGTAGACATGTTGAAGAGTATGGTACGACTGAGTGAGATATTGGTTATATTGAAACAACGTGATGATGCAAATGCTTCCACAATGAAAACAATTTACAATACACGTCATAGGTATAAAGTTGCTGAGAAAGCTGGGAGATCTCAAATGCAACAACTATTAGGTCAGTTAGCGATGAACAAGTACATTGAGTGGCATAGGAGCTGTGCAGATACTGAGACAGTGACTGATTTGTTCTTTGCACATCCTACTAGTTTGAATTTGTTACGTGCATTTCCAAAAGTATTGTTGATGGATTGTACTTACAAGACCAATCGATATCGGTTGCCCCTTTTGTAGATTGTAGGTGTGACATCGACAGACATGACCTTTGCAGTTGTATTTGCATACCTCCGGTATGAGAAGGAGGATAACTATACATAGGCACTTGGTCTTTTGCGTAATGTCATTGATGAAAATACTCTTCCTTCTGTTATTGTCACAGATAGAGAATTGGCCCTTATGAATGTCATATGTACGATGTTTCCTGCAATTACAAATTTGTTGTGTAGATGGCATATTGGAAAAAATGTGCTTGCTAATTGCAAAAAGATGTTTGAGATAAAGGATAAATGGGAAATATTTATAATGAGTTGAAATATGTTGGTTATGTCATCGTCTGAAGAAGTATACATGCAACGACTGTTTTTGTTATATAGTGAGTTTAGTACTTATCAAGATGCACTTCATTATGTTACCTCATCTTGGTTGGATACATACAAGTCGAAATTTGTGGCTGCTTGGATTGACACATTTATGTACTTTGGAAATTGTACAACAAATAGGTAAATACGAACATTTAAATTTATTAGTTGTTTGGTTTTTTATAACATTATTTTTATAACAATTTATTTTCATATATAGGGTTGAGAGTTCACATGCAAAACTTAAAAGATATCTTGGATCAAGTCAAGGAAATTTTGAATCGAATTGGACAAGGATACACAATTTACTTGAATTGCAACATAGTGAAATAAAATCATCATTTGAGAAAAGCAACATAGTTGTGCAACATGATTTCAAACCTGCGCAGTTTAAGGAGCTTCGTGGTAATGTCTCAATTACTGCATTAGATATCATATTGGCAGAGTCTAAACGAGCATTTTCTGTTGGTATTGATATTACTGCATGTGGATGTGTTGTTCGACGTACTCATGGTTTGCCATGTGCAAGTGAGATAGCAAATTACATGAGGGAAAATCGGTCAATTCCCCTCACTTCGGTTTATTCATATTGGACTAAGCTTAATATGTTGAGTACCCCACACACTGTAAGTGAAGAGTGGACTTGTACACCTGAGTTAGAATTGTTTGTCAAACGATTCGAGGAGGTGGATCCAGATGTGAAGAGGTTTTTGTTACAAAAATTGAGGGAGTTAGCCAAACCTGATCGTACATTTTTTATTGAGCCGGAAGTGAAGTCTAATCCACGGGGTCGACCAAAATTGAAGATTGAGACCTCCACTCGTCGTGAGCCATCTATGTTTGAAATAGTTGCTTCAGCACAAATAGTTATTCACCCAAAGTCATTGCCAAGGCGAGTGTAACAACAAAAAAGGTGAAAACAAAGAAGAAAGAAAAGGTACATTGTTTACTAGTGAGGTATGTAATTGTGTCATGTTATCTACTTTATTGTCTAACATTGGCATTGGCTTATGATAGGTTCATCGGCTTCGATCATTGAATCCAAATTGTTTTTTAGAGGCATTCCCTTCTGAATTGAGACGATATATTAAATACGTTAAGGATGGTTCATCACCTATGTGTGTTGGTTCATCACCCATATCTATTGGGTTATCACCCAAATCATCACCCATGTCACTCACATTCAATTGATTGCCCCCATCGTTTTCAACCTCAACCGTTTTTGCTAGAGCAGCACCTATGTCATTCATGTGATGTTCATTAACTCCACTACCTTGATCCTTAGTCTTACGAGTGTGTGAGGTCTCTTAGCCACTTTTTGAGAAAGTATAACATTACGTCTCCTAGACGCTGTTGGGCGATTTCGAGCAGTTTCCATCATAGCTGTCCACCAAGTACAATTAGATGTGTCATTGAAGCCTATCTTAAATAGGTGTGTCATGACCAATTCGAATAGGAAACAACAAACTAAGATAGTTCTTACAAAACACAAAATGAATAAACGATAAAAAAAACTACTAAAAATAAGATATTTGAGTTGGACCAAAATTTGAGAATTGTAATGCATTAGAAGCATGCCAAGAGCAAGGCCATCAAAAACAAAAAAATCCTAAATAAAATTATAGACAAAAACAAAGCTTTCCAAAAAAAGTGCAAAAATTTGAGAGTCTAAACAATTAGGAATTTGGTATTAAAAACAAAAGGCCTAGTACACGGCAAAAGCTAAACTAACCAATATTCTTTGTTGACAATTTCAGATTTGTCATTTACAATAAACAATGTATAACAAAAACTAAACTAACCAATATTCTGGATAGATTCAAATTAAATATGGGTTGGTCTAGGTCTTATCTTTTATATAATTTAAAGCAAAATTCTTTTTTTATCTTAAATGGAGAGGCATTGTTGACATCATAAAATATTTTTTATTGATTATGACCTATTAATTATAGTCAAATTTAACTCTATATAATTCATGGATATCGATTATGGTCTGTCAAAGCATGACTAAATCTGTGAAAGTTGCAAAATGAAAGTTTGCAAAGATTAAATGGATGGGGACTTGAAAGCCACGTGTAACACAAATGTTCCCATGAAATAGGCAACATGATGGAAGTGGATCCATGAAATAAGCAACATGGATGGAATGGAAATCACTCGGATTAATGCTTGCAAATAGGTTGCATTAAAAAATAGAAGGGACCTTCAACTTAACTCACAAAACATGATATCTACGTGTAGCTTCTATATAAAAACAGTCATTTAGCAACTAGTTAGGAGTAGCATAGTTATAATCTCTCTATCGACTGATGTATTTTCAGTTTCTTTGTTCTTATTTAAATTCAAGTAACTTATAGCAAATAACAATTTTACTTGATTCATACCAAACCCAATGCTTATTTACCAAATACAATCTCAAAAAGTTGTAGCCCAAATTAGCCCTAATATTGTATTTGGTTAGGAATTTGAAAAAAGATTTGGAACGAAAAAATGAAAAGATAAGTGAAATGTGAATAAAATATACATACATTTCACCTAATTTCACACATATTTTTCCTTTTCCTTTCCAAATCTCTTCCCAAATCCTTTAACCAAATCCAGCATAAGTCTACTCAAATTAAGCAAAGCGGTAAATCAAGAGCGCAACATATAAATTAATGTTGATGTCGGCCATCCATATCTAAAATGGTAAGGGTGAATAACATACTAGCTCACCAAATTCTTTACTGCTAAATGCAGGTATGTTATGCAGATAGAATAGATAGATGACTTAATTAATATCCTTAACTAGCTTACTTAAATTAGCTCACACAATTCAAATTTAAATAAGAATCAAGTATACTATAATAACTAACAAGACATGCAATCAGTATAAATCAATAGTACTATAAATCTAACGAATTTATACAAAATTTCAATACATACATAGCTCCAACCAAACCAAACACGATACTACATGACTCCAAAACAATCAAATCATTCTCTATTCTACAAAGTATCTCAACCCTGCACAAGTTCTCAAGTTCTAACTGACAAAAAATTTAATACCATCCCTCTAAACATACATGGACAAAAAAATGTGACTATAAACTTGTACCAACATGCATTCCCAAAATCAACAAATCCAATCCGTAAAGTGTTACCAGGCCTGAGGTTCAAACCAAAAATGACCAAAGTAACAAAATTATGTTTTAACACTTTCAAAGTTCAAACAAGAATAACAACACTAAGTCATTTTTAACCGAGAGTTTCTTTTTAATTTCCTTAACAAGCCCAAGGTTCAAACCAAAAAAAGACTCGAGTAAGAAAATAACACTTGGTCATTGTTAACACTTTTCCACCGAAAGTTCTCTTTTTAATTTCATTTTCAAACTATCATGAGATAATCCACACGAGCTCTCAAGATATATATATATATATATATATCTACACTTGTTCAATTTTACAAAATGCCCTTATGACTAAAACTACCAAGTATCAAGAATTTTTTTTTCTTTCTTTTTTATGTGGAATCAAGCCATCTATTACATTATAATATTCTCTCACAATTAGGGTTTTGTGTGGTTGTGGTTTTGGTTGGTAAAGGGTTTTTTGTTTGTGTGCTTATGATTAATTGAAGAGAAAAGATAAATAAATTATACTTTTGATGGTAAATGAAAAAGTTTACAGCAGTAAATCGTACCTTTGTGTTGAATTTCCGAAAAATTGAAGTAGCACTTGATTAACAAATTCCGAAAGTGTTAATATGGAATCAAGCAGCACTTTCGGAATGTCCCAAGCACTTCAGCAGCAAAATGGATTCAATCGGTGTGGAGAAGATGAATACAGTAGACCGACGGTCAGGGAATGAGAGGTATGAAAAATCAGGTGGGTGTGCATTTGATTGTAAAAATATTATGAATATGGGTAGATTTGGTAATAAGTGGGGTGTCCAAAAAAATATTATTAAAATTTAGGGTTTAGGGTTGGGGTCCAAAGAAATGGGGGATCCAAAGAATTTTGGCAGGTGCTAATAGCAGCATTCAAACTAAAAGCTGACTTTTTTTGGGCTTCCCAAAAGATCCCTATGTATTTTATCCAAGACCAACAAACAATTTTAGTATTCATTTATAGTGATAGTGGGCTTACACAAAGTTTTACGGGCCATGGAAATGGGCTTTCCATTGTCTCAGTATTATTTTTAGCCCGAACCTTGAAACACCAAGATGGATTGCTCTTTAGCCCATTTTATGAGAGAAACATAAGAATAAATTATAAATATATATTTGTGGTTTGAAAAATTATAAATACCTTATTATTATAATTTTTTATTTAACAGAATTAACTAAAAAATAAAATTCATAATTATTCTCCCATACAATAATAAAAATACCTAAATTATTAATTAAAATATATTTATAATATCATTAAAAACTGTTAATTGACTTGATAATTTATTAATAAAAGTGATGCGTTTTTATGAAATTAGAAATCTCAAAGGGTGGAATGTAATTTCCATAACCATTGGTGGCAATTCATATTTTAATCAAATCTCAATGAGTATATTTGTAATTTACCTTAAAAATAAATACTGGTATTTTTTTTTTTTTTGGTCGAATCTATTTTCTCTTATTCAATAACAAAAAATAAATAAATCATCATGATAAGTATATCCTATAAAATAAAAAATGAAATCAAAAAATCTTAAAAAATAAGGCATTCGGTTGAGAAATCCAATTTCGAATTTTCTTGGTCTAAAGATCCAAACCTGTTTTTCCTTGCCCACAAGGACAAGCATATCCAACATACTCTTCTGCATATAAACCATATACAACACCGTCCAAACCCTAAACATTCACACTTCTCTCTCTATCCTTCGCCTTATACACGACAACGCCAACGTTGACTCCGTCGCCTCAATCACTGCCGCCACTACCGCCATCACTTTCACCTCTATCTCCACCTCCAATCTCATCGTCGCCGTGCACCTTTTTTTTTTCTCTCTCTCTCTCTCTCTCTCTCTCTCATGCCATCGATCTTCATTTCCTCTCGCTTCGGCCATGAGTCCCACCGTCGCCGCCATGACTCCATTATCGATCGTGGCCATGGCTTGCACACTAAAATCTTTGGCTTCAGATTGTCATTGCCATTGAGAATTAGCCCTCCTTCACGTCATCGGATTCCTCCGCGACCGGAGCTACTTGATCTACCGGATTTGGACTCCGCCACCCTCGGATCTAGACTCCTCCACATGGAAACTTCCTCTCAATTTTTTCCTCTTCATCTTCTTTTCTTAGTTCTTCTACACGGGTAACAAATATATACATACACACACAAGAAAATGTGTTTATTTATACACATTTTCTTATTTATTTCTCTCTTCATATATAAATGTGTTTATTTATACATATATTTATCCATATCTATGTATAGGCATATATATGGCTTTTGGAAACAGTGACAATATCAATGAGTTCAAACTAAGACATTATTAAAAGAGTATTAGAGAGGGATGAAAAGAGGAGAGTTGGAATTAACTAACCTAAAGAAGTATTCACTAATGTGGAGAAGGAATTGCACAAGTGTTAGATTCACAGATCGTGTCTTTAGGGCTTATGAAGAAGAGCAAGTACTTGTTTTCTGTTTATCAATAAATAATAGGAAAGAATAATTATTGTTTTATTTATTATTTTTATTGAGTATTTTAACTGTTTAATTAATTTTTTGCACTCAATGCTTTACCAATTCTTTTATCAAATTCAAATATTGATCCATTTGTATCTATACGTATTGTTATTGTTGTGTGTGTATTTCAACTATTTGATGATTTGTACTTGGACAAATAAAAATTTGATGATGATGATGATGAAATAGATGTGTATGATTTTTATCTGTGCAAACCAAATTTTTGCAACTAAAAGTTGTATAGATAAAAGGTTGACTCTGATTTGTCCAAATTAGATAGAGGATTTTTCCATAGAGAAACAGATAAGGAAAAAAATGAAATTAAATAGATTAAAAATAGAACATATAGAAAAAATAAATTATAAAAATTCAACAGATGAAAAAATTTAACAGATAGGTTAAAAAATTCAAAGATAAGACAAATATTTGAACAGATAGACAAAAAATTGAACAGATAAGAAAAATTTTGAACAGATATTTTTTTTAAAACATATAGTCAACAAAAGTCAACAAATTAAAAAAAGTCAACAGAGATAAAATTAGAAACAAAATGTCATTCAAAATCAATAAAAAATTTCACCAAATTATTTCACAAAAAGTGAACCTATCACTAATAAAAGATATTTATTGAACCTATTGCTTTAGACACTCTCTAAACTGAATTTATCACCAATTTTCTCTGAATATTATTACAAACAAGACAAATATAAGTTGATTTTATATATAGGATAGTATTTAAAAACAAAGGTTGTTTAAATTTTAAATTTTAAAATAAAGTATAAATAAGTCAAAATTTCCCAAACTTAAAAAAATAAAAATAAAAATGGTAAATTATAAATACACCCTTGAGTTTTGTTTAAAATACGAATTGCACCATGTGGTTTGGAAAATTACAAATACCTCATTATCAAAAAAATTTATTTAATAGAATTAATTAAAAAAGTGAAATTTCTAACTGTTCATCTATACAATAATAAAATTATCTAAATTATTAATTGAAATAAAATTTAATATTATTAAAAACTATTAATTAATTTGATGATTTATTAATAAAATGATCTATTTATTATGAAATTAAAAATCTTAAGGAGCATAATGTAATTTCTAGAACCATAAAGAATAATTTGTAATTTAAGTAAATCTCAGAGAATGTGTTTGTAATTTTCCCAAATAAAAAACACAAGCTAAAATCAAAATTCAAATTTCAAACAAAAAGTAAAGAAACAAGTTGGGTTGAACATCTCTCTCTCTCTAAACGCTCTTAGGGTTCTGTCGGAAGAGCGCCGCTTGGGGAGGGGGAGGGGCCGTCGGTGGCCAGCCACCTCCTCCTCCTTCCTCCTCCCCCTGTTTTGGTCTTTGCTTGTTGTGAATAAGCCATGGGAGCTTGTCTTCCCACTTCTCTCTCTCTATGGGAGGTTTTTCTTCCCCTCTTGGTGGATGTTTGTGTTGGGCTTCCCTCTTCCCCCGCCAAAGCTAGATCTTCCTCTTCCCCCATCTGCCGCCTCATGCCGGAGCCGATTTCAGCGCCGCACACCAGATCTGCTCGAATCTAGACCACCTCCACAGATTTGGCCTTGTTTAGGTTTGAGGTCAAGCTTGACCTTGTTTTGCTTTGTTTTTTTGATTTTGTTTGTTTTTTGGAGTCTTTTTGCTGCTAGTTTGGAGCCTACACTCTTTGTGGTTGTTATTTATGATTTTTCCAGACATGCTCTAACGCCGATTTAATTGGCTCTGCTTCGCAGTATGAGCACGAGCACTGATGTGCGTCTGGATAATTTTCATAGTTTTCACCTTTGTGCTTATTGTAATATTTTCACTTTGTTTGTGTTTGCTCTTGGTGGCTGGACTTGTAAGTGCCGTTTTGGCTACCCTTAATGGAAATTTCCTATGATCAGAAAAAAAAAAAAAACAAAAAGTAAAGAAATAGGGCACCAGCAATTGTGGGTCATTGGGAGAAGTTATTGGTTGGTCTTGCATATCGTCGCGTGGTGTTTAATAATATTGTGATTAATAAAAATAATAAAATTTATTAAATAATTAAGAAACATAAAAAATTATGATTACTGAGAGTATAATTACGTGTCCCACACCAGCCAATAATTTCAATAATTTTTCTTTAAAGCGGAGACACGTGAGGATTGAGTCGACTAGACGACCAGACCTAACCCATCGATGCGCAAATTAGCACACGTTTCGTAAAATAACGAGGCGGGAGCGCAATTTAGTAACAATTCACTAAAAATTCATATACAGGCGGGCGTCTCATTTTTAGCCCCAAAATAGTCCGCCCAGTTTAAGACCGACACAACCCCCCCCTCGCATTCTTTCCCCAAACTACCCCCCATCACGACATTCTTTCTCTCTCTCTTCTCTCTCATTTCTCTCCTTTCTTTCTCATCTCCAGTCATGGAGAATCAGAAGCGCCGTGAACTTCCAACAAGCTCTGCGAGGAAAAACTTGAAGAGAAAGCTAGATGAAGATTTCGAAAGAGATCGCAAGATCGCTACTCTCTCCCCTCACGACGCTAATCAAGATCTCATTCTCGATGTTCGCACGCAGTTGGAAATCCTAGACTCCACTTTCTCGTCGATCGATGCAGATCGCGCCGCTGCCAAGCTCGCAATTCACGTTCTCTCAGAATTCGCCAAGAACGGTATGTATTCACGAATTTATTGAATTCATTGGTGATCCAGGTCTTTGATCTTTAGTGATTTGTGTGTTTTCAGAGGAAATTGTGAATGTAATTGTTGATTGCGGAGCAGTTCCAGCTCTGGTCAGGCATCTCCAGGCTCCGCCATCTTCGAGAGAAGGCGACACTGATTCGAAGCCTCACGAACACGAAGTCGAGAAAGGAAGCGCTTTCACGCTTGGACTTCTCGCTGTAAAAGTAATTATACATGCGATCTTATTTTTATTACTACAATTGATCAATTTGATGTTTAATTTATTTTCTCTTTGTCTTAGTTGTTTGTGATCTCTACAGTATGTTATTGTCTTTTTTTTAATTTTTTAATTTTTATTCTACTAATGAAATTCTCAAATCCCTCCCTTCCTTGGGGGGCTTGCACAACTTGTTAAGGTGTCTTGATCTATAGCAGTCTAGTTGTAAAGTGAGCATATTCTAAGGATAAGGTTGTTGAGATGTAATGATTTTTTCATATACAATTTCTGTGATGACTTCTTGTTCACCTTCTGCTACTCCCTGTTTTTGTTAAACTGTTAAGCATGCTGCCAAGAGTGATATCAAGAAGATTTCTTGAGGGTGTCAGCAGATGAATAAATATGTAATTATCGGATTTTGATTGTGTTACAATGAAACTCTTGTTGTAGTTAATCCTTTATTTGATCTTTAGTTTGGATATGTTTATAAAAATATTATATTGTTACTTTTGCATTAATTCAATATTTCTATTAATAGATGAGTATGTGTTTATAGAAAATAATCAATTGTTACTGTTGCAATAATTTTGACATTTCTACTTATAGACTAGTAGAATTATCAGTTGACAGAGGTTGGGACATTTAACTCATTAATGTTGTTTTGAGTGTTCTTTCTAGTATTCAGTTTCTTTATTTTAAGGTATGTTAGTTGCATTGTCTGACTGCTTTTGAACTGAAATGATGTTTGCAAATTATCTCGCTATGTGGTGTTGTCATGCCATCTCTAAATTGCTCGAAGCACCTCCTCAACACAACCAAGGGGTCTCTGTTTGAGTGCATCTCACCATCTCCACTCATGATTGCTACTCAATATATTTTTGGCTCAGTCAAATCAGTCTCCATCCAAGTGTGCCCCTTTCCAAGATTAGTACACCTCTTTAGTACCCGCTTAGCTTGCCTAGATAGTTCCAATTGAGTGGTGCCCGGTGTCTGAAAGAGTGTTAGCATCTCCATGATCATCTTGGTTGGGAGCAGGGCCTAAGAATCTCACCTGGGATCATGGGAAGACTTGAGGCTTAGAGACTTATCGTGAAAGAATTGTGACAACTTAATTCCATACTATGGTGAGAATGTTTAGTAGATGTTAGATGACGGAGATGCCTTGGGCATCTACCTTAAACTCTCTCCTGGAGAAGGTCATTCTTTTTCAATTCATGGAATGTTTCTCTTTGACTTTTCATTCATACGTAACTAGAAAATTATGCTCAATAGATTCATTATTATTATGCTTGTAAGATTTTGGCTCACTGAATAGGTACTTCTGTTTTTGGAAGCTAATTAATTAACTGTTATAAATGTTCATTGCTATATGATTTACCCGGGAAAAAAAGGGGTTCACAGTTATCTGTTTATGTTTTATGCTGTGGCAGTTTCCATTTGAATGGTTGATAAATGTCTTACTGACATTTTTGTGGGTAGGGAAGTGTTACATATTTGAGTTAAGTTTGCAAAGTTTTTTTTAATTAAGTATTTGAATGCCACCATTTGGTTCCTAGTTTGAAGATTTAAATGAATGGTGCTAAAATATGTATTAGACTACATGTTACCTGTGCCTACGACACTCCCCACCAAAACCCATACATATCTAATTGTTCCAGAGCTTTCTTCCCATGGTCCATGTGTCTCCCTTCAGCAAGGACAAACTTTTCTCCATCCTCTTACTCTAAAAACATCACTTTCCCATTGTGTAATGCCTTCTTCTGTAGCCCATTGAACATTCTTCTTGGGATACTGATTAGAGCTCCTAATATTAATGAATAATGCGCATCCTAATGTGTTTCAACCAATTCAATTTGTAATTCATGTCAAGTTGACAAAGTGACAGCAGAACAAGTTCTCTTTGGTCTAGTTATTTTCAAACTACTGCAGTTATTGTGTGGTTCTCCCACTTGGAGGTGGTTGGGTTGGACTTGTCTTTTAGGCAGTTCTTTGTGATAGCAATTGTACATTGGGCTTCTTTATTTCCTTCTGTACTGCTTGTTTACATTGCTTTCAGCACAGAACATTTGTAATTCTATATTCTGATAACTTACTATCAAATTTGAAGAAGCACTATAAATGGTAAAATTATGTACCATGCTTTTGGAAAGTTTGATTGTCCTTCCTTTTTCTCATTCTAAAGTGGAGTTTATCCTTATTTAATAAGATAAAATATGTAGTGGTGTAGATCAACTATATTCCAAGGGGAGATCTGGATATTTTGTTGTAGATGCTACTTCCTCCCGTCACGGGATATGTTTCCTCTCTATGGGTGTTTGTTTCATTTCAGTCCAGAGGTTCTTGTCACTATGCTTTCTGTTCTCATATGTTGTCTGTTCTGCCTTCTGTTTTGTCATACAGCCTGAACATCAACAACTCATAGTTGATGCTGGAGCTCTGCCTCATCTTGTGGACCTGTTGAAGAGGCATAGGTATGGTAAAAACTCTAAGGCGGTCAATGGTGTTATTCGAAGAGCAGCCGATGCAATCACCAACCTTGCTCATGAGAACAGCAGCATTAAAACCCGTGTTAGGTTTGTTTATTTGCATGATTTTCAGTTAAATATCTAGTATTATACCATCTTTGTGACATTTTTGGTTGCACATCCAGGATTGAAGGTGGAATCCCGCCCCTAGTTGAATTGCTAGAGTTTATTGACTCAAAAGTTCAGAGAGCAGCAGCAGGAGCCCTACAAACCCTTGCCTTTAAAAATGATGAGAACAAAAATCAGGTTGACTACTTTCTCTGATTCACCGAACTCATTTGAGGATCTAAATAAAATTTTAATTTATTATGCAGTTTGTGTTTTGAAATTATAAATCTGCAGATTGTGGAATGCAATGCTCTACCTACTCTTATTCTATTGCTTCGGTCTGAGGATGCTGCCATACATTATGAAGCGGTTGGCTCTAATTTTAATCTATATTATTCAATCTTGAACTTTACATACATTTGGGACATTTTTTTATTACTTCATATTGCTGGAACCCAGAATCACTAATTGACCTCTGAATTTTTTGTCAGGTTGGTGTGATTGGGAATCTGGTGCATTCATCCCCAAATATTAAGAGAGAAGTTCTGCTTGCTGGAGCTTTACAACCTGTTATCAGTTTACTCAGGTACTAATCTTTCACTCAATTTGACTGTGCTGAATCATTTTTGTTTCATTGACTGTATGTTTTTGTTAGTTGTTGGTTGTATTTTATCCTAAACTTTCTTTGCAGAATTGGAGTTTCAACTAGTTTTCTTGCCCTCTCCTACCTTTCCCTCAATTTTTTGATCTTATGAATTTTATGATTTCAATTACAGTTCCTGCTGTTCAGAGAGCCAAAGGGAAGCAGCTTTGCTACTAGGGCAATTTGCTGCTACTGATTCAGACTGCAAGGTGGAATGAATTAGACTTTTCTAAAATTTAAAATAACTTGCCCCATTCCATTGTTATACATTCCCTCTTATTATTTTAATATGATTTTATGTAGGTGCACATTGTTCAGAGAGGTGCTGTCCAACCATTAATTGAGATGCTTCAGTCTCCAGACGCACAGCTGAGGGAAATGTCAGCATTTGCGCTGGGGAGGTTGGCACAGGTTTTTATCTATAATTGTCTCATGGTTTGCGTATTTCATATATATTTAATTTGTAAGAAAGCATGGCTATAAAACTTCCCTGTGTTCAGCTGAAGTGTAGGGTGTTATTTTCATTGAATAAGGTTTCACTGTAATTTGATCTTTCTCCTTTTTGGATAAGTAATTTTCCTATTAGGAAAAGGAGAAGAATAACCAGGAATGGTGAGACATCTGTTAAGAGTTAGAGAACCATAAAGTGCAATTCCTATACCATTTTGTTACCAAGTTTGTCCAAACACTTTTTGGTGTCTTAATCTACACGCTTTCTTTTTCAAAGATATAAACTGCAGTGCAATGTTACCCATGATTTTCTATTTAGCTATGCAAAATATTGTAGAAACATTTAAGAACAGCTTTATCTTTAAGTTTTAGTCTCTTTGTGCGTGTGCGTGTATGTGTGAATGCGTATTCTATGTAAGGCTAACACCGCATTTTTTGGTGGTATAAATTCCCTTACCTTTTGCCTTCATCATTGAAGTCATTGGACAAAATGCTTTAGTGCAGTGGTTTTAATTTTTATTTATTTATTTTTTTTGTTGTTAAATCTTTTATTGGGAAGATAGGTTGTCATTTTTACTGAAAGGAACTTAAAGATTGAGTCACTGTTGCTCTATGAGAAATCTTAGTGCATCATACCCAACTTTCCCTTGCCTAACACTAAATTGTTAGTAATGTTGGAAAAATGTGTTTTCCTGGTTTTGCTGAGATGATCTCACTTTTAGGATACTCACAACCAAGCTGGGATTGCCCATAGTGGTGGTATAGAGCCCTTGCTAAAGCTTCTTGATTCAAAAAATGGATCTCTGCAACACAATGCTGCCTTTGCTCTTTATGGCCTTGCAGATAATGAGGTAGAGTTTTATTTGTATTGTTGCAAATTTAAATTTGAATTTTAGTATGGCATTTTGGCTCCATAATTTTAGTTACGTGACAACTTATGAATCTTCCTTTTGTAGGACAATGTTGCAGATCTTATAAGGTTTGGAGGCATTCAGAGGCTTCAGGATGGAGAATTCATTGTCCAAGTATTTATCTAATTTAATTTTCCCTTTATTTTTTGACTTGAAAAGCCATTTAAGTTTTTATAAGTACTTATTTCATTAATTTTACAAAGTAAATTATTATCTATTCTTCTGTTTACTTTTCTTCTATGAAGCACATGCACGAGTATTCCAAAAATGGTGCTGTACGAGTACCGGGTACTTATCGGGTGCGCGTACCTGTACCGTAGTACGCGTACCAGATATGCTGAATACATGCCGGGTATGGCAAATATATTTGGGTACGTTGTAGGTACTGCACTGGTACATCGAGGTTTTTTTTTTTTTTTTTTTCAACTGTTAGAATTTATTGTAGCCTTTATTATTTTTCTTTCAATTTTGAAAATATCAAGCAATTTATTTCCAACACCATTTACCCATGAGTCATGATTATGCTCTACTTCACATCCTGTTTTAAACAATCAAAAAAGAAAAAGAAAAAATTATATAACTTTTTAGACAAGTTCTCTTTTTAGTTTTGATATTGAAATTTTGATTTGTATGTTGGATGTTTAGCTATAAATTAAAAAAAAATTTAAAAAAAAATTGACGTACTCCAGTCGTATCCATACCCTAACCCTACTTTTTTAAGAATTTGCCATATCGGCATACCTGTACCTGCAACCGCACCCGCACCCGCACCCGCACCCGCTCTTGCACCCGTGCTTCATAGCTTTTCTTCCACCATTATTTGGAGGCCTAACTCCCACAATATGAATTTGATGATTTACTTGCAGCCAACTAGGGATTGTGTAGCCAAGACTCTCAAAAGATTAGAGGAGAAGATCCATGGACGAGTGAGTTTCCTTTATTTATTTACTTTTGTATTGTTGTTTTGCTTGTTGATCCTTCTTGTCACTTTTTTCTTCTATTTCTCTGCATAGGCATATGGGCAAAGAAGTAATTAGACTCTTCATTTCCTCTCTCCTGTTCTTTGTTCTTTTTCTACCATTTGCCCAGATCAAACATGGCGAAAGACTTGGTATCATTTTTTGAAGTTCATATTAAAGAAAGACTCTACACTAATTTCAGCATTGCATGTCTGCTCTTTATGATTTGGCCTATCTGAAAACTAAAAGAATTAATTAATGGATTATGTGAAGTGTGTTGCAATTTTATTATTAAAAGTTTATTTGTAAGGAGATAATAATGTAAATACATGAGAAACAATGAAATGATATCTTGCTTTTAATACATTATCATCTTACTTACTTGGGAATACACCAGAGAGATTTTGCTCAGTAGGTGCTGTGTGTTTGCATGCCTATATACATAGAGAAAATACATAACCAATTTCAACGACTTTTGGCAGATGCATTTATTATTTAGCTTTTAGAACTCCAAGAAGGGACTACTATTGATATGAGAATATCAACAAATAATTGTTTTACCATTTTTATATTACATCATTTTGTGCTTTCTCTTGACAGATATTGAGCTATTTGTTGTACTTGATGCGGGTTGCAGAAAAGGTTATTCAAAGTAGAATTGCTTTGGCTCTTGCACATCTTTGTTTGCCTGATGATCAGAAGGCTATTTTTATTGACAATAATGGTAAAAGTCATCTGTGATCGTTTAGTTTAGTGTTATTCATTCACTTTAGCAATCGTTCATATGGGATTCTGAAAATTCACCATCTACATGTACTTCATGTTCTCACAGGACTGGAGTTGCTTTTAGAGCTTCTTGAATCGACAACCATGAAGCACCAACGAGATGGCTCTATGGCTTTATACAAGTTGGCTACCAAAGTCAATTCCGTCTCTCCTGTGGATGCAGCTCCCCCATCACCAACCCCACAGGTGTGTTGTGGTTTTTAGTAGTTTTACCACAAGTGTCCTATGTTGGATTAGTTATTGCTTAATTTATTATTTACACCAAAGAGTTGTGAATTTTATCTTGCAAGTATTGATGGTTTCTTTTCATTGACTGGTTTATGCTGTTCTGATTGCTTTAGTCTATTGACCTTTAATTATATTTGATTCCTAAAAGCAACAAATTATGAAGAAAATCCAGTATGACCTGATGACTCCAATCCCCAGTTAGACGACCAACTGCCTTCTTAGCTAAGGAGTTGGCACAGTTGGCTTCCTGCCATACATGAACAATGTCACAAAGTCATTTGCTTCGAATTCTGTATTTTAATTGTAATGAACTGTAAACCAATAAAATCTGGAGATGCAGTTTTACTCCCCAATGTTTCTCTTTTTGGAAAATCCTTAATGATGACATCAGGTTGTTGCAATTTTGCAATGTTGTATGTGTGTATTTGTGTATTCTTTTACTTATAATTTGTGCTGCACATTTGTTTTCAATCATGTTTGACCTCTGTAAAAGTTATTTGGGGTCTGTCTTACTCTTATGCATGAAGTTATTGATGTGATACTGTTTTGAGGTTTGGTTTAGGGGATGGTAATCATTATGCATTTCTTGCTGCAGGTGTATTTGGGTGAACAGTATGTAAACAATTCTACACTTTCTGATGTTACATTTTTAGTTGAAGGTAGAAATTGATTCCTGCCACTTTCATGTATGCCCTTTTCATTTCTTCAAGTAACTTTTGTCTTTTGTAGCTTATTACATAGTGCTCTTTTGATCAGGCAAGCGATTCTATGCTCACAGGATTTGTCTGCTTGCTTCTTCTGATACGTTCCGTGCAATGTTTGATGGTGGTTACCGGGTGAGGATGGATTATTTTATTACAGTGTTTTTGCTGATTTCATCCCAAGTCAGATGGCTTTGTAGTTTCTCCAAACTTTTCCCTGCTTTTTCTTAATGAAATATAAGCAGTGTCAGGAAATCAATTGATATGTACTTATCTCATAGCTTATTTGCCCTTGTGCATTCCTTCAAACTGCACAAATTTGAGCTTAAAACATTTACATGGCTTAGTGGATGATTGGCTAATTTGTATAAATCTTGAAAAATGCATAAGCAGGAAAAGGATGCCAAAGATGTAGAGATTCCAAATATCAGATGGGATGTTTTTGAATTGATGATGAGGTAAAAAAATTGCTATCCCCATTGTTTAGAGAGAGAGAATGTATCTTGAAACAGGATAAGTGTACCTTCCTTTTGCTTGCAGATACATATACACAGGATCAGTGGATGTCAATTTAGATATTGCACAGGAGCTTCTCAGAGCAGCTGATCAGTATCTTTTGGAAGGTCTCAAACGTCTTTGTGAGTATGCCATTGCACAGGTGAGTCAATAAACAAGTTGACAATTGCTTAATTTAATCATAAATATCACGAACTGAATTGATCATTTCTATTCATCTTTCTCCAGGACATTTCAGTTGAAAATGTTTTACTCATGTACGAGTTATCAGAGGCTTTTAATGCTACATCATTAAAGCATGCATGTATCCTGTTTATTTTGGATAAGTTTGACAAGCTTAGTGATATGCCATGGTATGCTCTCTCTCTCTCTCTCTCTCTCTCATAGACATCACAATACATAAAATTCACATCCTAGTGTAGGATTGTTTAAAGGTGCATTGTCCAGAAAGAGTAAATAGCCCTAAGGTAGTAATTCAGTTGTCCTTGGTGAGCATGAGCTCATATACTGAGAATGCTATGTGAAAATAATTGTTTCAATGCATTTGAGCCTCAATCCAATTGGTTATGATGCATAACTTCAAGGTTGAAAGGTTTGTGGTTCACTTTTATCCACGAGGTCTTTCGTGTTCTTAAGATTGCTCAAAAGTCAAATGGCATGAGCAATGATTGATGTAAAAATGTACACAATCAGTTTAAAAGGGATGTAAGGCAGTGTTTTAGTGATTCAATGGTTTTAGGTCCGAGTTCCTTTCACCACCTCAATATTTAATTTTTTATTTTCGATAAAAAAGTAAGGGACATGTGGCGGCATAAAGAGAAGGCTTGGACACCAAGTCCAACTTTCACTTAATATAATAGTATAGATAGTATAGATAATAAATCAAACTACTATTTTTGATTGTTTGAAGCTGTTGAAAACATTGCTTTCTTCTGCAAACAAATAGATAAGCTGGTGTGTCGTAGTATGGAATTTTCCTCCTTCAAAACATCCTCAACGAGTCAGCCTGAAGGCATCATATAAGATTGTTAGTGTCTATTGTTTATATATTATGAGTTCTCTGTTATAGCAACATCAATGGATGCAATGATTATTTTTCAGCATTTACTTCCCTAATTGATTATGATTTCTACACAAATTTTAATTTTTTATTTTGAATTGTTGTAAGGTTTCCTCTCCATATCAATCCCCTTTTCTCACACCATAAACTAAAAGTGGCACACCTAACTTGTTGATCTTGTGTGGTTAACTGATCAATATGGTAATGCAGGTACTCTGATCTTATTCAACGTGTTTTACCAGAGATGCGCAATTACTTTGCAAGACTACTTACTAGGCATATCCAAGCTGACTTGCAGCAATAGATTGTTCTTCTCAGTTCTGGTCATTGGTTCAATAGTAAGAGCACAAAATTGTACAGAAGTAAACATTAGTTTTGTGATTGATGCAGAAATGGAAGAAGCAAGCAACCAATCCATCTTGATCGAGAGACATTTTGCAAAATTTGTTGATGAAGTTTCAGATTTTGGCAGCAGTTATTCATCTCGAATAACTTGTATGTTTCACATTGATATCTTTGTGAGGTCCAAAGGAAGGTGGGGATAAAAGAAACGATGAGGAAGCAAGATTAAGTCTTTGAAAGTTATTTTAGGTTGTGGTTATGACTTGCGAGTTTGTAACCCCACTTTCTATCAATGAAATTCTTGCTTTGCAAAAGACAAAAAAAAAAAGAAAAAGAAAAAAAAGGTGGTGGTTAATGGCAGATTGAGCTGTTGTAAGTTTGCATTGCAAGCCCATTTTTTGGGTAAGTTACTTTGTAGTGACTAAAATTTAAATTAAGACGGGCTTGTCAAATCATTGCCCCTTTTGTATTTAGTAATTTTTTTAATAAAAAAATCATAAATATTTAATTAAGTACAGTACATTTAAAAAGTTAAAAATATTGATTAAATTATTTTAAAAATTCACTAAAAATAGAAATACAAAAAACTTAAAAACTCAAAATCAAATAGACACTGATTTTATAACTAGTCATAATTTCACCATATTTGTTTTTAAAAATTACGTGAAGTTCATTTTCAAAAGCTTGCATGTTTATTTGTTTAAATAAGTTTGATAAAATTATATGTTTATAATTATTGAATGAATTACTTTTTTTTTGTTTAATAAATGTTTTTAGATTTCCAAATTGAGACTTGTGCTTTTCACAAAAGTGTAAATTTGGTTGGATTGCCCTAGAGATGCTTCCAAAGGAAAATGTCTCGTAGCTCAAATTTTGTGGTTCAAAAGTGGCTCAAATGGTCAAAACGACGTCGTTTTGGCCATTTTTATGTTGTTCTGTACTCAAAACGACGTCGTTTTGGCCATTTGAACCATTTTTGAGCCATAAAATTTGAGCTACGTAGTATTGTCGGCTTCCAAATTACAGACTAATTTGTTTTCCAGACTCAACCCAAGATGTTAATGATAAACTTTTATTACCACGCCAAAAAAATGTAGTAAATCCAACAATTTCTGCCTTTGCTACCACCAAATCATGCAAGGAGTCATATTTGATAAACCTGCAAATCAAATTTCCTGGAACAATCACAAATTATCAATTTGCTACAGTTGAAGAACAAGGAACAGCTTATTTTGTGACGGTTTGATTCCATCACAAAAAGTCTGATTTTTAGGGGTGGTTTGGCATCATAGCAAATAAACAGCTTATTTATTTATCAAATAAAAAAAGAAAAGAAAAGAACAAGAACTAAGGTAAACAGAGTCTTCATAAAAGATCTGAACAAACTGAAGTACAACTCAGTGCAACCTTCTCTTACTAATACAGTAAATTATTTGCGTATGGTATACATGCCCTTCTCTGAAGAAAGACCCGTGCAGGGGTAACCAACTGAAAAGTTGGACGCTTTGCTGACAAAAATGAAAACCAAAAACAATCTTACGAAGAAAATAGACGTAACAACATAGAAGCAGAGAAGGCAAAACAAACAAGCATTCTGGTTTTGAAATGATCATCCTTGCATAACTCTCACAATACGAATTCAATATCCATTTTCTAACTGGCATATGTCCCAAAATGAGAAACTTAAATATGATACATGAAAATTTGTTCCAATTCTTTTATTGGGCGATCGTGGAAGTGCAGTCTTGGTTGGACCAGCTCTCCTTGATTCCACAGGCTAGGATGGGTCGTTCAATCTGGATCACTGCAGCTGTTTCTTTTTCCAACAGCGAACAGTACTTCCCAAAGGTTTGAACGGTTACATGAAGCTGGAAATCTAGACCAAACAAGAACTTCATCTCCAATCTATTCAACTCGGATGTGCTTACTCCTCCCACTCTTGCATAGTATGCGTTATTGAAGAATCTGAAAACCAGGTAGATTATATTCATGTTTGCACCATCAAAAAAAGACGATGAAAAGATGAGAGGAATGATAAATACCATTTAACACACAGCAATTCTTGTCTAATAAACAATTTTGGTTTCACATTGCAAAACATAATCAAAACAAATGTAGAGTTGATTCTGGGAATTAATACTCACGCGTCATCAACAAATTTTGCTGCTACCATCACACTTGTGATTAGAAGCCGATGAACATTGAGAGAAGTGATATGAACATTCATCCGTTGAATAAATCTCTCCACATAAATGTGCGCAACAACAAAGCAGGATGGGCTGCAGCACGAGTACTTGAATATGCGATCGATATATTGTTGAATTCCTAGAGAAGGTGCCCTTGAACCGTGGAATATTGTAACAACATCTTTAATTTGTGCAGTCTCCAATAATATTTCATTTTTTTGAACTGATCTCTCGAGGAGTGAAGAAAGAAGTGATAGAACTCGTGGGATTCCGGGGTTCTCCTTGCCCACTTCTTGAAGCCCCAAAGAGCGGTAAGTATCAGAGCCTACACTCTTAGTTTCAAGCGCCAAAGTTCCCATATCCAAGCTGTGGTGCAACCGAGTAAACATTAATAAGCTATTCAATGTCGAAAAACAGAAATGGCTCGAAACAACAAGAGAGGGGCATTGCCACCAAGTAATAACATTAATTGCATTAGACGATTTGAATGGGAACTAAATAATGCATTATTTTGCACATGACAAGTTTTTTCCCTCAACCAACCAGAAAAAGGAGCTGCTTGTTTTAGATTTCGCATCAAACATTCAATCATTAGACCAGATTCATGATCTTTTAACCTTACCCAGAATTTCCACCAACTAGAATTCTGTTTCTTTCCTCTACATGTTATATTTGTAACTCAAAATTTGTAGAATTGATCAGAATTTTGGACTATCCCATCACAACCGAAGAAGGAAAAACAGAATAATCGATGAAGACTGAGAACAAATCAGAAAAGATTTTGATGTTATTACTACAAATCAAAGATAAAACAACTGCCTGAAGAGCTCAAAATGTATAGTACCAATTAAAGGGGTTGTTCACAAAAGAACAGAAAAGAAAGAAAAGAAAAACAACTTGTTAAAGTTTATTCTCTGTTATCCACTTGCACTCACTCACAAGTAAAGCCATTGGCTTCAAAGAATACTACAGAATTCAAACAGCACAAATGTTTCAAATCAGCATAATAACAAACTCCTAAAAACCAACAAATCCCCCAAAAATTATATGTTATGCAGTATGTATAACCCAAACCCGCCAAAAAGAAAAAGATAAATGGGTATAATCCTAAATTAACACTCAGGAAATCCTCAAAGTTCACATAGCATAAAGGAAAGATTCAAAGTCCTGATTATCAAGAAAAAAAAAAATAGAAAAAGAAAACCCTAGATAATATCATTTTAGACAGAACAAACAAACGGAAAATCCAAACTCATTGGATACGAACATGAAACCCAAATAGATGAATGTTTTTACAGAAGAATGCAACCCAACCCAACCCAACCCAAGTCAAGAAAACCCAAAGAAAGCAAGAAAATCAGAGAATGACTTACAGATATGTCGAGAGGAAGAGATCTACTTCCCCGATCCGTACTCTGTTTCTTCTACATGAGCGCCAGGCACGAAGATGATACTGTTCAAAGACAGAAGAGAGACAGAGAGTGATAGAGGGAATGAGATTATCTAAGGAAGGTAATGAGTTGCGCTCTCTCTCTTCTCTCTCTCTCAGCCATATCTAAAAGCACTTTTGCTCAGACACAGATAGAGAGAGAGAGAGAGAGATTGCTTTATTTATTTCACAAGTATTCATTTTTTTTTTCCTTTTTCTTCTCTCTCTCTCTCTCTCTCTCTCTTTCTAATATGGTTGGTTGTCTATCAGGTCACTTCACATGGAATCTCTCTCTCTCTCTCTTCCATTTTATTTTTAAATAAATTACACTAATTTGCTTGAAATTGAAACAAAATTACAACAAAATTTTAACAATTTTAGTATAATGGTATTTAAAAAATTTAATAAAATTAAATGAATTGAAATTATTATAAATATTACGAAGGCATAAGAATAAATAAAAAAACGTTAAAAACATGATAAATTTATTTTTTATTTAATTTAGTTATACGTGGATTAAAACAATAAATCAATTTAATATTATTTTCCAAAACTATAAAATTTTATTTATTTTATTTTTAAATTTTGTTCTGCTGGATCCCCACTTCACATGTGTACACCCTCTGTCTATGTATAATGTATGTATTATCGTATGGAAGCGAGTGTCGGTGTCTTTGTTATATTTGTTTGTCGTGTATATAAGAAGTGGGCAAGATAAAAGAAAAGTTATTTGGTGGTTTGATGGCAAATTTATGTGATGTTATAATTTAATTTTTATTAGTTAAATTAATAGAATTTAATTTTTTTATTTGAGGCACATGTAAAAGGTAAAATAATTGAATAATATAAGATATTTTTTATTAAGTTTAATATATTTTTATTGAAATTAATATTTTTTTAATATTTTCATATATTTTTAAGATAATTTTTAGAAACAACGTCAGAAAAATGATAAATATAAAATATCACAAAACGATGAAATTACAAAATTTACTTGTACAATCTAATACATAAATCATTTGTCTTTCTGTCACTTTATAATTATTTTAGGGCGAATTATCCTAACTGTCATATAGTTTGGGATTTGTATCACTTTGATATCTGATTTTTCAATTGTGACATATTTAATCTTGAATTTTGAATCTTATTCAAAATAAGGACAATTGAAGATACCATTGCTCAATTCCATAGGCGAAGTTGTCAATTTGATAAAATATAAACTAATTTAACAAAAATAAATGTCAATTTTTTTTAAAAAAAATTTTAAAAATTAAATCTACCTATCAAAGATAAAATTATATAAAATTGATAAATCTTTTACGCATTTATTTATTTTACAAATAAATTTTTATTATGTGTTTAGATGATAATTATGTAATGTGTTGTTGTTAGGCTTTTAATATGTAATTAATATATTTAGGAAAAATTACAAACACCCCCCTTGAGGTTTGGTAAAAATACAGATTCTCCCCTGAAGTTTGAGAAATTACATCCCGCCCCCTGAGGTTTATATTTCCATAACAAATTGTCCCCTGAGGTTTTTATTTTCATGCAGATTCCCCCATAATTTCTCCTAATTTGTTATGAAAATTTGACCCTCAGGGGACAATTTGTAATTTCTCAAACCTCAGGGGAATCTGTATTTTCACCAAATCTCGAGGGGGGCGTTTGTAATTTGCCCATATATTTAATATATGAAATATTTTTAGTTTTAGATTTTTTGATTTAATGGATTGGTTTAATAATGATATCAAAATTGTCATCATATTTGGCTTTTGAAAAAATAGAAACTAATTTAATAAAAATAAAAATAATCACCCATGACATGATCATCATCCAAACATATAATAAAATTAATTTGGTAAAAAATATAAATAAATAATGTGTAAAATATTTATTAATTTTATATAATTTTATTTTTGGTGGAAAAAAATAATTTTTAAAAATTTAAAAATATTTTTTTAACATTTTTTTGTCAAATTAAATTGAAAAGTCACTTCTTAAATTAAAAAAATCAATATATTCTTTCTAATTTTGTACGTATATTTTTATAAAAATTAAAAAAATCAATTTTAAAACCAACCCAATATAATGCCTCCATGACCATAGCTTTTAATTGTCCAGCTATGATGATCAAAGAGGGTATGGGTGCCCCTCCTCTCCTTCATCTCTTCCTTTTTCCTTCGTATTTGTTAAGCGGCAATGCTACGTAACTCAAATTTTGTAATCCAAAAGTAGCTCAAATGACCAAAACGATATCATTTTGAGTACAGAACAACATAAAAATAGCCAAAACGACGTCGTTTTGGCCATTTGAGCCACTTTTGAGCCACAAAATTTGAGTTACGAGACATTTTCTTTTGTCGAGTTATTGGATTCATTTTAGGCCTAATTTCGATTATTCGAACCGTTTACATGTTTAAAATTTGTTAAATATATCATATTTGTAAAAAATTAAGTTGATCAGATATCAGAAAGCAAGTGTTCAAAAACTATTTATTAAATTTAAAAAAAAAATGATTTGTAATTCGATGATCCCAACACGTAGGGTGTGTTTGATTTAGTTTTGGTAAATAAATTTTCAAAAAAAAATTTGAGGAAAGAGTTTAAATTTTTTTTTAGTTTATTTGGTTGTATATTTTGAAAATAGTTTTGGAATATGAGAGTTTGAGATGATTTGATATTTTGTTATAGTTAAGTAGATGTGTGTGAGAGAAAAAGTAATTGAGAAGGAGAGAAGAGAGAGAAAAAGTGATTGATTAATGTGTAGGAGAGAGAAAGTGATTTTGATTTTTTTTTTTTTTCAAAATCACTAAACTAAACAACATTTAAAAAAAAAATTCCAAAATTTGTTTATTAAAAACAAATCAAACAAGTCGTAATTTTTGATATCTAATTAACTTAATTTTTTTATAAATATAATATATTTAATAAATCTTAAAATATATACTGTTCGAATCATCAAAATTAAATTCAAAAAAATAGGCTCAATAACTCAACAAGTAAAAAATTAAAGAGAGATGAAAGAGATAATCTTGATTCATGCAACCCCCACCATGCCACCGCTTTTTTAGATGGGCCTGTGACATCCGCATCAATGATTGGTAGCTGCACATAAAGAATATGTTTGGCAGGTTAGTTAATCATAAAAAAATAAATAATGTAAATTAAAAAGTTAATAAGATAAAATATTATATTTAAATTATAATTATTTTATTTTTTCTTTCATAAAATTAAAAAAATTAAAAAATTCGTCCCAAAAGTTAGTCCCAGGTTAAAATAACTAAAAAATTAAAAGGATAAAAAATCAATCCACATCCTAAACGAAGACAAAAAAGAAAAGACTTGAGGTCCGTTTGTTTTTAGAGGTCCGTTTGTTTTTAGAGGTAGAATTGAGGGTATTCGTAGTGAGAGGATTAAGTAAAATTATATTTGTTTTTGATGATAGTTGTTGGTGTAGGAATTATTAAATTATTTTTATATAAAATAAATATGAATAATAAACAAATAAAAAATATAAAAACATTAAACATAATATTCAAAAAAAAATTGTCTAACATGTAAAGAATATAATATAAAATAAAATATAATAAAATAAAATAAAACAAATAAAACTATAATTTTTACTTAACAAAAAAATAAAAAATTAAACATTAATATTTTTAAAAAAATGCCCAACATGTAAAAAATAAAAATAAAAATGGTTTAGGGGACTATTTTCTAATACCAAGTCCTAAACTTTCATCCTAATCCCCTCGCTAAAGCCCATCCTAATCGGGAGGGATTATGAATCTCCTCTCCATATTCTAAAACAAACACAATATTAATGACTCTTACCCCATCTGAATTTCAATTCCTTCTCTATCTCCCAAAACAAACGAGGTCTTATTTCAATAGCCTACGAATATGCTCGACTTAACTGTGACGTCCCAAATTTTTTTTTGAAACGTTATAAGATTTAAATAACTTGCTAGATAAAATTTTAACTACTAATTAGGAAGTTTTAAATTCTTACATAGTCAAAGTCCAACAACAAAATAAAACTACAAGTTCACACACAACGTCACAACATTGTTAAATACTATTACAAGAGATAACATGATTTTATTTTGATAAAATCTTGACTCTAAGTTAGCCAAGGTTCGATATTAGCAGCAGCTTCAGTTTTAGCCTCAGTCCCTTCTTCGACATAATTTGGCATGAAACGACAGGACAACAAAATATATGCCATGAGGTTTGTAACACAGTAAGAAAACATAACCAACCTACTATTCTTTTTGAGAGAAAATAATGAGATTATAAACATGAGATAATAATATAATTGGGTTGGCTTTTTTGGTTTTCGAAGGGTATTTTTGTAAATGCGAGCGGGCCAGCAAGGATCAATCAGTCTTTACAGAAATGTTAATTGCCAACCAATTATCAGACGATTGTGTTTTAGTTCTTTTAGCCTCAATGAAGAGGACTTTTACTGGTGGTTTGACTTAGGAGAAATTTAAACAAAATAACAGTTAAAGGAAGAGCAATTAAAGTATTTCATTAGAATGAAAACTTACAATGATCCAAACTCAGCCTCGTAGAGGATTTACAGCAACAATCTACTTGAAACTACTCCTATTAATGAAGTGCAGTGCAGGAATTTAAAGTGCAGGAATGTAAAGAGCATGAATTTAAAGAACATGAAATGTAAAACTAGAAAAGAAAATATGTAAAGTAAGACTGGTTTATATGATCTGAGTCTGGGGGTTTTTTCTGGGGTCTTCCCGCTATTTATACTTTTCAAGGATGACCATCGAACTGCACTTTAAACCGTCAAACTGCTCCTCCATGATCGTTGATCATGCTGCCTTATAAGTAGTTCCACTACGCCATCACTGGCAGTTAGGCTTCCCTCCTATATTTGAATTTGAATCTGAGTAACCGTTGAAGCCATGTCACCTTGCACCTCTTTATTGATCCAATGCTACTCAGATCACGTGAGAACCAATATTAACTACCACGTGTACGATCAGGATCGAAGGCTTGAATAGTCTTCCTATATTACCCTTATTCTGCCACGTGTTGGATTGCAACTGGCTTGTACAAAATATGAAGCCAACATTACCCCCCGCACTAATATACCCAATACTTGGTGATATTAGTGGATCAAAGCCCTTTTCCCGCATTTTTTAGAACGTGCATGGGGTCTGTATTATGGAAACGCAACCGTCATTTATTGATGATCATTTGCATTAATTCTCTTTCAATCTTTTGAACACCCCAATACCTTAGCACTCGCACAGATTGATACTTCTTCTATGGCCGAATCAACTTTCTTCTCCACTGATCGAGCACACGAAGAGTCATATGATGATGCTGTTCCTCCTCGAAAGAATTTTCATGCATTAATTAGCCATCTTTATCCACCTTTCCATTTTCAGGTCATGGATGCCTTTGCAAATTATCGACCTTTGGATTACGAACACATTGCCCTTAAACTTTTGATTCAGAAACTTGCGAATATAGATACAAGAAGTTCTTCCTCTGACTCACCCTTGTGCTTCGAACAAACTACTCCCAAATCTTTGATTCAGAAAGTTGCAAATATGGACTTGGGAAACTCTTCTTCACAAACCTCTGCATGGGATAAAGCTGCAATTTCTTCATCTTCTGAGGTTTCTGGCTGGACAAGCTGGTCAACACCTGAGACCTGTGATTTGAGGGAACGAATCAACCATCATTTTGTTGAGTTCACTGACCCTTTAGAATTCCCTTCCTATGCACGAAGCTCGGTGGTCTATCCTTACGTGCCCATTGACCATCGACGCAGTTTGGAGGAGAATCTGCTTGTGGCATGGTATACATCTTCCATGCCTACAAAGACAGTGCATGTTGCCCGACGTCCAAAAGAGGCACAAGGATACAATCCATCATTCCTAGCTCAGAAGGCGAATATTTGCTCTTCTGACTGGCTTGATTATATTAATGCCCTTGTTCCTTCTGCCCTTGCTCCACCTCCTGAAATAGAAGCATCCACACCTTCTCTTCCGCTAAATCCTTGCTGGATAGAGAAACTGAGGCTTGCCCTCTCTGTGGATAAGGTCTTTCCACCTTACAAACCTCCACCTTCCCCTACTTCGGCCGAGCGAAAACAAGCTCAACTTCTGCTTGCGGCATTTTCTCACTTGCCCTTCAATGTTCTTAAGGACGAAGTCCCTCTTAAGAATTTTCGATGGGCTTGTGATACTCTAACTCGGGGTCACATTCTCAATCCCCTCGCCCAAGCAGAGCTTCACATGTTTTTGGACCAACTTCCATTGCTTCTCCACTGGCATCAGACCTCTATGAACACCACACAATCCTTAGACCAACTTTCATCCCTTCGAATTCATGCCCAATACGAAGCAGAAAACTTTATTGAAGAATTCGATGATTTCAAGAATAAAGATTCTGCATACTGGGATGACTTGGATATAGACGAATTGGAACAAGGATTGAGAGAAACAGCTTTCGAAATAAAGGCTGAAGAGCTCTACTACGAAGTGAGAGCACATCAACTCATGCAGCCAATGTTGGAAGAAATAGAGGACAGAATAAAGAAAGAACAGAAATTCATTGATCATTGTTGGACCAAATTTCATGATCTTGTTATTTATTCCATTCCCTATTTTTATGAGCTTGAGTTTGTACCCAAATAGGGCCACTCGATGTAACTGTTTTTGCTTTAATACCACTAAGACTTCTCTTTATGGTTTGATCTTGTCTCCATTTGTCTTCAAAAGCAATTTCAGAGCTTTGAACTGAACAATCTTTTCCTTCGAACTTGGATTCAATCGTTTTAAATGAATATGAACCAAAACGACCATGAACTTTTCCAATTTATGGAATGCAATTGATAGTTTTGATGTTTTCCATTTAGGATCTATGCTTCGAATTTAACAACCTTACTCTTCAAAACTTGTTTCAATAAAAACCAACACATGGTCAATGACTTAGTATGATCAATCAGTTTTAAATTGCTCTTTTTGTCTTTGAACAATAGTCCATACTTTCACAAATATGGAAGCTCCTTTTGAGGGCTGCACTGTTTTAGTTCGAAAAAGACAACTTTTCTGAATATATATATAAACCAACTATTGGTTTTGATGTTTCGAATGCCAATTTCCATTCCTAAGGGATTTCTAGTTTTACTTCGAAGAACATCACTTTCAATGAGAAACCTAAAACAGGTCTTTAATCCCTTTGAAGTAAGCGAACACTTGGCATTCTTGCATCCATTGGATAGGGAATATGCTTCGAAGCCGATTTCTTGGTTTCGAAGTTGTTGTTGTTAATGGAATTTCAGCGCCAAAAACTGGCGTGTTATGTTTTGAACACCAATTCCCATCCTCACAGAGTCTCAAGTTTCCCTTCGAAGGACATTACTTTCACTAAGAAACCTAAGATAGGTCTTTTAATCCCCTTTGACGTAAATCAAATACTTGAGTATTCTTACATTTTTAAGTACGGAAATATGCTTCGAAGCCGACTTCTTTGTTTCGAAGCCGTTGTTTTTTGGCTTTTGGCGCCAAATCCTGGTTTCGAAGCTAGCCTCAGCAACTGGGCTGTGTTTTTCTCTCTAAATACTATCAATATTTGAAGGAAACTCTTCGTATTCGTACTTTTAGTGTTTAACGAACCAAGCGTTTATATATTCCCCAAACACAAAGGCTTTTGAAACCCTTTTATTTCGTGTTCTGAAATCATTTGCTCGCTCAACACACAAACCTTTCTTTCCACTGATTTTCCACTTCTCTCAGCTCCCTTGCTGCCAATGGATCCTTCCTCTCTAAAAGTACTTGCGGGTGACCATATCAGCCCAACTATGGCTTTGAAAAGATGTATCGACGAAGAAATCGCCAAGCTAACATCTGGTGAGTCAAGCACCATAGATGGACGTCTCTTCGTTTCTCGTCACAGTAAAAAACAGGAGTACGTCCTAGGTCCTATTTTTCGGGAAGCTCCTGCTCAACTTCCGGCTCTATACCTTCGTTTGGAGGACCATTTTCTTCTTTATGAAGGAGGGCTTGACTGGGGGAATTGGAGGATGACCCGGCCTCATCGTTACTGGCTGACATTGAGGACTGAATGGGACGAATGGTATGACAGAGTTGTGCCTGCGAGGGAAGATGACCTACAGGAGCTCTGTATCCTCGATGCTCTTCGTCTTTCCAGGTTTCTCATTCCTGAGGACCCCTTTTTGATTCCTGCTGCTTTATGCTTTTGGAATATGGCTTTTAATTTCTTCCAATTTCGGTGCGGTATGATGGCCCCCACCGTTCTTGATATTTTCCATCTCTTAGGGCTTTCACCCCTTGGCTCTCCTTTTACTCCCAATTACTCAGACCTCCCTATCAAATTTTCCCTTCCAACCCTAAACTCCTCTTACAGCGACTTCGTAAAGGCTGAAAATAAAAGGGAAGGCCCCGTGAGAGACAGAGAACTATTTTCCTTCATTTTGTATTGGTTATGCAAATTTCTCTTTTGCATCTCATCTCAGAGGATTATGCCTGAGTTTGCTCCTCTTGCAAAGGCACTTGTCTTGAAAAAACGCATAGCTCTTGCTCCTTATCTTTTAGGTCATGTCTACAGAGCTTGCTCCCAATTTTGCGAAAAACCTCTTGATGTTAACCAAGGAGGTCCCCTCTGGGTGCTCCAACTCTGGCTTTTCACCTATTTCACTGACTTGCACCCCAAATGTCTAAGATTCCTTGTTCAGGATCCTAGTACTTATGGGGAAACGTACGCCAGGATTGCTCTCTATCCTGCCTCCTTTGCTTATTACCTTACTTTCTTTCACCAACCCCCTATTTCTCCATCTGCCACCTTCTTTTGTCCTTTTGATGCCACCAAAGGTCCTGTTTGGCTGCTGTAGACACCCCATTTTTGACCGTCCTCAAGACTTGGACGTCATCGTTTGAACACTCGGTGATTATCCATGTTCGTGTTCGTTTTGAGTTCCCGGAGGCCTCGGCTGTGCGCCTTGCCTCAGGATCTCTCAACTCGTTTGTTTTGTGTTTGGTTTTGCACCAAATGCTTGTGCTTTTGCTTTGAGGGGCAGGGAATAGCTTGTTGGTCATCCCCACACCCCACCGGCCACCCCTATTCATCACCGGCCATTCATTGTTGCCACCGGCCATGGTTTCTTGATACTAATGGCTGGTCGGCACTTTATGTGGCCGGTCGGCACTTTGTTTGGCCGGTGACCTCTTTTGCTGGCCGGTATGCACCTTTTGCACCCTTCAGCCATGGTGCATGCCAGCTGTACCAGCTGGAATGCACCCACACTTTTCCCCGTGCATAGTGTGGTTGTTATGCACCTTTTGCACCCTTTTGGTCAAAGCTTCTTGAGGAAGCTTGACCCTTTGTCAAAGCTTCCTCAAGAAGCTTCCCAGCTGTCAAAACTTCCTCAGGAAGCCTCCCCTCTTTGCCCCCCTTTGACCCTTTTTTTTGTTTGGCTTCTTGGAGAAGCTTCAAGCTTTGTATTGCCTATATAAGGCCCTCTCCTCCTCCATTGTCAAGGGTTGAACAACTCCAGACCTAGAATACATATATATATCTGATATATCATCCTCTCTCTCTCTATCTCCCTCTCTCTCATCCTTAGTGTGTGTTTGGGAGCCTAAAAGTGTGTTTTGGCCTTAGTTTTGCACTAAGACACACACCATCACACCTTACTTCGACCTTGAGGGGCTTAGAGGGTTTATTCTGGAGTTTTTGGACTGGTTTTGATCAAAAGAAGAGGGCTGTGTTGACTGTTCATCAAGGGTTCTTTAAGGGTAATCTCTTTGCTTTAGATTCCCCAATTTTGCAATAGTTTTTTACCTGTCTTGCATGTTGATTTGAGCTTTGTGTATAACTAGAAAAAGTCTTATTTTTGCATGCTTGAGATCTTTCATTAAGGTTGTTTTGGCATTTGGGGTCGACCTCCCCCTCTTAGCTTCATTTTGGCCTCTTTTGGTACTCTTTTGTTAAGCTTCGGTCAACTTTGTGTGTTAGCCCTCTCACCACTGAAATTCAGTGGATTTTCAGTGGTGAGGAAGGAGTTTTGAGGTTTTGAATAGGGGAGGGACACCCCTTTCCCCTTTGTGTTTCATTTTTGCATATTCTTGGCTCATATGGTAGCATACATGCTTAGTTGTTTATGACTCCATTTCAGAGGCTTTTTGGGGGGTTTTGGGTTATATTATATCTCTGTCCCATGTGGGTTTGTTGACCTTTAGCATGTATTTTGTACTTGCTTTGTATTCCTTCATTTTGCCTAGAAATGTATCATGACTTTTGATCACTATGCTCTCATATTTTGACTTTATTTTGTGAAGTTCTTGGCCACATTTTGTCATGCATAAGGTCTGTTGGCCACTGATTTGGTCTTGTTTAGTATGTTTGATATAGTTGCTTTGCATTTTGGATTGTGAACCTTGAGTGTATGGATCACTAACATGCCTAGTTTAGCCTATTATCATCATTTGGCATCGGTTGAGATCATATTTCAGTCTATATTATGTGGTCTTACATTGTCCTTTGTGTCTCTTTCAATGCTTTGAAGTGTTGTGATTTCATGCCTTGAAATGTGCATTGTGTATGCCTATGTGTTTTGGGTCATTTGGGATGCCATGTGTGGGTTTTAGAGGCTTATTCTCATATGCTATAGCACTGATTTTTTTGGTCTAAATGTCCATGTTTTTCTTCCTTTAGGTGTGCTTGAGTTGGCTTTTATACCTTGGTCTTGGGCTCATTGATTGGCATGTTTGTCTTCTATGATTGGTACCTTTATTTTGGCATCTTTAGCCACTGTTTTTGGGATGGGCTGAGGTCTCCCTCTTTGTGGTCTACATCCACCTTTGCATGAGCATGTTGCATTACATTAGAAGCATGTTTGCATTGTATCTTACTTGCATGTTAGTTTAATGTAGAGCCATCTCACATACTTGCTGCATATTTGACATGCTTTGTGCCTTAGTTTCATTTGCATGTTTGAGCCATACTTATATACTTGCATTGCATTGTTTGGCTTGGGGTGTCAAGCCAAACTTGAGGGGTGAGAAGTGTTCATACTACAAGTGATGTAGCACCTCTCAACTCTCGGTCGCCGAGGCCCTTGACTTTGACATGATGGGGTCTTGGTATTTATTTGTGTGTTGCATGCATTTTCATTGAATTGCAACCTTGGCCTCTTAGGCTATCATGCATCAAAACGCACAATTGATGGCCCGAGGATCGAGGGCCATGCTCCCTTGAGTCCGTTACATGATAGGGAGTGTGGCCATGCTTACATTTGCTTGAAATTCCATGCCATACACTGTCTGTCCTTTGTTGCTGTCAAAAACCAATTTCTGCAGGGAGTTTTGGCCGGTCGGCCACTAATTTTGGCCGATAGTAAAAAAGGGTGGCCGGTGGTTCCTCCCTTTGGCCGGTGGTATTTGTGCTTGGCCGGTGGCATTCCCCAACATCCATAGAGCATGTCCCAAGACTTTTGCAGTCTTCAGAGAAGCAGGGCAGTGTAAATAGGGGCAGCAGTGGTATGGTACGGGTTTTCCGGGCGAGACGGACTCGAGCATGCATCACTCGCGCATTCCGAGGCAGGGCTGCGGCCCCTTTTTTCTATTTTTTTTTTTTTTTTGCATATTCAATTTGTTAATTGAGTTAGAAATTTTGTAATAATTAATTAGCTAGGGTAGTTGATTTATTTATTCAGACTGTAATATTTATTCGGACCCTCCGAGCGAGGGCAAATGTGTAATAAGTGTGCGTGAGTATGTGTATGTCTTCCAACCCCACGTCTTTCTTCCCTTTTATTTACCTGCTTATGATGGTAGACTAGGGCATATTTAAATTAGCATACCTTATGCAAAGCATGTTTGCATCCATACATTTGTCTTGCTTGCACCGGGCTCGGCGCATCATACTAACTGCATTGTATTTCAATTCCAAGTTGAATACGTGTTAGTTGTAGCATCATCACATGCCATCTTTAGGACAACCGAGCCTATTCTAGTTGCATCCTGTATGTGTTACATTAGCCATCTTAACATGAACTAGGATCATGCATATGATTACTAACTAGTTTCTATTTTGGCTTGGAGTACTAGGTAAGCTTTTATGCTTTAGCATACCACATGCGCGTGAGTGTTGCCATAATAGCATGATTACCATGAGGCTAGCTGCTTATGTGATATAACTGCTTGAATGCCTGTGGATGGAGGTTGAATTGCCTGAATCGGAATAATACATTAAAAAACTGTGAGTTTTAAGCCCACTGGATAGTGGCAAAACCTGCATTTTAGCCTACTTACGAGTAGCAAACCATTTTCAAAACAAACATGCGATGTTTTGTTCCAATTTAGGCGATTTGGTCTATACTTGTTTGCTGCGCGCATAACATAGTAATTCTAGGCTAATAACCGGAATAAGAGCATATAATGTTTTCACAATAAGATATCACGGTTAGTAGATGCCGATCTTTGATCGGGCGAGAGGGGGTGCTCATAGCTGACCTTCCCCAATCGTACCCAAGTTCCCAAGCCGAGGCAATTTTGGTGATGACGGACATGTGGCCTTCGGCACCGAGTCAAGGTTTCCTAAATTCCCCCATAAAAAATATTTAGGTGGCGACTCTGTATCTGGCAAAGCAGTCCATGTTTGGCACTTCTTTACAAAAATCTGTTTTCCAAAACGATTTGCCAGATTTGGACTCTTTGGTTCAGATTAAGAACCGTGACACGAATTGAGTCCGAACTGTAGCATTGAGATCCCTCGTGGACTTGTTACAGCTGCGAACCTTTTTGGCTGATAAGGAGTGCTCCACCTCACCACACGAAGATATATAGGCTTTAATTTTGCTACCGAGGGAGTTGTTTATTGGCACTTTAAACCCTCGAGCTTATAAATGCATATCTGAGGTGTACTGCCCTTCCCAGTTTGCTAGACAATTTGGGCTCACTCAAGGGATACCTGTTCCACTTTGCAGTCTCTCGAATGTCCACCTCACGGTTAGAGACTTAAGAATATCCAAATCAAAACTAGAGGCGGCAACATTCAAACTGCTGAAGGAATTGAGTGAATTCAAATTTGTCCCCTTTCTTCCTTCTGGCTTAGTCTTGCAAAGATTCCAGAACTGGTGGTCAGTCAACATGGAAGTGCGCCTATCTGTACACTCTCATGATTTGCTGATAGGATTAGGAGTGCCTTCGAAGACTAAATCAGCAACAGTTGAGAACATTCCTCCTTTTCCTGCAGCTACCACAACTTCTCCTGCAGCTTCACCTCCTCCAGCTAGAGTTACCAGAGCTGCTTCGAAAAATGGTAAGCATTTCTAAGTTCTTCTTTCCTTCAACTCTTTTGTTTGTCTCCTCTATATTCACATATTTTAGTGCAAGGTCTCCCCAAGAAAAATCTCCTAAAAGAGCTGAAACTCTAGCTACTCTCAAGGCCAGACAACAGCAGAAAAAGAAAAGAAAACTGGTACTCACTCCTGAAGAATCTGAATCTCAAAATGAAGAGAGAGAGATTGAGCAAGAGCAAGAAACACCATTACAAAGAAAAAAGAGAACAAGGGTGGCTGCCCCCTCTTCTGATTTGTTCGAAGATCCTAATTTCGAGACAGTTGACAAAGCAATGGAAAATGAGCTTACTTCTGAAGAACTTGATCCCCAAATTGAAGAGAGAGAAGTTGAGAAGGAGCCAGTAGTATCATTGCCAAGGAGGAAGAGAAAGAAAGTGACTGTTCCTGCTACTGACTTGATTGAAGATCCTATCCATGAAGCTGCTGCCAAGGCAGTAGAACAAGAACATTCCAAAGCAATGATTGTCTTTGAGAGGGCTGAGAAGAAACGGCAGCAATAATTTCTAAGAGATGAAGCTGCTGCTGCTACTGATGCACGACAAAGGGAAACTGCAAGAAGGCAAGATTGCCGAACATTACTCCCTTCGTAGCTCTCCCATTACTGCCAACATCTCTGAAACAAGTAATTTCTTTCATGCTTCTACTGTTTTTTCCTTATCAAATTTTGACATTGAAGCTTGACATTACGTTTCTTCCTTTTTGCAGCAACAACTACTGAGGCTATACTTCCAATGAGGACTCCCTCAATTTCAGTTAAAGTTGATCGATGCAGAATGTGAAAGCCATTCAGATAATGCTCCCACTTCCTAGGCCTTCATTTGATATACCTTCTTTGAGTCCTAGCATTCCTACAACTCTTTCTCCTGGTCTGACTCCATATTTTCCCTACCTGACCTTTGACCTGTCTCAATTTACTTCTCATTCGGGCCCTGCTTTTCCTTCTCCTTCTAAGGAAATTTCAACCATTACCTCTTCTTCGAAGATATCTGATTCCCCAATTGAGGGTGCTGGTAGTTCTCCAACTCATGGTTCATTACCTTTGCCTACTTCCAGCCCCTCTTCACTTGATTCATTGGTGGCTAAGACCATAGAGACTGCCAAAGATGCTCCATCCATTTCTCCTATCCCTATGCAGTCTTCTATACCTTCCACCATAACTCTCTCTACACCCCTCATGTCTATGGAGGAGGTAGACATCTTCGAAGCCAGGCTAGCCAGTCTCTTTGATGTACCCTCTACTTCTCCAATAACCAATTTTGAAGCTGAGCTATTAATTTTGGCCGACTCCTTGTTACAAATTCTTGAAAGCTCTCCTTCCTCCAGCAGCAAGCCTTCTGCACCTTTGATGGGCTTAGACACCTGCCTGGAACCGTTAATTTCCTTTTCGAGGCTCCCCTTCGAGGCTTTGCAAAGGCCTATAATAAAAGATGGGTTCCTCCAGTGCTGCAAAGTTGCTAAACAGTCAGGCATAGATGTCTCAAGTCACTTATCCCAGGCAGCAGCTACTATCGACTTCTACATCAACATTTGTCATGCTGCCAGAGCCGCGGAGGAGAAATTGGCTAGAGACCAGAGTTTTGTTTCCCAAGTACATACTGAAGTCTCAGAGCTCAAGGAACAACACTCCTCTGCCTCCACTTTCGAGTTCGAGCTGCTACTGGAGAAGAAAGCTCAACTTGAAGAGGAGCTATCTGTAGTGAACCAGGCCTTAGTCCGAACTGATACCAAACTGCAAATCACCAACCAAGGACTGGCCGATCGGAAAGAAGAAATGGCTACAGCTATTCAGTTGTTTTCATCACTTAGCAATAGGAAATTTGTTGTAAAAGAACAATTAAGACATTGTAATGATATTTGGGCCAATTTGTGGCAAAATGTACTTAACTCTTTATGAAAAACAAATTCTTGCCTATCATCTGAGTAGTCTTGTGTTCTTTTGCATGGAATTTATTCTACTCCTTGTGTTTCCCAAATAGTTGGAAAATAAGGCTTCAAATATCTGTCATTGATCTTTTTGGGATGTATGTATCCATTCAAATTTCTCAAATGGTATGCCCCAAAGGGCAGGACTCTATGAATTTGATATGGTCCTTCCCAGTTAGGTGACCATTTGCTAAACTTATGGCTTTTAATTCCTATTGGGAGTATTGTCTTCCATACCAAATCACCTTCATCAAAGCCAATGTATTTGACCTTCTTATTGTAATTTCTGGCCGCTTTCTTCTTTTGCAAGAGAATGTTGTTTAATGCCAGAATTCTGGCTTCATCTATGCTTTCTAATTCCAAGCACATACTCTGATGGTATTGCTTAGGATTTAGCTGGTCTTGGCACCTTACCCTCAAAGATTTAACATTAATTTCCACAGGTAACACTGCATCATGCCCATACACTAAGGCATAAGGAGTAACTCCTGTGCTTGACCTTGGGGAAGTTCTGTAAGCCCATAACACATCCAACAATAAGTTATGCTAATCTCTGGGATTGTCCTCCACAACCTTTTGTATTCCCTTTTTCAAGGACTTATTGGATAATTCAGCTTGACCATTGGCTTGTGCATAATATGGGGTGGAATTAACGAGACTAATTCCAAATTCTGCCACAAAGGACTTCACCATCTTCCCATCGAATACAGTCCCATTATCCACAGTTATAGTTTGTGGGATGCCAAATCTATGGATTAGATCCTTAATAAATCCAATAACCTCAGTCTGGTCTACAGCCTTGTATGGCTTAGCTTCGACCCACTTAGTGAAGTAATCAGTGGCCACTAGAATGAAACAATGATGCTTCGAAGAAGGTGGGTGTATTTTCCCCATCATATCCATAACCCATCCTCTGAATGGCTAGGGCTTCACTACTGCATGTAGGTCAGTTATGGGCACATGCCTTATTGTGCCATGCTTTTGGCATGCCTGGCAACCCTTTGTATACTCTATGCAATCTTTAAGGATAGTTGGCCAATAGTAGGAATGCCTTCGAAGCAACCATCTCATCTTCACACCAGGCTGATGAGCACCACAGATGCCTTCATGAACCTCAACCATTGCTGTTAATGCTTCTTTTGGGCCTAAACATTCCAGTAATAAGCCATCTCCCCCTCTTTTGTAGAGAGCATTACCATATATCATATATTGCATAGACTGCAATTTAATTTTCCTGCTGGCCTTCGAAGATGGTCCAACCAAGTACTGCATTATTGGATGCCTCCAATCTTGTTCTTGTAAGTCATTATGATTGATTTCAAGACCACATTCCTTTTATTCAAAGGTGGTATCAATTTCTAATATGTTGTTTGGCTTATGTCCCTTTGGGGATTATCCCTTCTCTTGAAGTTCGAAACTTTCTGAGCCACATCATTAGCTCTATTATTCAAGAATATTGGAACATGAGTTACATTTGCTATTTGAAATTGAGAAAGCAGATGTAATGCAACAACATAGTATGGTAAAATGCTTATGCTTTGACACTTGAAAATCCCTTTCACTTGGTTAACCACCAATTGAGAATCTCCAAATATGTCAACTGCATGAACTTGTAAACTAATAAGAATTTCTAGTCCCACTATTAAGGCTTCATATTCAGCTTGGTTATTAGAACAGGTAGCTTCATCACTCTGAAACCATGTGTGGTTTTCTATCCCTTGTGGAGACCTAATCACAATACCAATTCCAGTTAAAGCATTGGCTTTTGACCCATTGAACACATCTGCCATGGCTCAACACTAGCCATACCAAGTTCCATTATCTCTTGGCTCTCTGTTTGAGATGGATGGTCTGCTAGAAAATTGGCTAAAACTTGCCCTTTTACTGCCCTTTGAGGGACATATTCTAGATGAAACTCTGATAAGGCTAGTATCCACTTGCCATTCTTCCCCTCAACATAGTTTAGATAACATGTACTTAACCAAATCTGTGGTTGCAATTACCAAGACAGTTGTAGGTAAAAGATAGTATCTTAATTTCATTGCAGCAAAATACAAAGCGAGACACAGCTTTTCAATAGCTGAATATTTACATTCACAAGAATTTAAAAACCTACTAAGGTAATAAACAACTTGCTCCTTGCCTTCTTCATTATCTTGGGCCAAGAAAGCTCCCAATGAATCTTCTGCTGCAGCTATGTACAACTTCAAGGGCTTGTCACCCTTTGGTGGCATCGGTACTGGAGGATTGGCCAAGTAGGCTTTGATACCTTCGAAAGAAATTTGATGCTCTGCTGTCCACACAAATTCTTCTTTATCTTTCAGCCTTAATAAGGAAGAAAAAATTTTAGTTTTCCCTGCAGTGTTAGAAATGAATCTTCGAAGAAAATTAACCTGTCCAAGGAACCTTTGTAATTCTTTCTTACTTGATGGAGGTCTGGCTTCAATGATGGCTTTGGCTTTATTCTGGTCAATCTGTATTCCTTTCTTGTGTACCACATAGCCCAAGAAGTTTCCAGATGATACGCCAAAAGCACACTTAAGAGGATTGAGCTTCAATTTGAACTTTCTCATTCTTTCAAAGGCTGCTTCTAAGTGAAACAGATGCTCCTCCATGGATTGAGATTTAACTACAATGTCATCAATATAACACTCTAAATACCCTCTAATGAGGTCATGAAAGATAGTGTTCATAGCCCTCTGATATGTAGCTCCAGCATTCTTCAGGCTAAATGACATTTTAACCCATTCGAAGGTGCCAATATTTTCAGGACATCTGAATGCTGTCTTGTGGGCATCCTCCTCTGCAATGCATATCTGATTATAACCAGAATGCCCATCCATCATTGATAAAACTTGATGCCCTGCTGAACTATCTACCAACAGATCCACTATAGGCATGGGGTACTCATCTTTTGGAGTTGCTAAATTCAAGTTTCTGAAATCAATGCATACCCTCATTTTACCATTCTTTTTAACCACATGAACAATATTAGATAGCCATTCCACATACCTGGCTGTCCTAATAAAGCCTGCTTTGAGTAGTCTAGAATCTCCTCTTGACTTTCTGAATTACTTCTGGACTCATTCTTCTTGGTTTTTGCTTGTATGGCTTGAAGTTAAGTTTCATAAGGAGCCTATGTTCCACTAATGACCTATCCAATCCTGGTAGTTCATTATAAGACCATGTAAAGCAATCTTTATATTTCTTTAGAACAACCAACAACTGGTCCCTGTCCAGAACATTCAGACAA
Organism: Camellia japonica; assembly: GCA_030407325.1. Classification (NCBI taxonomy): domain Eukaryota; kingdom Viridiplantae; phylum Streptophyta; class Magnoliopsida; order Ericales; family Theaceae; genus Camellia; species Camellia japonica. The sequence goes on from JAPPVO010000003.1 coordinate 21,922,428, forward strand.
GCACTTATGTAGGTGGGCTGCTGTATAGAACCTTCCCTAAATTTACTTCTTCTAAGGGGTCTTGTGTCTGAGAACTTACTGAAGCTTCTTCTTTGATTCCTTCTATCTTCAAAGTAATCTCCTTGCTTTGTTCTGCTCCCAGGTTCTTTAATTCAACATCTTTGCCCTCCTCCTCATAGACAAAGTCTGTCCACAAGGCTTCCTCTTCCTGTATCTCCTGGACTTTTGTTTCAATGTCCAATGCACAGTATTTATCAAGGGTCAACACTTTGACCTGTTGCTGCTTCTGCTTGCAGCCAATTATCATGGCTTCTCTCTCTTGCTCCTGTACTTTCTGGACTATTGATTTTACATCCAATGTTGAGAATTTAATTAGAGCCAAAGACTTGGCTTCTTGTGTTTCATTTCTTTGCCTACAACCAGGCATCATTGTCATCCTTAACGACAACCTCCTCATCAGCACTCTCCTAGAATAAGTGCTTCAGGTGTGTCACTTCCTCATCAGCCGTCACTTCGGCTGAGCCATCAAGTTTCCTCAGTATATTGAGTGGTGTCACCCCCTCAATATACAACTTGGCCTCTGCGAAGTCTGCATAGGCTATGAAAGGTTGAGGATCTGCATCAATTTCCTCTGTCTCCTCATTGCCTAAGGCCATCATAATTTTCTGATGTAAAGAGGAAGGCACACATTTGTTAGTGTGAATCCAATCTCTCCCAAGTAAAGCATTGTATTTAGCATTACTGTCGATTACGAAGAATGCTGTCATGCAGTCCCTGATTCCCACACTCAGGTTGATGGGTAGAATTCCCTGAGCCATCTGTTTGTCTCCAGCAAAGCCAGCGATGGTTGTGCTAGTTGGGATTAACCTAGGATTCTTTTTCCCTAGTTTCTTCAACGAAGATTTCGGTAGTAAATTCACTGCTGCCCCATTGTCTATCAGGACTCGGTTCAGTTGTATCCCATCGAAAAAAGCCTTGATGTACAAAGGCTTAACATGTTGTGTCATAGAATTCGAGGGATACTCAAAAGGATATGAGAGGTTGATGCTCACCTCTTCTTCACTCTCATATTCAGTTTCCATTGGGGTAACCATTCCAGAATCATCTTGTACCATACTCACTTGGGAGTCTTCACTAGAGACAGGAATAGGATCAATTTCTTGGCCATCTTGGTCCTCATCTCCAGCCTAGAACTCGTGAGGCAGTATGTGTACCATATTGACTGATACTGGAGGAAATGAGCCAAATAGGATGGCTGGATGCACCTGCTTCCCCCTTTGGCCACCTTGTTCAGTTACTTCAGCAGCATCCTCCATGCTGCACTCTGGCACTTCGTTGTTAACTGATTCCTTCGAAGGATCTTTCTCAACTGGTTTTTCAACCAAAAATGTTTGCTCAGCCATGAAGGCTTCGAACATTTCTTCCTCCACCATTTCTTTCTTTTGGCTTATGCCAATTTCTTCTTCTGTCTCGCTATCACTCTCTATCAGCGCTTTCTCCAATCCTGCTAAACTAGACTCCTTGTCACGACCCCATTCCGCCCCTAGTAGAATGGTGCCATGATGGCCAGTAATTCGAGATTACCAAGGCCACTTACAAGAATTCACACATAAATCAGAGTAAACATATGGGGCCTACAAGTGCGGAAGCAATAAATAAAACTAAGTAGTCCATAAGAGCAGTGCTTAGGTTAAATGAAATGACATACATCTTATAATAGCTTTAGTACAACAAAATGGAGTACAAAAATTACATCTTGATCAAAAGGCTTCTCGGCCATCAAATACAAAATACAGTGAAATAACTAAGAAGCATGATCTTCAAGATGTTGCAAAACACAAATCCAAAAAGCACATCGGCAAAACACATCGGCAAAACACATCGGCAAAACAAGTCTAGGCGTCGCCGCCGCCCTGCTCATCACCTACATATATATATAGAGAGGGTGAGCTTGGATACTCAGTGAATGGCATAAGTAATAAAGGGTTTACATGAATGATATCCGAGATCTTTAACAAAACAATACTTGGAACAAATCAAGTTCATCAATCAAATCTTTCGAAGCTTCAAGGGATGCTTAATAACATCAATATAGTACAAGAGATGACATTCTGGACAACAAATCCACGCGGTAAAACCGTCAGTGGCAAGGCAAGACAAGACAAGGCAAGGGAGATATCTCAACAATGGTGCCGTTGCATTATAGTCCCCGGACACTAAGGACTTGTGCTACAAATGCTTAGAGTCCCCTAGCACATACGGACTTCCAAATTGTGCTACAAATGCTTATAGTCCCCTAGCACATACAGACTTCTAAACTTTGTGCTACAAATGCTTATAGTCCCCTAGCACATACGGACTTCCAAGAATGTCATCGAAGCAAGATATAATATTTGATATACAAAATAGGAATAACCATTCATGTTTACAAATACTTTCCAAAACAAAGCAAAACAAGGCTTTTATCAAAACATCGTAATATAGCATTATTAAAAATACCACTCACATAGCTCTTCGAACGTCGGGGTCAAGGCGAGTCCAAGTCCTACAAACACATGGCAAGTCTATTGAATGCACTTTTAAACAAGCTTCACATGCATACAAATGATCTCGGCATGCACCAAGGTCAAGTCAAAATAAAAACGAACACTGTTTCTTATCTCGGGGAAAACATGCTGGGTACCAACCAAGTCTTGGCCGAGGTTCCACACCCCTTCGCCGAGGTGAGGTCCCGTTGGCCACATTCAGGGAAAAATGAAGTCGGGAAAAATCTGGGTTTCCCTCTGCTCAAGAACATGAAGAACATGAATGCAAGGATCATACTTATCATAATAAAATCTGAGATTTCATGCTATAAGTTTGAAAACATGGACCTGGGTACCCATACTAGAAGATCTTACGAGAACAAACACAAAAACATGATTTTCGATGTAAACCTTCGGATCAAAACAAGAGTTTTCTTCAAGAACATATGAACATCATTTTCTCTTTCTAAGACCAACTTTAAATCAATACATGATATGCACAACAGATCCGATCATACAATGTAGCTAGATAGTCAATAAGAACGATACAAGTAGATCAAGATTCTAACCTTAAAACTCGAATCTAACGGTTTGAACCCCAAGAATCAAGCTTGCTATCCACTCTCTCACTCTAAAATTCCTCCTTCTACTTCTAGAGCTTCTCTCTCCTCAAGAACAAAGATGTGATACAAAATGATACATTCTAGGCTTGCCGGCTGACTTAACACTCAGTCCGGACACATGGCAACGGGTGGTTGGCTCTACCTGAAAAGGTGACTGATTGAAAAGACAAGACTATGACAAAGTGTGTTCAACAAGCTAGGCGGTAAGGGACTCCGGCGAGTAATGACATCGGCTAACAACAAGACTTCGGCAAGCAAAGGGATAATGACCTCGGCTAGAAAGGTCAACACTTGGCCCAGCTGTGCCACACCTCGGCCTAGATGTGCCACACCTCGGTCTAGGTCGTACCAGTCTAGGGCAAGATCACTTGGGTTCAAGGATAACATCTCGGCCAATATGTCGGGGTGCGAGTGGAGGTCAAGCAGAGAAACCCCAAGATGGTCCTAAGTGTAAGAGTATCAAAGGAGCGACCTGGGCTCAAGATGACCTCGGCTGAACACAAACACACCAATAAAGAACATAGCATTCAAGTAACACTTATGCAAGACATGTCAAGATTTAAAATGCAAGCTTAACAGAGCAAAATCATATAAAATGCACATGAGTACAATTAGGGCAGTGTGAGGGTCATTACACTCCTCTCTGGCTTTTAGTTCAGAATGAACCTTGGCCAACTGTTCCCTACTGCAACCCACCTTGCTTTGTCGAGTTGTCTTTGGAGTGTGGTCTGACTTTGAAGTCTTCTTTCCTTCTGTCTAGACCAATGAAAAGCTGTAGACGCGCCCTTGGGCCTCACTACAGTTCAGACTCAATTTGTGTCGGTTCTTAACCTGATCTCATAATGTGCAATGTGAGATTGATAAATCACCAAAGAGTCCAAATCTGGCAAATTGTTTTTGAAAACAGATTTTTTGAAAGAAGTGCCAAACATGGACTGCTTTGCCAGATACAGAGTCGCCACCTAAATATTTTATTTTGAGAAATTTAGGAAACCCTGACTCGTTGCCTAAGGCCACGTGTCCGCCATCACCAAAGTTGCCTCGGCTCGGGAACTTGGGTACGATTGGGGAAGGTCACTTCGTGAGCACCCCCGCTCGCCCGATCAAAGATCGGCCTCTACTAACCATGATATCTTGTTTTGAAAACATTATGCGTTCTTATTCCGGTTATTAGCCTAAAATTACTATGTTATGCGCACAGCAAACAAGTATAGATCAAATCGCCTAAATTGGAACAAAACATTGCATGTTTGTTTTGAAAATGGTTTGCTACTCGTAAGTAGGCTAAAATGCAAGTTTTGCCACCCTCGAGTGGGCTTTAGAAAAGATGGTTTTGCCACTATCCAGTGGGCTTAAAACTCACAGTTTTAATGTATTATTCCAATTCAGGTAATTCAACCTCCATTCACAGGCATTCAAGCAGTTATATCACATAAGCAAATAGTCTCATGGTAAGCATGCTGTCATGGCAACACTTACACGCATGCAAGGATGCTAAAGCATGAGAACTTACCGAGTACTCCGAGCCAAAACAGAAACTAGTTAGTAATCATATGCATGATCCTAGTTCATGTTAAGAGGGCTAATGCAACACATGCAAAATGCAACTAAGATAGGCTCAGCTAATCTACAATGACATGTGAAATGCTACAACTAACACGTATTCAATTTGGAATTGAAATACAAATGCAGTTAGAATGATGCGCTGAGCCCGGTGCATGCAAAACGAATGAATAGATACAAACATGCTATCATACTGTATGCTAATTGAAGCATGCCCTAGACTAACCATCGAAAGCTAGTAAATAAAAGGGAAGAAAGACGTGGGGTTGGGAGACATACACATACTCACGCACACTTATTACACAATTGCCCTCACTCGGGGGGGGGTCCGAATAAATATTACAGTCCGAATAAATAATACTAAATTAATTATTACAGAACTTCTAATTAATTAACAAATTAAATGCGGAAAGAAGGTGGCCACAGCCCCGCCTCGGAATGCGTGAATGATGCATGCTTGACTCGTCTTGCCCAGAAACTTGCTGCCATAGCACTGTTGCCTCTGTTTACACTGCCTTACCCCTCTGAAATTTATGAAAGTCTGCAGAACTGCTTTGAACTTCATTCTGAGTGTAGTGGAGTGCCACCGGCCAGAGCAAAAGGCCACCGGCCATGGGAATGAGGTTATCGGCCAAAGATAGTGTCACCGGTTGGACTTTGGTGGCCGGTCGGCACTGTATGTGGCCGGTCAGCCATTGCTTCCTGCAGAATCCTGCAGTTGACAGCAGTAGAGGGCAAACAGTGTATGGCATGGAATTTCAAAGCAATGTGTGCATGGCCACTCTCCCAATCATGTAATGGACTCAAGGGAGTGTGGCCCTCGACCCTCGGGCCAAAAATCACGCATTTCAATGCATGATGACCCAAAAGTCAAGTGTGCAACTTCAATATCAAATGAAATGCACACACAAAACACATCAAAGGCTCCAACCTCTATCATGCTTGATCAAGAGGGAAGGGATGCATGCACAATGCAATGCAACCTAAGCATGCAAGCAAGGCTAATGCAACATGATTATGCAATGCATCTAATATGCAATAGGCACACAACCTAAACATGTAAACATACATGGCATACAACAACATGCGATGATGGACTTAAACTAACATGGATAGCTCGCAAGCATGCCAAAATCAGTGGCCATATGATGAAAATGAGACAATTGGAACACATACAAACATGCACGATGCAAGGGGCCGGTCCTAAGGCATCAAATGCCACTCTACCAAAGCATGGCAAGGGATGAAAGATGGCATACAAACATGCAATTTCCAGCTCTGAAATAATATGCTCAATGGTCCCGAATCATGGAAACATGTCACCCAATGCATGAAATAAGCCCCGAAACTGAAAACTAGGCAAATGCATTGAACCACAAGTATACAAAGCAAGCATTATTTGATCATGAGGCATGAAAATAGAGCCAAGGCAGTCCAAAATAAGCACAATATCAGTTCCAAGCATGGCCCAAAAGTGCTAACATGAAGGGCTAAAACAACATGCAACCTAGGCTAGTAAGCATGGTTTACATGGCATGTATATGAAGCACGAGAGAGGTCACCAAACCAGCCAAAAATAGGAACATGATATGCTAAAATATGCCCAAATAACCACTGAAATGCATCCAATGCATGCAAAAATGATGAGCTCCTTTGGAGGGCCATGCAAGGGGTTACTCAACACATGCATCAAGGAAACTTAGCATAGCAAAACCAGCTCTGGAACTCAGTTATGACAGCCATAAAACTCACCAAAAAGGCCCTGAAATGGCTCAAGGAAGTATATAATGAAAGGTCCCCTTGAAAGGCCTTAAGGAGGATTGCTCCACACATGCATGATAGACATAAAATACAGCAAAATGGGCTCTGGATAGAGTCAAGGAAGACCTTAAAACTCACCAAATAGGCCCTAAAAAGTGACTTCACAACATGCAAAATGGGGGTCCTTTGGAAGGCCAAAAAGGCCAACAAACAAGATAAGGAGAGAGGGGGTCACCCCCCCTCTGATTTTAGCTCTCAAAAACACATCTAAGCCACTGAAAATCCACTGGATTTCAGTGGCTAAGAGGCCAAACCAAGGCCAATGCAAATGTTCTAATGTATAGCCCTAATCATGAGGAAATGAAGCATGCAAAGGGGAAGATGACCCCAAAAAGAAAAATGCCCCTAATCAAACTTCAAGAGGGGCTCAAAATAAGACTTTTTTTATTTTATGGAAAATCTCGAAAATGCTCACAAGTAGGGCTAAGATATGAAGCAAAATAAGCCTACAAAGAGGGATGGAGCATACAAGGAGATAGATGGCCTCAAACAGAAAATTATTCTTAATCAAACTTCAACAGGAGCTCAAAATAAGACCTTTTCCAGTTTATGACAAAGCTTGAAAATGCCTACAATTATGGCTAAGCTATGAAGCAAGATAAGCCTTAAAAAGGGAGATGAGTGTGTTACCCTTGTAGCCAAGAACTCCAGTAGCCTTTGGTCCCAAAAACCAGTCCCTTAGCCTCTGAAAACAAGCTCCAAGATGCTTGGATGGATGATGGAGAGGTTAGGTTATGAGGTGTAGGGTAATGGAGCCAAGAACCTTACACTTTGAAGCTAAAATGGAGGAGATATAGAGAGACAAAGAGGGATATATGTGTATATGCCCTAACCAAGTTCTGAACCTGGTATATGGAGAGGGGAGCCTTCCTTATAGAGCCAAGAGAATAAAGCTTCTCTTAGAAGCTTCAAACCAAGAGCAAAGATCCTCCATACACGTGTATGGAGGATCCAGTCTGTGCCCTCCAGCTGGCACAGCTGGCATCCATTCAATTTGTAGAATACACCGGAAGGTCGTCGGCTAGCAAAATTGGTCGGCCGGCTACTTTAACTGGTCGGTCGGCCATCTATTTGGTCGGTCGACCATCTATTCTGGTCGGTCGGCCATCTGTTCTGGTCGGTCGGCAGGAAAAATCTGCTCTGCAGGTCCAACTTCAAACGGGCATAACTCCTTCATGTGAACTCCTTTTCTGGTCATTCTTGTGTCCAAATTGAAGCCCCGGAAATAAGATTTCTAATGGCACCAGCCTTGAATCAAAATTTCAACTGTGAAAAAAGTTATGCTTGTTTTGGTAAAGGTTGCTCAGTTTCGGTCCAACCGGGATGATGCCCAACTTCAACCAATCATATCTCCCCCATCCGGACTCGGCTTTAGGAGATTCTTGAGTGCAAAACGAAGCCCCAAAAGTCTTCTTTCCAACGGTAGTGGCCTCATAGCTTAACTCCAAGTGCATAGACAGATAAGCCTGATTTAGCGAGGACCACTCGACTCTCTCTTAGTGATTCATACCCAACTTCTTCCCCAGCTAGGTTTCTTCTCTGTTCTCCTCTTTTCTTCAACTCTAAACCCCTAAACAAGGTGTTTTGAAAGATTTTTCAAAGATTTCATCTCTCTTTCATTCATTTCCACTTTGTCCTTGCTCAGTTTATCGAAAAGCGCATCATTTGACAAAATGTGAGCCTCGGAACATTGTAGAAACTTTATTTCAAAAATGTTTTGAAAGAGAGGGTTCTAAAGTCTAAAAACCATCCAAAATAACTTCGGTCCAAAATGGGGTGTGAAGTTGAGATTTGTCTCTCTCCTTGCCGAAGAAACTGAACCTTTGCCCTGCACACCTTTCTTCACCAAGTAAACCATCAGTAACGCCCAAGTCTTGAGGGCTGTCAAAAATGGGGTGTCTACAAGAGCTCTCTCCATTTTCTTTCACATCTTTCTGGTACTGAGTGTATCTACGCTGAATCTTTCTCCTTTGTGATCTCGAAATGACTGGGACCATATCTGGTTCCTTCGTCTTTGGGTGTTTAAGCAATACCCAATTGTTCAGAGCCACCAAAGGAGGTTTAACCATCCTTCCTTGGTTTCCAACATCTCTCTGAGTAGGCACTTCCCTAGGTTTGTTCTGCATCACAAACCAATCTGGAACTCCAGGTACCCACGAACTTACTGACTCAGATGTTGAACTGCTTCTTTCTACCGTTGAAGCCATTTTCGAAGCTGGCTGTGAAGGCACTTGCTTGGTCCTGACCTCATGTTTCGAGCCTGATTCAGGCCTTCGATGAAGGTGGCCACTTTCTGTCCTGCGTGAGGTTGGTCTAGGAGGCCAATCTCTGGCTTTGATCCATAACCTGAACTCTTCTCCAGTCTTCTTTCAGAATGACTGCTCTCCATTCTGTAGTAGTTGGGTGGCCTAGACTCATACAAGGGCCTCTTGCCTTTAGCATGCATTCTATCGACTGCTGGTTCAACTACCAATGGCTGTTGCCTAACACTAGCCGGATACGGCCTTTTGTTGTAAGTATTGGTTGGTTTAGGGTGTCTTTGAACATCCCTGTAGTATTGCTTCCCATCAATTGGAAGCCCCTTCAACCATTTATAACTCAGTCTGCACTTGGGACACATCCTTTGCATTACTGTTGCCTCTAAGGAATCATCATCTAATGATTCTTCATCAGAGTGTTCCCTCTGGTGTGAGAAACCTTGTCCAATAACTGGCAGATTTCTGGTGTCCTTTTTGATGGTTGTCTGGTTAGCAACATGCATCTGCACATTGACTTCTTCCAATTTTGTCAAGGACAAGTTCTGGAAGTCTGATGTAATGACATTGGCTGCCACCTCTCCAACTTCTGGAAATGGATTACTGTCGATCCCCATGGCCTTTTCTGTTTTGGCTGGGAACTTCAAACTTCCTTTCCGAATTTGTTCTTGGATCCTGTCTCGAAAAACAATGCAGTTTTTAGTCGAGTGAGACCAAGAGTTATGCCATTTACAATATACTTTTCCCTTAAGTTCATCTAGAGATCGCAGTTTTACTCCTTTAGGTAACTTAAGGAAGTTGGCCGCAAGCAAATGATCAAAAATGTCATCTGCTTTTGTTAAATTGAAAGAGTACTTTCTGTGAAGGTCTTTTTTTTTTTAAACTGCTGGTCAATTGTTGTATCCTTATGAATTAATGCCTCACAGATCACAGGTTCTTTGCCCACAATCTCTGCTGCATCGATCTCATAATTAGGATATCTATAATATGTCTTGTACGATGCATTATTTCGATCTTGTTCCTCCTCTAGTAATGCTTTATACCTAGACACCTTATAGGTTAGTTCCACCAAATCTCTGAATTCAGTTGAGTCAAACTTCTTTTGAAGCCTGAACTCTAAGCCATTTTGAGCCAATCTTACGAATTCTGGCTCTGGCAGGATGACTCTACATTTATTTTGAGCCCTTTTAAATCTGGCAATAAACTGAGTAGCCTTTTCTTCAGGCCTTTGACTAAATCTAGCCAAGTCTGCCATGGAAACCTCTGGCTCCGATTGGAAGAATTGGGCATGAAATGCCTCTTCCATTTGTTGCCAATTTTGAATGGAGCTAGGTGTAAGGTTGATGTACCATACAAATGCTCCCCCAGTTAGAGAATTTGGGAATAATCTTAGTTTCATATAGTCATGATTAGTAAATTCACCGCATTGAGCAGCAAACCTAGCAATATGCTCTATTGTTGATTGGTTCCCACTCCCATAGAAAAGGGTAAAATCTGGTATCCTGAACCCTCTTGGGTATTCATGTACCTTATCTACCCATTCTGGGTATGGTTTTCTGTATACAGGAGTCTGGACCCCCCGAGCCATCGGTCCACACATCTCCCTAACAATATTAGCAATTTGGTCCCTAAGGACCATATTTTGTGCCTGCTGAACCACTACTGGAGGGACAAACACAGGATTTGGTGGACAAACTTGTGCTTGTGGTCCTCTTGGCCCATAAGGTGGTACATTTGGGACTGGTTGTCCCTGTGGTGCAGGTTGCTGTTGGGGGTGTGGGTAACCCCTTTGAGCCTGTCCCGTGAAAGGACCTGCGAAAGGTGCTGGAACAGGTGTTGTGTCCCTTCCATTTGCAGGCCAACCTTCCAACCCCCCGGGTATAAATTCGAATAAGGGATTAGTGAACCCCCTTGTACCAGGTATGGCTTCGAACATGGGATTTGTGACCATTCTTATGCCAGTTTCTTGTACTGGGCCAGATCCACCAATTTGTATGGCTTCATTGTTGAGTACTGAGGCATTTTGACCTGCTATAGGCCTCGAAATGGGTTCATACCAAGACTGAGGTGATGGTCTTTCATAGTTCTGACTACTAGTTTGACCATTAGAATGTCCATTAACTTGCATAGGCTGTTTATCTCTAGCCAATCTTTGTTGAGGGACATTCAAAACTTCCTCGGTGTGTCTTGTGTTTGTTGGTTGGTGGTTATTCATTCGATCCAAAAAGGATGTTGCCCACCTTTCCATTGTGTTCATTAATTGCTGTCCCATGGCATCTACTAGGCCATCCCATGGATTTATTGGATGAGTAGATGGAATAGTGGATGGTCCAATTCCTTGGTTTCGTCCAATACTATGAACATGTGGTTCTTGTCCTGAAGTACTGGTCTGTTCGACGATAGGTTATGATAATGTGGGAGTTTCCACAGGATGTGTTACCATATTATCCTCTGGATTAGGTATTTCTACCTCTCCTTCTACGCCTTCTTCCAAGCGTTCATTTTCTCCTTGTCTTCTTTGTCTAGCCATTTCAATTGGTCCCACCGGGCGTGCCAAAAATATATGTTGGCTTTTTTGGCTTTCGAAGGGTATTTTTGTAAATGCGAGCGTGCCAGCAAGGATCAACTAGTCTTTACAGAAATGTTAATTACCAACCAATTATCAGACAATTGTGTTTTAGTTCTTTCAGCCTCAATGAAGAGGACTTTTACTGGTGGCTTGACTAAGGAGAAATTTAAACAAAATAACAGTTAAATGAAGAGCAATTGAAGTATTTCATTAGAATGAAAACTTACAATGATCCAAACTCAGCCTCGTAGAGGATTTACAGCAACAATCTACTTGAAACTACTCCTATTAATGAAGTGCAGTGCAAGAATTTAAAGTGCAGGAATGTAAAGAGCAGGAATTTAAAGAACAAGAAATGTAAAACTGGAAAAGAAAATATGTAAAGTAAGACTGGTTTGTATGATCTGAGTCTGGGGTTTTTTTCTGGGGTCTTCCTTGCTATTTATACTTCTCAAGGATGACCATCGAACTGCACTTCAAATCATCAAACTGCTCCTCTATGATCGTTGATCATGCTGCCTTATAAGTAGTTCCACTACGCCATCACTGGCAGTTAGGCTTCCCTCCTATATTTGAATTTGAATCTGAGTAATCGTTGCAGCCATGTCACCTTGCACCTCTTTATTGATCCAATGCTACTCAGATCACGTGAGAACCAATACTAACTGCCATGTGTACGATCAGGATTGAAGGCTTGAATAGTCTTCCTATATTACCCTTATTCTGCCACGTGTTGGATTGCAACTGGCTTGTACAAAATATGAAGCCAACAAATTGTAAACATAAGTTACAACTATTAAAATAATTCAAATAATTTTAATAACTTAGGTGACCCTTGAAATCTCGCCAAAGAGGTTTAACTTGCCAACCACTAAGTCATGGCCACGGTTAATTTGGAAACCCCCTCCTTGGTCAAATATTCAAGAACTACCAAAGATGCCCACACCCGGAGTTATATACCCAAGCCGCGACATCCGTGGTCTGCCCCAAGGGAACGATCTGCCAGGGGTATGTAACTTCCCTACGTGCCACCCGCACATCCACCCTTATTCCAAAACCAAATACCGATAAGGGTTCAAATAATCCCCGTGCCATCTTAGGGTTTTGCGACACAATTTATTTAAAAATTTATTAAAAACCAGGGCTCATCCTGAATACCCGGTATTAACCCTTTTTATTTGTAACTTTATATATACCATTAATCATTTCGGTTAATTTATATATTAAACACAAATTATTCAAATCTCAATCACCAATAATGTTATACCAACAAAAAAACTCCCAACATAAAACATTATACATGTCACACAGTAATAATTAAAACGTACAAAAGTTAATAGACAATTAATTTAAACCATGGTATGAACATAATAACTTAGATACAAGAAATAAATCATAATTACACACATGCACAAATTTTTGATTTACCAAATTAGACTAGCACAATATTAAATAAATCACAACACACCCATACATGGATTACTAATTTATAATAGTTGATGGATTAGACCAACACAATATTGAAATGATGATTTTATCCTGTCCAGAAAATTTCAGATTGTAACTTAGGTATTAAAAATTATAAATAAATTATTTACACAATCCTAAAATTCATGCAATTGAACAGAATACTCAATAGGGATGTTTAGGTCACTTTTCAGAAATATTTTCAGAAAAAGAAGACGTAAATAATCTTGTAAAATTTTCAGCAATTTTTATGACATAGATTTGTTACATTTCCTTACATTAATTCCATGCTTAAATTTATAGATCAAATCCATAATCTAAAAATTTATCATGAAACTAGACTTCTCAAATTTAATCTTTTAGTTATAAATTACCAGATTTGGCTTAGTATATAATTTTAAATAAATTTTCAAATACATAGTAAAATCTGTCTCACAGTTTCAGATTTAGTTAAAAATTTGTATAAATTCGTATAAAGCTCAAAAATTGTTGCCAAAATTCCTGGATGAACTAGACATCATTATCAACAACTTTGTAGAAGAAATCATCTCGAAATTTTGAGTATAAAATTATCTAAAAATTCGGGTAACATTCTGGCAGATTTAAAACAGATTATTTTCAACACAGTTTCAAATTTAGTTAAAATTTTGTATAATTTCGTAGAAAGCTCAAAAATTGTTGCCAAAATTCCTGGATGAACTAATCAACAACGTTATAGAAGAAATCATCTCGAAATTTTGAGTATAAAATTGTCTAAAAATTCGGGCAATATTCTGGCAGATTCAAAACAGATTAATTATTTTCAATCTTCTCTTTAAATGTATAAACTACACATGCAAGCTTATTTCTTTACAATAATAAGATGATTTTAAGACTATCAACATCTTCAAACACTTGATATATACATCACAAAATTCCTACACATATACATAAAATTTCTATTTATGAGTAGTCATTTTAATCACAAGGACATAATTTGAAAACTTCACTAATGAAAAGAAATGAGAGGGTTGAGAGGGTTTTCTTACTTAATAGTAGGATTCAAATGGGTGATGAAATGGTAGAAAAATTTTGCTTCCTTAACCTTCCTCTCTTCTTTTCCTTCTACTGAATCTCTCCTCGCCCGTATATACTTCTGCCTTCTTTTGTTTGTATGTGAGAATAAGCTTAGTCCTTCTTGGGTATATATAGGCAGAGCTCTCTCTCTCTCTCTCTCTCTCTCTCTCTCTCTCTTTTTTGTTATTCTCTGCCACAAATCTACTCCACCCAAGAGTCATGATGTGGTGAAATTTACCAAGCTTACATGCAAGTTAGCATGTGGCATATTCTGCCACCGAATCGTTTTTTTTTTACACTATTATATATTGTAGGTAGATTATGAATAAAATTAATTAATTAATTAATTAATTAATTTTCTTTTAAGAATAATTTAAATATGGGTTTTCACAATCTACCCTCCTAAAAAAAAAAAATTTCGTCCTCGAAATTAATTCGTACCTTTAGACTCGAAAAGTTGAGGGTAATTGGTACACATCATATCTTCTCGCTCCCACGTTGACTCTTTCGTCCCACGATGTCTCCAGAGAACTCGAACCAACGGTATAGTTTTACCTCGTAATTTATTCTCGCAACGATCTAAAATTTTGACAGGCTTTTCTTCAAATGTCACGTCTTCATCAAGGTTAATTTCCTCCCAATTGATGATATGAGAAGAGTGTGGCTCGTATTTCCGTAGCATAGAGACGTGGAAAACATTATGTATTCCAGCTAGTTGAGGTAGTAGAGCCAAACGGTATGCCACTTCTCCTATTTTGTCCAAGATTTCGAAAGGCCCAATGAAGCGAGGTGACAACTTTCCCTTCTTTCTGAAACGAACAACTCCTCGGTGAGGCTGTATTTTCAGAAACACATGATCTTTAACTTTAAATGCTAAAGGTCTTCTCATTTGATCTACATAGCTTTTCTGCCTACTCTGAGCGGTCTCAAGCCTTTGCCTAATTAGTTTCACCTTCTCGGTAGTTTCTTGAACTAACTCTGGCCTTAAAAGAGGTGCTTCTCCGACTTCTGTCTAACATATTGGTGACCGACAAGGTCGTTCGTACAAAGTTTCATACGGTGCCATACCAATACTTGCTTGAAAACTGTTATTGTGAGAGAATTCGACTAGTGGTAAGTGTTTCTCCTAACTACCTTTAAAGTCCATCACATAAGCTCGAAGCATGTCTTCTAAAGTTTGAATTATTCTTTTTGATTGACCGTCAGTTTGAGGGTGAAAAGCTGTACTAAAACACAACTCTGTACCCAAGGCTTTCTGCAGACTTTGCCATAATTGTGACGTAAAACGAGAATCACGATCTGACACTATTGAGATTGGTACTCCGTGCAATCTAATGATTTCTCGAATAAATAATCGACTTAAAGATTCGAGTGTGCCTGCTGGTCCTATTGGTAGGAAATGTGCCGTCTTAGTTAATCGATCAACCACCACCCAAATGGCATCATGGCCTTGCGGCGATCGGGGTAATCCCGTTACAAAATCCATTGTTATGTGTTCCCATTTCCACTTAGGTATTGGTAAAGGTTGGAGTTTCCTTGCCGGCTTTTGATGTTCTGCCTTCACTTGCTAACACGTTAAGCACTTAGATACGAATTGAGCAACGTCCTTCTTCATTCCACTCCACCAATACTGTCGCTTAAGATCCTGGTACATCTTGTTTCCTCCCGGATGAACCGCAAAAACCGAATGGTGAAATTCTTTAAGTACTTTATCTCTTAATTGTTCGATGTTTGGCACAAAAATTCTACCTAAATACCTTAAACTACCATCTTGATGGAGCGTCCAATCCGGTGAAGATTCCCCGGACAGTAATCGGGCCTTGATGAAGTCGGTCTCCTGATCAAATCTTTGGGCTTCCAACACTTTGGTAAGAAGTTGGGGTGTTGTAACTATTGTAAACAACCTACCCTTCCCATTCTGAGTCTCTGGTTGTAACTTAAACCCATTCACGGTGCTTACCATTTCCCATTCTTTAATTGATATGTTGGCTACAATCTCTCTTGTCTTTCGACTTAGTGCATCTGCTAAAACATTAGCTTTCCCGGGATGATAAGACAAGGTGAATTGGTAATCTGCAAGGTACTCCATCCAGCGTCTCTGCCTCATGTTCAAATCTCTTTGTGTGAACAAGTACTTCAAGCTTTTGTGATCGGTAAATATCTCAAATTTTTCGCCATAAAGGTAATGTCGCCAAGTCTTAAGTGCGTAGACCACAGCCGTCAACTCCAGATCGTGAGCAGGATAACTTTTCTCATGATTCTTCAATTGTCTTGATCCGTAAGCTACTACCTTCCCGTTTTGCATTAACACACTACCTAACCCTTCTTTAGAGGCATCACAATAAACAGTGTACCGAACGTCACGTTCGGGTATGATTAATATAGGAGCGCTTGTCAGTCTCTTCTTGAGTTCTTGAAATGATTGCTCACAAGTTTCGTTCCATTCAAACTTTACTTCTTTTTGCGTTAGGCTGTAGACGCGCCCCGATGGCCTCATGCTACAGTTCGGACTCAAATTGTCACGGTTCTGAATCTGATCTTGCAAAGTGCAATGCAAGACCGATAAATCACCAAAGAGTCCAAATCCGGCAAATCGTTTTGGAAAACTAATTTTTGTAAAGAAGTGCCAAACATGGACTGCTTTGCCAGATACAGAGTCGCCACCTAAATATTTTATTTTTGGGAAAATTTAGGAAACCCTGACTCGTTGCCTAAGGCCACGTGTCCGTCATCACCAAAGTTACCTCGGGTCAGGAACTTGGGTACGATTGGGGAAGGTCAGCTATGAGCACCCCCGCTCGCCCGATCAAAGATCGGCCACTACTAAACATGATATCTTGTTTTTAAAAACACATGCGTTCTTATTCCGGTTAATTAGCTAGTCTTACTATGTGATGCGCACAACAAACAAGTATAGACTAGATCGCCTAATTTGGAACAAAGCATTGCATATCTGTTTGTTTGGAAAATGGTTTCAAGTTTGCTACTCGTAAGTAGGCTAAAATGCGGATTTGATAAATTGTTCCAATTCAAGTAATCCAACCTTCCCCACAGACATTCAAACAGTTAATCAACTAAGCAGTTAGCCTCATGGCAAGCATGCTTTCATGGCAATCAATAACACACATGCAGTATGCTAAAGCATAAACACTCACAGTGTACGCCGAGCCAAAACAGAAACTAGTTAGTAATCAATGCATGATCCTAGTTCATGTTAAGATGGCTAATGCAACACATGCAAAATGCAACTAGAAATAGGCTCGGTTATTCTAAGATGACATATGAGATGCGATAATTGGTACATGTATTCAACTTGGTATCAAATTACAATGCAGTTAGTATGATGCGCCGAGCCCGGTGCATGCAAAATAGATGAATGTATGCAAACATGCGAAGCAGAAGTATGCTAGACAGATGAATGGATGCAAACATGCAAAGCATAAGTATGCTAGACAGATGAATGGATGCAAACATACAAAACATAAGTATGCTAATTTGAAACATGACCTAAAACTAACCAACGACAGCAGGTAAGTAAAAGGGAGAAAGAAATGGAGGTTGGAAGACATGCACACACGCACGCACACTTATTACAAAATTGGCCCTCTCGACGGAGGGTCCGAATAAATAATACATGCCGGCTAATTAACTAACTAACAAGCTAATTAATTATTACACAACCGAATGAATAACTAGCTACAACTAATTATTACAACAATTAACTAATTAACAAATTAATTAATTATTACAAATTGATGCTAACTAACAAGTAAGCATGAAAAATAAGCTGCTCCAGTTCTGTTCGAAGAAGGAGAGGATGCATGCTCGGATGTAGCCCCGAAAAGCTCTCCGGTTGCTCTTTAGAGGCTCTATCTGCAGGGTGTCCTCAAGGAATTCCTGCTGAACCTTACCAAAAACATGTTGGGGAGTGCATCAGTGGCCTGCCGGCCATGGGGAGCCACTGCCGACCAAAAATGAAGGGGTGCCGGCCAACAACAAGGCACTGCCGGCCAACTGCAAGGCACTGCCAGCCACTGATGTGCTGGGACACCAAGCTACAGTAGAGCACAAAACAGAGAAAATGGAGGGTCACCTAAGGATATGTACGCACTATGCCACCCCATATCATCTCAAAACATCAAGGGAGAGACATAGTCGGATCCAAGACCATCAATCACACATCCCGATGCATGATGGCCAAAGATCCAACTTGTGCAAATCAATGTGAAATGAATGCACAAATAAACACATAAGTGCCTAGAACTCTATCATGGATCATCAAGAGCGTCGGTGACCAAGAATTGAGACACGTTTCATCACTTGAAGTATGAAACGCCCCTCGTTCCTCGTGCTCGGATTAATACTTAATCCAAACAACAATGCAATGCAAGGATGGCATACACAATGCTAACTTGAACATGCAATCATGCAATATGACTTAAGCATGCAAAATGTAGTGTAATAAACATGCAACAACATGTAATGGAACTAGCATGCAAAAACATGCAAAGATGGAGCAAGCATACAACAATATGCAAGACAAGCATGCAACAACATGCAAGGGATGGACTTAAACCAAAATAGGCAGACCTTAGATATGCCCAAATCAGTGGCCATAAGTGATGAATTGATAGTATGAAAAGCATGAAAAGGCAAGGCAAACGTGCATGCCAATTGGCTCAAGAATTAAGGCATAAAGATGCAACTCTTAAGCACACTTAAAGAGTGACGAGCATGGATATGTGACAACAAGGCAAGCTCTGAAATCTCATGTAAATTGATGCCAAATCAACTAAACAATGCAAGCATAGCATGTTAGAAAGCTCAAAGCTCGAAACTAACAAAGGGACTTAAGCCATGGCCATGCAAGGCAAGCCCCAAAGGGCTAAGGGAACCTAAAATAGTCCCAAGGCAGGTCCAAACAAGACCAAAAACAAGCTCGAAGCTAGCCAACGCGGGCTAGAACAAGAGGCCAAAAACAAGGAGCATGCAAGGTTACAAAAGAGGCAATGCACTACACCTATTGAAACCAAACATGACATGACTTGGACAACATAAAATAGAGTTACACCATGGTATAACAAGACCAAAAATGCACTGATATGATGAGCCAAAGGCTTAGGCTTAATGGCATGCACAAAAGTTCATTCTTGAGGCATAAAGAGCCAAGGCTCCAAGGCATTAAAAGCATGTCAAATGCAAGTGTATGGCCACATTTCATGGACTGAAATAACACTTAGAATGATGACAAAGCATGCAAACATCACATGTATGGCATGGTAGGGGCTCAAAACCCAAGGCTAGCCTAAGCATTTACACTATAGCTATACAAAGCATGAGTGATATGGCCATGGCAGCCCAAACAGTCCAAGAAAAGCCCAAAATAAGAACAAAATCATGCTGGAGCAAAGCCAAAATATGCTAGGATGATGAGTCAAAACATCATGCACATAAAGCTAGTAAGCAAGATTTGTTCTAAAGTATATGGAGCATGCAAAGGATGACCAAACCAGCTATGGAAAGAGTCATGACATGGCAAAACATCACCAAAAACATACTGAAATAAACTCAACATAAGCTAGGATAACATGCTAAAGCAAGAAGCATATAAAGCTAGTTTATGGGATTTACACTACAAGTGTATCATACATGCATGGAGTGACAAAACCAACCCCAAAAAAATCTAAGGCATGGTAAAACATCACCAAAAACCTACTGAAATGGACTCAATACAAGCTAGGCAAATATGCTACTTGATGAGCTACAAATGAGATTACACTACACATTCAAGATGCATGCAAAAGGTGACCAAACCAGCCATGGAAAGAGCCAAGGCAGGTCCTAAAAGTCACAAAAAAAGGGCCTGAACCAAGCCTCAAAAGTACAGAGAGGCATGCTCCTTTGGAAGGCCAAAAATGCAAGCAAACAAAAACCAAAAGAGAGGGGGCCACCCCCTCTGATTTGAGGCCTCAAAACCACATGCCTACCACTGAAAATCCACTGGATTTCAGTGGTTAGAAGGCCAAACCAAGGCTAGCTCGGAGGCCTTAAGGCATGGCTCAAAATAAGGCCAAACAAGGCCAACAAGAGGGTTAAAGACCCTCAACAGCCAAAAGACCTTAAACAAACTTCAAAAGCACTTAAATACAAGACTTTTTTCAGTTGAAAGTAAGGCCTAAAACAATATGAAAGGATGGTCAAAATGAGGTACAAAAAAGTGCTAAAAAGGAGAAGAAGCTCACCCTTGAAGATCAACTTCGAAACCAGCAACTTCAGGGGATAAAACCTCACTTTCAGAGCTCAAGAAGTCCTCCCAAGAACCTTAATCCAAAGATGGTGGTGTATCTCTAAGTGTTGTAGTGTAAAAGTGCAAGGAAAATGGACTTCAAGGCACAAATCAACAACAATATAGAGAGAGAGAGAGATATTTCTTCTCAAAAATGTTGAACCCATGCTAAGGAGAGAGGCTCTCTCCTTATATAGAAGAAAAGCAATGCAAAGCTTCTTTAAGAAACTTGGCAAGAGCTTCATCCCTCTATACACGTGTATGGAGGGCAGATAAAAGGATTCCAGCTGGCTCAAAAGATCTGGAGTGAAATCTGCTGAGACAGGGGGGCTGCCGGCCATCAGGGATGGCCGGTAGTGGCTCATTGATGGCCGGCAGGCCCAATTAATGGCCGGCAGCAACAAAGTGGGGGCCGGCAGGTCCAAAAGGGGGCCGGCAGTGCACCAAGAAACACATTCTGAAAGGACTAAGTCATGGTCCAAGAATGGGGCAGAAAGGATACAGGGTCTGGAAAGCTCGAACCTGTGACGTTCCGCCGCAAAAGTCGAATGCCCGATGAGCAATCGAACTTGTGTCTGGATGTACCTGCAAGCACAATCGAGTCTTGAGGACGGTCAAAAATGGGATGTCTACAGTTGCCCCTCTTTGACAGAACTCGAAAGTCACAAAGTGACGGGAGTGAGTGTCAAAGCCTAGAGATGACCTATTTTTAACAAGGCCGAAGACTCAGGCAGACAATCAATATAAGCATGCAGAGATGCGCTCGTAGGCTGGGGCATAATGCAAATGATATGCAAGATGCAAAAGCATAACTTATGATTATGCAAAGGAAAACTGTAATGAAGCAGTTATGCAAAATAAATGCAACATTTTAAGCGAATGAATAACAGTCCTACATATTTCAACAGAAAGAATGTAAGAAAATTATGCAATTCTCACCACGTCTATCGTGGAGTGCATACAATACCGTCCGGTTCGTCTAGTCGTGCTGACTCCAAATGAACCGTACATACAATATCGTACCTGTAAGAGAAAGAAACTCAACAGGTACAATATTGTTAGAAACATGTATAACAATGCAAGTGAAAAGTGCGTGACAATGCAAGTAAAACATGCGTGACAGCGCAAGTTAAAGGGAAGTGCGTGACAGCGCAGGATAGAGGTGTGTGTGTGACAGCGCAAGTAAATATAGTATGCGTAACAGCGCAAGATAGAGACATGTGCGTAACAGCGCAAGTAAAACAAGTAAGACATATGTAACAGCGCAAGTAAAATAAATAAAACATGCGTGACAGCGCAAGTTAAAGAAGTAGACATGCGAGACAACACAGGTTAAAGAAATGCGAAATAGCGCAAATAAAACATGCGAGACAACGCAGGTTAAATAAGTAAAACATGTGTGACAGCGCAAGTAGAAGAAAGAAAACATGCGTAACAGCGCAGGTTAAAGAGATAAACATGTGTAACAGCGCAGGTTAAAAGAAGAAGAGCATGCGTAATAGCGCAAGTAAAAACATGCATAACAGCACAAGTAAAGAAGTAGACATGCGTAACAGCGCAAGTAAAAGAAATAAAACATGCGTGACAGCGCAAGTTGAAGATGTGACATGCAAGATAACGCAGGTTAAAGAAATGTGAAACAACGCAAATAAAACATGCGAGACAACGCAGGTTAAACAAGTAAAACATGCATGATAGCGCAAGTAGAAGAAATAAAACATGCGTAACAGCGCAGGTTAAAGAGATAAACATGCGTAACAGCGCAGGTAAAACAAATAAAACATGCGTAACAGCGCACATAACCTGTGTAACAGCGCAAGTTAAGATAATAAGTGCGTAACAATGCATATAACCTGCGTAACAGTGCAAGTTAAAATAAGAAGTGCGTAACAGCGGACATAACCTGCGTAATAGCACAAGTTAAGATAATAAGTGCGTAATAGCACACATAACCTGTGTAACAACGCATATAACCTGCGTAACAGCGCAAGTTAAAATAAGAAGTGCGTAACAGCGCACATAACCTGCGTAACAGCGCAAGTTAAGATAATAAGTGCGTAACAATGCACATAACCTGCGTAACAGCGCAAGTTAAAATAAGAAGTACGTAACAGCGCACATAACCTGCGTAACAGCGCAAGTTAAGGTAAGAAGTGCGTAACAGCGCACATAACCTGCATAACAGCGCAAGTTAAAATAAGAAGTGCGTAACAACGCACATAACCTGCGTAACAACGCAAGTTAAGATAAGAAGTGCGTAACAGCGCACATAACCTGCGTAACAGTGCAAGTTAAGATAATGAGTGATGCTAGATGCAAAACAATGCAGATTTGATGAGATGCAAAACAATGCAGATTTAATGAGATGCAAAACAATGCAGATTTGATGAGATGCAAAACAATGCAGGTTTAAACTAGATGCAAGACAATGCAACTATAAACTAGATGCAAGACAATACAACTATAAACTAGATGCAAGACAATGCAAATATGAACTAGATGCAAAACAATGTAAATATAAACTAGAT
Source organism: Camellia japonica (assembly GCA_030407325.1). NCBI lineage: Eukaryota > Viridiplantae > Streptophyta > Magnoliopsida > Ericales > Theaceae > Camellia > Camellia japonica. The sequence continues at coordinate 21,945,121 of JAPPVO010000003.1, forward strand.
GCAAGACAATGAACTAGATGCAAGACAATGCAAATATAAACTAGATGCAAGACAATGAACTAGATGCAAGACAATGCAAATACGAACTAGATGCAAGACAATGCAAATATGAACTAGATGCAAGACAATGCAAATATGAACTAGAATGGGTGTTTAATTTAATAAGCGAATGCTAGGTGACAACAACAACAAAAACAAACATGCTTAATGAAGACATCTTGAAAGGGGACTTCCGGTTTACTTCTCGAAAGGTTTGTGATGTGTCAAAAAGGATACACCTTGTGCGCGTTGATGGGTGACGACCACCGTACATTGAGACCATGATTCCCGGGTTTCCACGGAGGCGTTTTGAATCAAATTTTGAGCATTCCTCAGGATTGTTGGAACCTAGGGACACATACCAAGATCAAATAGGCAGAGGAAGCTGGTGGAGGACTGCTGGCCATCAGGGAGAGCCGCCGGCTGCTGCCGGCCATTATTGGCCACTGCCGGCCATCTATAGAGTGGTGCTGGCCATCGATGTGCCCCTGCCAGCCATCGGTGGCAGATTCGGGCAAAATGGTCTTTTCGGCCATGGGTCTTTAAATAGGCCCAAAATTAACCCATTTCCTTACAAACCCTTGAATAGAAATCATTTCCCTTGCCCTCTAGGTGTGCCTTCTCTCTAGATTTTCGCGCTCTACGCGTTTCCTAACACCCTAAACAATCTTGAATCGTTAAAACCTCTTGGTTTTCTTCGATTTGAACCGATCAGAAATTGAATCTGAGGTGCCTTTCATCATTTCCCCCATTCAAGGATCATTTCCCCTGAACTTCTCTCGAGGTTAGTTCACTCTTCGCGGGTTTTCAACTTTACTTGAATTTTCTCTCTCTTAGGGTTTGGTTTGTTCAAAACTCCACCATTTTGCTCATTTTTGCTCGTTTTTGCATCTATCTCAGATGGCTGACGATGTCCCACATGATGAGGGCTTCCCCGCACTTCCTCCAGTAGAGTTGGCGGCAGACTTTGCGGCTGAGCCAGAGGTTGAGCCTCAGCCTTTACCATTGAGCGTACGTCCCTTCGACCCCGCGAGGTATCACCCGGAGACTCACATTATTCTGGTGGCAGGAGGCATCCATACTTTCACCGATTTTGATGAGGGCGCTGTAGACATCCCATTTTTGACCGACCTTAAGACTCAGACGTCATTGATTGAGCGCTCGGTGATTGCGCATGTTGTGCTCGTTCTGAGGTTTCGGAGTTTCGGCTGAGGTCCTTACCTCCGGACCTCGGGACCCTTTTATGCTTTGCCTCGGTTTGCGGACCAGGTCTTGCTTTCTCTTCCCGGAGGGAGGGAGAGGTCTTGTAGACCATCTCTCAGTGGCCTTAGGCTACTTTTCGTGGTCGCAGGCCACTGTTCCCGTTTGGAGACCAGTTTCCAATTTTCGGAGCTATCGATCGCGCGCCTCGGTTCGGGACCGCTTAACCTTCTCCGTTTGGCACGGTTTTTGGTACACACCTTCTTTCCTCTGTCTAGAGGGACACTGTGGTCCGGGAGACCACTTTCGTGGCCGTACGCCACTTTTGGTGCTTAACAGCCTGTTTTCGGGGCACCTGGCCGCGCGTTTTGCCCCCTGGACCCTCGTTTTGCATCGGTGTTGGTTCATTTTTGGCATGAACCTTGTTTTCATTGTTTGGAAGGTGATACAAGGGTGGGAGACCACCTTTTCTCTTGGAGACCACTTCTCTCTCCGCCAGTCGATTTTCTTGTCGGGAAGCTGGTTTTCTTGGTCTTTGGGCCACATTTGCTGGTCTCCCACCACACCACTAGCTTGCTTTCACAGTGGAGACCACCAAATGGAGCTGCTGACCACCCTTTTTTTGAGAGACCAGTTGACCTAGTCGGCCGACCAGGGGAAGTGGTCGGCCGACCACCTTAACTGGTCGGCTTGCTCTCTTTAGTTTTGTCTCTGTGAGTTGTTGCCAGCTGTGCCAGCTGGAAGGCACAGACTGCATCCTCCATACATATGGAGGATCTTTGGCCTTGGTTTTTAGCTTCTTTGAGAAGCTTTGGCCTCCTTTGTCTATAAAGGAAGGCCTCCCCCTCCCTTGTGATGGTTCAGATTTTGTTTTAAGGTAAAAAATATATATCTCTCTATATCTCACTATTTTGAGCTCCAAAGTGCGTGATTCTTGACCCTTTGCACACCACCTCATAGCCTAACACTTCCACCATCAACCTAAGGTTCTTGGAGGCCATTTTCAGAGGTTAAGGAGCTGTGTTTTTGGGTCCAGAAGTTGCTGGTTTTGTTGAGCTTCAAGGGTAACTCATTTTCTCCATTTTTAAGCTCTATTTTGATCCTTCTCTTAACCTTATTTGCATGCATATTTAGGCTTTGTTGTCAACTGAGAAAAGCTTCTTTTTTAAGTGTTTTCATGTTTGTTTAAGGCCATTTTGTTGTTGGGGGTCATCTACCCCCCTTGCATGCTCTATTTTGCCTTGTTTTGAGCCATGCCTTAGGGCCTTTGTGTTGACCTTTGCTTGGCCCTTTAGCCACTCAAATCCAGCAGATTTTCAGTGGTTGGTATGTGGTTTTGAGGGCCAAAATCAGAGAGGGGTGACCCTCTCTCTCCTTGTCTTGTCTACTAGCATTTTTGGCCTTACAAAGGAGCCTTTGTCTTCACACTTCCAAGCCTTGGTTCAGGCCCCTTTTGGTGACTTTTAGGGCCTGCCTAGGCTCTATCCAAAGTTGTGTTGTCATCTAGGGTTCGCCTCTTGCATGTGTAGAATAACCCTCTTCATAGCTTATCAAAGGAACATGTCATTCTTGCATGCATTGGTCATGTTTCAGTGGGTTTTTGGTCATTATTTGGCATGTCATACCTCTTTCTTTTGCTAGTTCAGTGGCCTCTTGGATGCTTCACATGCTTGTAGTGTAAACCATGCTCACTAGCTTACATTGCATGTGGTTTTGGCCCTTGATTCTAGCACATTTTGGCCATGTTCTAAACTGATTTTGTTCATATTTTGGGCTGCCTCAGCTCTATTTTTAGGCCTCTTGGTCGAATGATGCTTGCCATGCATGGTTGTAGTGTAACACCCTTGCCTAGCCTTGAGTTTTGAACCCCCTTTGCATGCTTAACTTGGGGTGTTTCTATGTTTTGGCATCATTGAGCATGATATTTCAGAGCATATAAGGTTGCCAAATTCTCATGTTTACCACTCTTTAAATTCGTTTGAGAGTTGTGCTTGTATGCCTCATTTATGGACCATTGCATGAGCTTCATTTTTGTACCTTTCAAACCATCATCTTAGTCCATTTTGCTACTGTTTTGGACCTGCATAGGGACTGTTTGGGGTTGGTTTGTTCATTTGGGCATTGCTTTGCATACCTCCAGTGTAAGGCACTTCACTAGTTTCGGTATTTGAGCCTTCAACATGCATAACATGAGTTGTTTGCATGATTTGGGACCATTTTGTATGCCATTTCAGAGCTGGAATATATGCCATTGTACTCTATGTTTAGTCCTTTCAATGCTTTCATACAGTTGTATCTTGTGCCATAGGCTTTGGGCCCTTGCATCTTGCATGTTTGCATGTGTTTTGTTGCCTCATTTTCATCATGTATGGCCACTGATTTGGGTGTGGCTGAGGCCCATTCATTTTGGTTTAAGTCCATTTTGCATCGAGTATGCCATTGTAGTTCATAGCATTGAGTATGCCGCGTTGTCGCATGTTTGATCATTGCATTGCGCATGCCTTGTTCACTTCATTGTGTATGATAGTCTTCACATGTGCATTGTGTATGACATATAGTATCATGTGCATTGAGTATGCCATTGTTAGTTCGTAGCATTGCGTATGCTAGTTTGCATGTTTGCACGTCATCCTTTGCATGTTTGCATGACTTGGTTGCATCGCCTTAGGATTGCATGCTTGAGGTCGCATTATGCATGCCATTCTACTTGTTGCATTGTGTTTGGAATAGGAGTTAGTCCAAACACGGGAAACGAGGGACGTTTCATACTCCAAGTGATGAAACGTGCCTCGATTCTCGGTCGCCGACACTCTTGACTAACACATGATGGAGTTTAGGCATTTATGTGTTTATATGTGCATTCATTTCACATTGAGTCGTGCAATCCGACTCCTCGGCCATCATGCATCGAGATGTGTGATTGGTGGCCCGAGGATCAAGGACTACACTCCCTAGAGCTTATGCAATGATGGGGAGAGTGGTCATGCACACATGTGTTGCAAATACCGTACTTTCTCTCTCTCTTGCCTTTGTTGCAGAAAATGCAGAAACCAGGAAGAAAAACTGGTCGGCCGACCAGGTTTTCTGGCAGGCCGACCACCTTTTCTGGTTTTCACCACCAAGGGTGGTCGGTAGGTGGTCTCCAATGCCCATAGCTAGTCGGCAGCCTCCCTCTAGATTCCCAGGGTAGAGTTTCATCTACTTGGAGCTTTGTGCAAGTTTCTGAAATCAATTGCAAACAAAGGCGAGCCGGGGCATCGCGATGGATTTCCTGACAAGACGACTCGAGCATGCATGCATCCTTTATCATTCAAAGCAGAGCTAAGGTAGCCCATTTTACATAGTTTGCATGCTAGTTTAGTTAATTTGTTAATTAACCAGTGTTGTGTAATAATTAGTTAATTCGATTCTGTATTATTTATTCGGACCCTCGAGAGAGGGCAATGTTGTAATAAGTGTGCGTGTGTGTGATGTATGTCTTCCAACCCCACGTCTTTCTCCCTTTCATTTACCAGCTTATGATGGTTAGTTTTAGGGCACGTTTCAATTAGCATCCTTATGTTCGTATGTTTGCATCCATTCATCTGTTTTGCATGCACCGGGCTCGGCGCATCATACTAACTGCATCGTATTTCAATTCCAAGTTGAATACATGTTACCTGTAGCATCTCATATGCCATCTTAGAATAGCCGAGCCTATCTTAGTTGCATTCTTGCATGTGTTGCATTAGGCATCTCAGTATAGTTAGGATTCATGCATGTTTTCTAATTAGCTTCTTTCTTTGGCTCGAAGTAATCGGTAAGTGTTTATGCTTTGGCATCCTTGCATGCGTGTGAGTGACTGCCATGATAGCATGCTTACCATGAGGCTATGTGCTTATGTGATATAACTGCCTGAATGCCTGTGGGTGAGGGTTGGGTTGCTTGAATTGGAATAATTCGTCGAAACCAGCGTTTTAGCCTACTTGCGAGTAGCAAACTTCAATCCATTTTCAAAACAAACGGAGATGCGATGCTTTGTTCCAACTTAGGCAATCTAGTCTATACTTGTATGCTGTGTGCATCACATAGTAATTCTAGGTTAATAACTGGAATAAGAGCACATGTGTTTTCAAAAACAAGATATCATGCTTAGTAGTGGCCGATCTTTGATCGGGCGAGCGGGGGTGCTCATGAAATGACCTTCCCCAATCGTATCCAACTTCCCGAGCCAAGGCAACTTTGGTGATGACGGACACGTGGCCTTAGGCACGAGTCAGGGTTTCCTAAATTCCCCCAAAATAAAATATTTAGGTGGTGACTCTGTACCTGGCGATTTGCTGGATTTGGACTCTTTGGTGATTTATCGACCTTGCATTACACTTTACGAGATTAGATTCAGAACCGTGACATCGAGTCCGAACTGTAGTGAGCCCAATGAACAAAACGGGATTTTCCAGGGACGTTCGGGCGGGTGTACAGTTTCTGTCGACTCTGCTAGGGAGTTCGAGAACTTGACTCAAACTCATGATATCTTGTTTTGACTACACTTATGTGTTTCTTTGCATTGCATATGCATTGGTACGCCTAGGATATCGTGTTTGCCATATGCTATTCCTGAACGATTTGCCGGAGGCTGCGTGCCATAAGGTTGACCGGTTACGGGCTCTGCCATGATGGGAACACAAACCCCGATTTTTACCGGGGCACCCTTTTTGAGCATTCAACCTAGTGCATATTCGGAATCCGTAGTGACCATTCCAAACTAGGACAGGTTGCTCACCCGATTATAGGTCGTTTGAAACCGCTGCGTGGGTAGTGAAACCCTAGCTCCTGACAAAATAGGACAGGGAAACCCTACCCCTCCATAGGGATGTTTTGGCTCTCACTTGTATGCTATGTGCTTTTAGAGTGTGTCTCTACAGGAATGCATGTATCAGTTTGCAAGTTTGGGCATCAGGCCTGCGGGCACCAGTGTTTTGAGAATCAGTATATTCGCGGGTATCAGATTCAGATTTGGGGCAGTGATTTGGGAAATAATGACCAATATTTGAGAATAGTATATTCAGCTTACACGTGCCAACTGTGTGTTGTCATGCCGACTGTGTGTTGTGTTTATTTAAGCCGTTATGCTGTCCGTTTCTGGTTGTTTATTTCCTTATTATGCTTTATTTATCTTTTTGCTAGGTAGTTTAGCACAATTGCTTCCGACCAAGCAAATATTCCCCAAGCACTCTGGACTAGAGGTCGTCGACTCCATCGATCTGAGGATTTGGTAGACGGACAGCCAGTGTTTCATTCTTTACCCCCGGTTACTAGACGGAGGGCAGTTAGGCAGAGGATATCAGTTCAGCAGTCAGTTCAGAGGGCTTTGTCTACCCCACCTGAGCATAGTAGGGATCAGAGTTCTGTTTCTCCCGTAGAGAGGGAACATATACCGGCAGTACAGCTAGATCAGGGCAGTATGGCAGGAATCGAAGAAATGATGCGCCAGCTCCAGGAGAGCATGAGAACCATGCAGGAGGACGCTGCTCGTCAAGCAGAATTTGCCAAACAGCAGGCCATCGTCATGGCCCAACAGGCAGAGCTAATTACCCGGCTACAGTAGCAAGCCAGAGCATCAGCTTCACACCAAGCTCCTCCCCCACCAAGAGTTCCAATACCCGGGGAGACAGCGAATGTCCAGAATGTCCAGGAGGATACAAACATACCAACAGGGCTGGCTCCGCCCCCGATTCTACCTCAACTATCCAAGGCACCCACTCCTATCAATCAACCGAATTCTCCCTTTGAATTCGAGGTGGACCCCACGGCATTAAAAGTGAGCAAGCTTGAAAAGCTGTTCAAGAAATCTCAGGGTGTGAAGTCTATCCCGGACATCAAGGATGGGTATACCGACGCAGCCGTGACGCTACCAGACAGATTTAAGATGCCACATATTGACCGCTTTGACGGGTCCGGGGATCCCATGGTGCACTTACGGCTGTTTTCAGACATATTAAGGCCAATGGGCCTCACCAGACTACAGAAACTTTCTTTATTCGGCTGGACCCTATCAGGTGTGGCAGCCATCTGGTACGCAAAACTGGAAGACGATGTTAAGAGGAATTGGGATGAGATGACCGAGGCTTTTGTCGCTCAGTACTCTTATAATACACAGATCGAGATCACAACCCGTGATCTCGAGACGACTAGGCAAGAGCCTAAGGAGAGTTTTTTTGACTTCGTAACCCGGTGGAGGGCCAAGGCCTCAATGATGACCACTAGGCCCACTGACAAAGATCAGATTCGGATGATTGTGCGCAATCTCCAGCCCAAGCTTATGCAGAAAATGATTGTTCTCCCCTTCTCCACCTTTTCAGATTTACATGAGATGGGGGTATAAATTGAGGATGCTATGAAACAGGGTCTAATTGACCAAGACAGAGAGCAACCCAGAAGAACCTTCAACCGCAACACCAATATAGGCACAAGCAATGCCGCAATTGCCAGAGCTTCAGAAGTAAGCATGGTCACCACCACTCCCCCAAGAACCTTGCGGCTACACCATTCTCCGGTGCGTCCGGAAGTAGCTCGCAAACAACCAAACACCAACCTCAAGGCCAAAGAACCTTCACCCCATTATATATGCCCCTGTCCAAAGCTCTGGGGGTTTTAATCAGGAAAGGGCACTTGAAGCCCCTGGAGCCGCGGCCATTGCCAGAAACACTTTCCCCCTCCTATAACCCAGCCAAATACTGCACCTTTCACCAGCAACATGGTCATGACACCGACCATTGTTTTAGATTGCGTCACGAGATTCAGGATCTCGTTGACAACAGGGTAATTGTGCCTCCAGAGAAACCCAATGTCACAACCAACCCTCTCCCACCACACAACCAAGCTCCACCTCCCAAACGCATCAACTCAATCCAAACTGGGGTCATGTTATATGACCCTAGCATATATATCACCCTGTCTTACCTACCCAAGCCAGAGGTGTTCATTCCCGACAGCACTGACTTATGCATGTTGGACATCTCTCGAACCTAACCTGAACCAATGGTGGTGACTGTCGAAGATAGCGCAGGGATGATTTCGGAGAAAGTGGGGCTGTTGATTCAGAATCTGAGGAAATTGGGAGCTGTGCTGAGGAGGTATATGATCCGAGTGGCTACATTGTATAGCAGGTCAGGTTAGTCTGAATCTGGAATTGCCAGCAGGGGCAGAACTTTGTGTAATACGGGGGAAAGGGCTTGATCAGGGGATAGAGGACTTAACGGCTCTGGAAGGGGACATTGCTAACCTTCAGTTTTTCAACGAACGAGATCCGGGAGACATGACAGTCAACTGGTTTGATTTTGAGAAGTCAGCAGAGGTTACGGGATGGCTTGACGACCAACCAGATATTGTTGGAGAATCTCAGCCGGAAAAGGGCCCGTCAGGGGTAAGGACATCAATTGTGGCCAAAAGGGCCGGAGATCAGAATGCCTCGCCGGAGAGCGCCGGTGCCAAGAATTTCGCTCAGGATTTGGGCATTGTGAATACAGGACATGTAAAACAGCAGGCTGCACTAACGCAGTTAAAAGGGAAGGGATCGAAGATCTTGAGAGAGCCAAAAAGGCTAAGGCCCCATGGGGACTGAACGTGCTGAGTCACAAGAACAGAGGGTGCTGCGAGCACATGGACAGAAGGAGGTGCTGTGGGTACAAGGACAGTTGTAACGGAGCCGGACTGGTGTCTGTCGGCTGCCGAAGGAATGTGGTGGGAAGACGATGACCTATGTCTTGCCACACAGATGAGGATTGGGGAGTACAAGCCGGACGATACCTGGTACATTGGCGAAGTTGATCATATGACTAGGAGCGGGCGGTATTTCAAGCCCCCACACCTAGACTAACCAGAGGCGTTCAGGAAGGACAAGGAGTCAGAGAAGCAGAAAGAGAAGCTACTTGAAGAAGAGGCCGTGCTGAAGCAGTTGAAAAAGATACAAGCAGACATCTCCATCTGGGGACTGCTTATGGCTTCACGTGTTCATAGACAAGCTGTCTTATCAGCAATGGACAAGGCCAAACTCTCAATAGACACCACGCCTGAACAGCTAGTGGGATTGGTCTTTCCGGGAGGGGCTTCCCCGATGTTGACCTTTTCCGACAAGGAACTACCGCCTGAGGGCGCGAATCATAACAAACCACTCTACATCTCTATGGAATGTAGAAGCAAATGGATACCGGTGGTTCTTGTTGACACGGGATCCACTATTAACGTGTGCCCATCAAGGACGTCATATGCAATTGGGTTGAAGCCTGTGGACTTCGTGCCAACAGCCCAGGTGATAAGGGCATATGATAACACAAGCAGAGAGGTGATGGGGACTGTGAAAATTCAAACTCAGGTTGGTCTGGGACAGCACGAAATTGACTTTCATGTCTTGGACGTTCCCACAACCTTCAATTTACTCCTGGGGTGGCCATGGCTGCACCAGGTGAAGGTAGTCTCTTCCACGCTGCATCAGATGTTGAAATACCCTCACAGGAAGGGGGTGGCTATTATTTTTGGGAATTCGTCAATCTATCCGCCGCCACAAGTGTCTACACCGGTTTTGGAAATCGAGCATGGCATGGAGGATGTGTTCCTATCAGGGTTTACTCTGGCTGAGGCTCGGGTCGTACAGAACATCTTAGCTGTTGATGAGGGGTTATATGTCAGCGCACAATCAGTGTACCTCATGAACAAGCTCCAATACATCCCCGGGATGGGATTGGAGAAGAGTGGCTGGAAAGGCATTACAGTATCGGCCGAAGTGCCGCACAACCCGCATACCTTTGGTTTGGGTTATCTGCCCACCAAAGAGGATTGGGTGAGGAAAGGCAAGGAGATGGCCGGGAGAGCCAGAGCAAAACAGGCAGGGAAGCCTTATGAGTTGATGCCCGACCCATCTAGGGTACCCTAAACGGACGCTTCGTCCAGGAGGGGGAGGACTTTCCATTTTGTGGCTTCCCAGAGCCATGCTGAATGCAGAGAGAAAGCGCTGCCGGGGTTTGAGATTTCTTTGACTTGCAATTATCCGGGGATGATGTTGTCGAAGAACAGACAGACCCATCAGCTGAGGTTGAGCAGTGCAAGAAAGTGGATTCTGAGAACGCCGAAATTGAAATGGGGGTAGCGCTGGCTTGTCTACTCTCAGATCCTCCGATCGTACAGAAGTGCTTGGGGGATAACTTCTCGGTGTCCATGATTGGGAATGAAACGGCTGCGAGCCCACCGTCAAGCATTTTGGATGCATCCATCGCACCCTCTCTCATCTGGCAGTACGAGGAGGGATTTTTGTCAAGCAGCACCGGGTCAGGTAGTGAGCCAGAATCTGATTCCACCAAGTCTGTAGAGTCGGAATCAGGTTCCAGTTCTTCTGAGTCTGAGTCCGGTAATCCCGGGGGTGATAACCCGGATACCACAGTCCTGTCTAGGTCGTCTTTTTCTTCTCTTTTGAGTCTGTTGTAACAGATGAATCGGACGATTTGGATGTGCTTAATGAGAATGGAATGGTTGTGGTTTCTGAGTACTTTTCTGTGCCTTTGATTTATTGTATTAATTAGGACTTTCAAATTTTTGATGAAAACGACGAGGAAGAAATTCCTCCGGTTTTACAACGTCTAATTGATCAGGAGCATGAGAGATTTGTTAAACCCTTGGTTGATGAAATCATTACAGTTAATGTGGGTACTGAGGAGGACCCGTGCTGGTCCAGATTGGGTCCACATTGTCTTCAGAGGAACCCGAGCGCTTAGTCGCTTTATTAAAAGATTTCAAAGATGTTTTCGTGTGGTCCTACGAAGACATGCCTGGAATCGATCCTAAGATTGTACAGCACCGGATCCCTCTTGACCCAGAGGCCTAACTCGTTAAACAGAAACTCAGAAGGATCCGCCTAGACTGGGCTCTCAAAATTAAAGAAGAGGTCACCAAGCAAATTGACGCAGGGTTCCTGCCAGTATCTGGGTACCCAACTTGGTTGGCCAACATCGTTCCGGTGCCGAAGAAGGATGGTAGGATCTGGGTATGCGTGGATTTCAGGGATTTAATAGAGCCAGTCCGAAGGACGACTTTCTTTTGCCGCATATCGACGAGTTAGTAGACTTCACAGCGGGGCATGCTTTGCTTTCGTTCATGGATGGGTTCTCAGGCTACAATTAGATAGTGATGGCACCTGAAGACTGGGAGAAGACTACTTTCACCACTCCGTGAGGGACTTACTGCTATAGGGTGATGCCATTTGGGTTGAAGAACGCTGGAGCTACATATCAACGGGCCGCGACCACAATATACATGACATGATCCACAAGGAGGTTGAGGTGTACGTGGACGACATGATTGTCAAGTCCAAAGAAAAAGAGGGCCACTACGCCGCCTTGCAAAAGTTCTTCCAAAGGATCAGAGAATTTCGGTTGCGGCTAAATCCTTAGAAATGCACGTTCGGTGTTACACAGGGAAAATGCTGGGGTTTTTGATTACACAGAGAGGTATCGAAGTCGACTCTTCCAAAATCAAGGCCATCTTAGAAATGCCACCACCAAGGACTGAAAAGGAGGTGCGAGGCTTTCTGGGTAAAGTGCAATTCATAAGACGGTTTATTGCAAAATTAACCTTGACTTGTGAACCACTCTTTGGTCTCCTGAAGAAAGGAAAAAAATTCCAATGGGACGGCCGATGCCAAGCTGCTTTTGAACAGATCAAGCAATACTTACAGAACCCACCCGTGTTGTCACCGCCTGAGCCGGGAAAATCGTTGATTTTGTACCTTTCAGTAACTGAAAGTACAATGGGCTGCATGCTTGCACAGGAGTCTGAGGACAAGGTGGAAAGAGCTATCTACTACCTGAGCAAGAAGATGTTGGATTATGAGACCCGCTACACTCCACTCGAGAAGGCTTGTTTGGCCTTGGTATGGGCTACCAGGAAGCTGCGGCACTACCTGTTAGCTCACTCTGTAATGTCGGTTTCAAGATTAGATCCCATCAAATATCTCTTCGAGAAACCAGCACTTACAGGTAGGCTAGCCCGTTGGTTGCTTCTGCTTTCCGAATTCGATCTGAAGTATGTGACTTGCAAGTCAGTAAAGGGGAGAGCGGTAGCGGAGTTCCTAGCCGATCACCTAGTTGAAGGGGATGAAGAAGTCGAGTACTTATTCCCAGATGAGGCTATTTTGCATATCGACGATGAGTTTTGGACGATGTATTTTGACGGAGCGTCAAACCAGTACGGGTATGGGATAGGGGTGTTGCTGATAGCACCCGACAAGTCCTGTATCCCTCTAGCATTTAAACTCTGGTTCAAAGTCTCGAACAACGAAGCAGAGTATGAAGCATGCATTACTGGTTTAGAAGCTGCCCTAGAACTAGGGGCAAAATGGTTGGACGTCGTCGGGGACTCGAACCTGGTTGTATCTCAAGCTAAAGGAGACTGGAAAGTCAAAGAAGAAAAGATGAGAATCTATCGTCAGACCTTGGACTTGTTGATTCCTCGGTTTGAGAAGCTGAACTTCGCTCATCTGTTAAGAGAGAACAACAGGTTCGCAGATGCACTAGCAACTCTATCTTCCATGATAGACATTCCTTTTAGAGTCCGGATGCGTCCGATCATCATTGACCAGAAGTTTGCGCCAGCCTACGAGTCGATTGCTGCCATAGAAGAGGTTCAAGATAAGAACCCCTGGTATTACGATGTCTGGAACTTCTTAGAGAAAGAAGCATATCTACCAGGGGCAAATGCCAAGGATAAAAGGGCAATCAGAAGAATGGCTGCTCAGTTCATCATCTGTGGGGGTAAACTGTACAAGAGAGGTCATCTGGGAATGTATAAACTGTTTGTCGACGCCGAAGAATCGAAGAGCCTGATGGAGGCCATCCATGGAGGAGAGTGTGGAGCGCACATGAGTGGGGTGATGCTAGCTCAAAAGATTCTTAGACAAGGTTACTACTGGTCCACCATGGAGGAGGATTGTATCGGCTTTGTTCGGTGATGCCGCAAATGTTAGATCTATGCAAACCGCATGAACATCCCGCCGTCGAAGCTATACAATATGACTTCGCCATGGCCATTTTCAGTTTGGGGAATCGATGTGATCGGGGCTGTCACTCCGAAGGGGTCTAATGGGCATGAGTTTATTCTGGTTGCGATAGACTATTTCACAAAGTGGGTTGAGGCCCAATCTTATGCGGTGTTGAAGGCTTTACATGTTGCGAAGTTCATCAGAAACAATATCATTTGTCGTTACGGGGTCCCGAACGAGATCATTTCAGATAACGGTTCCCACTTCAAGAAGGAAGTGATTGACTTGTTGGAAAAATACAACGTGGCTTTTCATAAGTCATCCACATATCGGCCGCAGACCAATGGAGCAGTTGAGGCCGCCAACAAGAACATCAAACACATTTTGCAGAAGATGGTGGAAACCTACCGAGACTGGCCAGATAAGTTGCCATTTGCTCTGTGGGGCTACCGGACTTCAATTAGAACTTTTACTGGGGCGACTCCGTATTCATTGGTTTATGGGATGAAGGTCGTTCTACCTATCGAAATTGAGGTTCCGTCATTACGAGTACTGGCTAAGTGCCAGATAACTGAGGCAGATTGGCAGCAGAGCAGGTTTGAAGAACTCATGCTCTTTGATGAAAGAAGACTGAAAGCACTGTACCATGTTCAAGGTTATCAATGACGAATTGCCAGGGCTTTTAACAAGAAGGTTAAGTCCAGGAATCTCAAAGAAGGAGATTTGGTGCTCAAAGACAACCGAGCTCCCATCCATGACCCTAGGGGCAAGTTCAGACCCAATTAGACCGGTGCCTACATCATCAAGTCTATCTGGTCAGGTGGAGCTGTCGTTTTGATGGACCTAGATGGCCTAGAGTTCTCACAGCCGATCAACATGAACAAGTTGAAGAAATATTACCCATGAGAGGCTCGCTAGGCCGAAAACCCGAAAGGGCGACCTAGACAAAAGTTAGAGCATGAAAAATTTGAAATTACAAAAACTGAGCTCGCAAGGTTGAAAACCCGCAAAGGGCGGCCTTGGCAAAAGTTAGAGCGCAAAAGGTGAGGGTTAATACACGAGTGAACCTGAGCCGAACTACGTAAGGCTTGATTCCCATCTTTGGGATACGTAGGCAACTTCATCTTAAAGTCCAGCCATAACTTTTCCCGATCAACTTTGTCCATTTGATCATCTCGGTCATCTTTGTCTATTCAGCATTCAAGAGCTTCGGTTGTGATCTCCGTGCAGTGCTATTCAGACTAGAGGCAACTTTCCAGTTGTGGGATCCGGGGTTGTGCATCTCAGTGATAGATCTCAGGCTGTCTAGTTCTGATCCATATCGAAAATGGTTTTGAAAAGTTTTAATAAAAGTTGATTTTGCTCAAATTAATCTTTTTCGACTTCGAACTTACATTTTTGGACCAAACGGAAAATTTTCAGTACCCACAACCTCAAGTTCATTGATTTCAATACAGAGTTCTCATACTCTTGAATACAAATTGAAGTTGCTTTTTATTACATTCATAAAGAAAACTTGAAAGTTCTGATTAAAGCAATAAATTCAGGGCATGGATAAGTCAGGTGTTCCTGCACCCCCTCCCAGAGCTGGTCGAAGCTTCTGATGTCAAGCTGGGCCCAATCTGCGCCTCTTCATTGAGCCAATCTATGCACTCATCAGACAAAGTGCAACTGAAAGTGGGAGCGGGGGCCAGAAGCTCTCTCGTCCTCCATGCCGTGGCATACCGAGCTAGCTGTGCGCCTCAGACCGGAAATGCAGCTGGGTATTCTATCCCCTCTGCCGGGCAAATCTGATCATGGCCAAACTGGCACTGGAACCAGAAAGGAAAGTAGAACACGCAGTGTGTCAGGCCAATCAACTGAATCCCAGGCTGCCGAGACATGCTATAGCTCATTGCCGATAGATTGAGCCAAGGACAACGCCAAGCAATGCGGTCTGCAGACAAATTGCACATCCAGTCAAACCACCATCCCTCATCAAGGGCATCGACTAGGCGACGTCGGAAGAAGTAGCCGTGAGCTGAGTATGCTGGGCAAGAGTCCACAACCTGCAATTTGTCCATCAACCACACCTGGGGAGGGATGAAAAATGACAGATTAAAGAATAGAGAGGTGTATGTTGAGAGAAAAGTGAGAAACGGGTTTTGTGAGAAAAACCGAGCCTGAGGGCCGAGTGATGTGAGCAACACACATGCGAGATAGGGTGGGAAACATTACCTGCAGCAGCAGTGGACTCCCCGCGAATCTGGTCGTCTCTCGGCAATGGAAAGCATCCAAGCCCATCAATGTCTCAGCCAATGTCATGGCAATGCAGCTCTTTCCATCTTTCAAGCCTTGAGCAACTTCGATCAGACGAATGCTAGACCTGCGGAAGCCTAGGGCAAGCAAAAAATGAGATAGCATGCACAAGCAAAGGGCATGTCGCCGAAAACCTTGCCAGTGGTGATCACCGCGGTCACCAGCATCAGAAAAGCAGTGAATCAGGCTGAGGATGTCCAATTCTCCGTCACGGATCAGAGACCGAGCGTCGTGCATAGTAAGCCCACACATTCGACCTAAGGCTTGGGCGTGGCCGAAACGGAGTTGGGGCAAGATTTCTTCGTTGCACTCGGATTCCATCAAAGCTTGGAAATCTTTAAAGGTAGGACACACCTCTTGCCCGCCAAAGCTAAAGACATGAGTTACCGGATTCCAAAACCTTGCCGCGGCATGGAGAAACGGAAAGTGTAGCGGAGTGCGACTCAGCGTGAATAGTGCATTTATGCCGAAGCCTTGAAAGTTCAACTTTTTCGAGCCGTCTAAAGTAGCAATCCAAGCTGTGAGATTTTGGATGAGAAATGCCTCCATTTTGATGCAAAACTGAGATGGAATGAGAGAACCACGAAGCTGGAGCCTTTATGGAGAATAAGGCACTGTTCGGGAGACACGTGTCAAAAATTTGGAGATCGCCGAGCCAACTGGTCGGCCGACCACTTTTTCTGGTCGGCCGACCACACAACTGGTCTCCAAGGCAGAAAGCTGGTCGGCCAGCCTTCTTTGGTGGTCGGCCATGGAGGAAAATTGGGTTTTGGCCTTTTCCTAGCCTCTAGAAGAGAGCTCCTAGCCTTTCCATGCGTTGGGAGTGTTGAAGGTCCGTGTTTACCTCTGTTTCGGATGCATTCCGTCGCCCGGTTTGTCAGAAATGCGTTTGCTTATCGAGTTGTTGTTGAGTTTTTCTTATCGAGTTGTTAAGTTTGCTTATCGAGTTGTCGAATTTCATGCATCGAGTTATTACTCTTTGTTTAATCAACATTGTCGTGTTTTGCTTATCGAGTTGTAAACTTGCTAAGGTTTTGCTGTTTCTTAGTAAGTTAAGTTGTTTAGTTTGTTGTGTTGGTTCACTACCTGACTTGGCAATATACGGTGCTTAATTTCCATTCAATCTCATTTTTGTGCAAAATGATGCGATGCGATGCTAAGAAAACAAAATACAACACTTTTTGAACAAAAAGTTGTTTCATTCCATCATGATCCTTTTGTTACAACATTTTACAACAAGGGTACCAAGTTTTAAAGAAAATAAAACTGCCTAAAAGCTGATGTGCTACAACTACTAGTAATAAAAGAAAATAAAGCAAGAACATCTGCATCAGTGCTATCAAGCGTAAGACTGAGAGGCCCTCTTCGTCCTCTTCGGCTGAGCAACCTCTGCGCTAGCACCATCATCTGAATCAGAGCTGCTGTCCTCAGGATCCTCCCCGGCATCACCTCCACTCTCAGAACCGGAGCCAGAGTCCTCCTCTCTGCCTGCGGATGTCTTTGACTGAGGATGCGCAGACTCTTTCCTCGCTGGACTCCTTATCACTTCTGATAGGCGCTCTACGCTTGCCTCGGCTGCGAGTCGAGTCCCCTCTCCCAGCTCCTCGAGAAGGCCTGGATGGCCCAGCCTGTAGCGGTGGCATCTGAAATAAAAGAAGGGGGGCAATTGGAATACATCAGTCAAAGTATATATATCAGATGTAGATGCGGGAATGCTGCGCAGAATGTGTGCTTGTAGATGTAGTACGTGAATGTGGTGTGTCAGATGTGCTTTACACATGCAGTCAACCAATGTAATAGAATGTTCAATTTCAGTATGACATCAGAAGTATGATAAATGCAAGGAAATTGAAAGATACCGAAATGCCGGCGATGAATAGCTGTGTCTCCCTCTGTAGAACCATGCCCTCGAGCGAGGCCACCACTTTGAGCATCCCATCCATGTACTCTCTGGGAGGCTGCAGATGTAAGTGCAAGTCATCAGTGAATGAATGAATGTCTAAATATCTTAGTGGTAAATCAAAAACTGTAAAGCATACCAGTGGCGAGGCAGGGTCACCGACGTATCGATGATCAGGCAATGGAGGCTCCAACGGGATCGGGTAGGATGTCCCGTACCGCTAGCCTGTCAGCTTGGTTGGAAGATTCAGCCATCCAGCATGATGATAAGTCGGGGGAATCAGTCCAGCCCCACCTCTCGATGTGCCGGCCCTGCTAGTCGAAGGGGCATCTGTAGCCCGGACTCGACTCGATGATGCACCGGCGACCCTCCTCGTAGGAGTACGAATACCTGTCAATGGGGGCATCAAGTACGTATGGCGGTAGGTCGCGTACTCCCCCTCCTCCAAGAGTAGAACTGCATCAGTGCCCATCATAGCCTCCTCGACCTCTCGGGGAGTGAGTCTTTCAGTGGACCGTATATCCTCTAGAGGTGCTGTCGGGATACCCTGATCGGGGACGCCCATCGTCTGACGCATGAAGCGATCCCCCAGAAACCAGGCCCTGCCAACTGGCCCCTCAAATAAAGTCCTGTATCGAGAAGCGGCCTATGCCCCAGGGAATCGGGAACGGATATCTCCTCCCAAAGGTATCCACGGCCCCCAAGTGATCTGCGGATAACAAGTGCACAAACTGATTAGATGTCATAAATATGCAAGATGAACCAAAGCACTGCCGAAGAACTGAGAGTTCTAGATTACCTCGGTCGCCCGCACAGTATCAAAGAACTGCCGAAGGAAGGGTAGAGTCTCCCGAGTCCTCGGCCGGCACCGGCCCTCGAATTTGCGAGAGTAGGAGATGTCAAGAGATGCCTCCACCTTGACCTCTGGGGCCAACGTCGGAAAGTATGCATAAACCCATAGCTGTGAAAAATAGAACAATGGCCATCAGAATACAGAATGTATACAAAATACAGAGTGTTGAGTGCATGATGTGAATACAGAATATACGGAAAATACAGAATGCTGAGTGTAGAATGTAGAGTATAGAATGAAAAGTGTGTCGCGTGTGCAGTGTACAGATAATGAAAAACATGAGTGTAAATCAAGACAGCAGAAAGTACCTCCCAGGCTCTCCAGTAGCCACCGACTATATTCCCCCGCCCACGGGAGGTCGCTCTCATATAACAGTAAAGGGTAGCGAGGCCGGCGCCACCCTAATCATACTGGCTGACCTGGGATAGGTCTACTAAAGCACTGAGCAGATAAAGTCCAACTGTGTTCCCCTGTCGAAAAATAAAGTGGTCCCGAGGAGGAACATCAAAAACCCCTGAGCATACTGCTCTATCTCCTCGACGGTCTCAGGCATAGTCCTCCTGTACTGCATGGGAAACCAGGTGTATCTAACTCTACCCGATGATCTGTCGATCGACAGGCGGACTCCCACCAGATAAATCCCAGTCGCCTCCCACTCGCCCATATCTGCGTCATAGGGGATCGGTCGGCCGGCCACGTCAAGGCCAGTCAGCATGGCAAAGTCAAATGGGGTCATCGTCATGTCCCCAGTAGCTGAAAAGTGGAACGAGTTGGTGGTGTCCCACCATCTCTCCACAAGTGCCCCTATCAGGGTCCTGCTCGCCGGATAACGGGATAGCCCCGCGCAGAAGGGTCCAAATCCTACATCGTCCACGATATCGCGAACGGTATCTGGGAGCTCCGCATACCACTCTCTAGCGACGATCGAGCCATAACCTCGCGTAGAATGAGAAGATACCTGTATTCAAAATGAACAGATGTATTTAGTTTTCAGAATGAGATGAATGAGCTGCGTGCAAATAAAGTAAATGGACTGTATGTTCAGTATGAGCTGCGTGCAAATGAAGTAAATGGACTGCGTGTTCAGTATGAGCTATGTGCAAATCAAATCAGATACTGTGTTGTGGACTGCGTGTTCAGTATGAGCTATGTGCTGTGTGCAAACCAAATCAGATAGTGTGTTATAGACTGCGTGTTCAGTATAAGCTGTGTGCTTGAGAAATGAGCTATGTGCCCGAGAAGTGAGCTGTGCGCCCGAGAAATGAGCTGTGTGCCCAAAGAACGAGCTGTGTGCCCGAAAAACGAGCCGTGTGCCCGAGAAACAAGCCGTGTGCTCGAAAAAGTGAACCGTGTGCCCGAGAAATGAGCCGTGTGCCTGAGAAACGAGCCGTGTGCCCAAAAAACGAGCTGTGTGCCCAAAGAACAAGCCGTGTGCTTGAAAAAGTGAACCGTGTGCCCAAAGAACGAACTGTGTGCCCGAGACAAACTGTGTGATAAGAATGAACCGTGTGTTCAGAACAAGCTGTGTGCCAACTTAACAAAATACTGTGTTGTGAGCTGCGTGCCGAATAAGTAGAAGTATGGTGTGTGAATGTGTTCAGAACGAGCAGATAAAAAATACATAGCGAAAGCATGGAATGTGCAGGAAATGCAGAATACATTGCAGAAAATGTAAAAATAAAGTACGTACCTCTCATGCCTGATGAGAGAGATGAGACTCTGGCTCTCGTAGTAGCAGATCCTCGGGTGCTCGTCGATCAAAGTCAATAAAATGATAGAAGGTGATAGGAGGTAGGACATGCTCTGGAGGGTCGTACCTCTCGGGGTCAAAAGGCCGAATCCTCGGAGGCAGTGACATGATGTCTGGCTCACCCCCGGCATGTGGAGGACCTCTGCCGTGATCTGCCATTCGAAGAAATCTGCAAAAATGAGCAAAAATGAGCGAAATGAGCCAAAATGGGAAAAAGTCAACAAAAGTAAACTCTCGGGAAAGGAAAAAGTCAACAAAAGTCAACTCCCGAGAAAGTGTGCCAAACTTCGAGACAAACATACCTCAAGTGGTGAAAATGGAGAAAGAAGCTCCGAAATCAAATTTTAATCGGTTCAAAGTGAAGAGAACTGAAAGTTTTCGCGAAACAACTTCGCGTGGGGCGTTGGAAAACGCGTATAAAGCGCAGATCTGAGGGAAAAAATGGTCTAGGGAGCAAGAGGAGGTGATTTCGGCAGTGGGTGTGTGAGCAAAAGTGTTTTGGACAAGTGGATTTAAAGATCCGAGCATAAAAGGACCAAACTGCCCTAGTTTTGGTAAACTGGTCGGCCGACCAGGTTTTCTGGCAGTCCGACCACCCCTGGGCAAAAACTGGTCGGTGGCACTGGTAGGTGGTCGGTGGCCCTCCTGGGTGGTCTCCCAAGTCCCTTTGTTCTCCTTGTGAATTTTGGTGATGATTGGAGTCCCCGGCTCTCGAGAAAGTACAAGAAAAGTGCACTTTTCGGCGCGAAATGCCTCCGCTGGAACTTCAATTCAAGTCTTTGACGTATGGCTCGTCGTTACTCGCCAAGAGCAAGGTGTATCCTTGTTGAGTACGTTGCGACCCCTCCGAGAGGTAAATCGGAGGTCGCGTTTGAGTTGTTCTCTTCGAAGCTTGCACTTCTTTACTTAGCATTTTGTTTCAAGCATGCTTTTGAAGTTGTACTTATCTTACGTTGTTATGCACACCACTTGCATTGTTGTGCACATTTCATTGTCATTATCATGCCTCCATGCTTTGCATGCATCGTCGCGCATGTTTCACTTGCATCATTATACACTTTGCCATCGGCACCATACGTGTCCGCGTTTGATATAGCTCTAAACATATGTTGCTAACTTATTGTACCTATTAAGTTCCTTTCTTTTACAGGCACGATATTGTATGTACGGTTCATTCAAGAGAAGTTCCGGTTCAGTTTGAACATACCTTTTCTCCTCTCGCATGCGGTGCGTTAGGACATCTTCGGTTTCGAACACTCGAATGAGTTCCGGTGTTCATTCATACTGTAACAGCGCCCGCGTGGGGACCTCGCTACAGCTCGAACTCTCCTTTTGTGTTGCGGTTCTAAATCTGAACCAAAGAGTCCAACTCTGGCAAATCGTTTTGAAGAAAAACAGATTTTTTGAAAAGTAGTGCCAAACATGGACTGCTTTGCCAGATTACAGAGTCGCCACCTAAATATTTTTTAATGGGGGAATTTAGGAAACCCTGACTCGGTGCCGAAGGCCACGTGTCCGTCATCACCAAATGTCTTGGCTCGGGAGCTTGGGTACGATCGGGGAAGGTCAGCTATGAGCACCCCCTTTCGCCCGGTCCGAAGACCGGCCTCTACTAACCGTGATATCCGATTTTGAAAACATTACGTGTTCTTATTCCAATTATTAACCTAGAATTACTATGTTATGTGCACAGCAAACAAGTATAGACTAGATTGCCTAATTTGGAAACAAGCATTGCATATCCGTCTGTTTTGAAAAGCGTTTCGGGTTTGCTACTCGCAAGTAGGCTAAAATACGGATTTCAATGAGTTATTCCAACTCAAGCAATCCAACCTCCACCCACAGGCATTCAAACAGTTTATCTCACATAAGCATTTAGCCGCATGGTAAGCATACTGTCATGGCAACATTCACCGCATGCGAGATGCTAAAGCATAAAATACTTACATCGTACTCCGCGCCAAAACAAGGAACTAATTAGCAAACATGCGTGTCCTAGTTCATGTTAGAGTGGCTAATGCAACACAGGCAAGGATGCAATTTAGAGTAGGCTCGGCTAACCCTAAAATGGCATGTGAAATGCTACAACTATCACGTATCCAATTTGGAATTGAAAGTACGATGCAGTTTGTATGATGTACCGAGCCCGGTGCATGTTTAACAAATGCATGGATGCACGCATGCATTGCATAAGGTATGCTAATTTTAAATATGCCCTAATCTACCATCGTAAGCAGGTAAATAAAAGGGAGGAAAGAAGTGGGGGTTGGAAGACATACACACACCCACGCACACTTATTACAGATTTGCCCTCGCTCGGAGGGACCGAAAGAATAATACAAATAATTAACTACGCAAGCTAATTAAATTACAAAACCCATTAAATTAAGCAGATTAATTAATCTAATTAAAGTAGTAAACCTCTCGGGGAGAGGGCCGGATGCGGCGCGTGTTCGGGACTTGCTCGGAATCGCGCTACCATGCAAAGTCTGCCTCTGTTTTCCCTGCTTTCCTCCTCTGAAGACTGCCAAAGTCTCAAAACTACCTCTCGAGGAACAGGGGGATACCACCGGCTGAGGGGAAACACCACCGGCTGAAGTATGTTTCCACCGGCACAAAATTCATCCATCGGCCACCAATATACTGCCGGTCGGCACTGAATGTCTGCAGAACCTGCAACTCATAGCAGCAGAGGGCAACAACTTGCATGGCAATGCAATTCAAGCAATTTATGCACCAAACACACTCCTTATCATGTGAATGACTCAAAGGAGCGTGTGCCTCGATTCTCGGGCCACCAATCACGCATTTTCATGCATGATGGCCTAAAGAACCAAGTATGCAACTTTTATCTCAAATGCATGCAAACCAAACAAACATAAAAGGGTGCCAAACCTCTATCATGCTCATCTCAAAAGGTCAAGCATGTGCATTGATGTAATGCAATCTTAAACATGTTAGCTAGCATGCAACATGGACAATGTAATGTACTTATGCAAGACATACAAGCCAACATGAGATAAGCATGCGAGCAAACAAATGATGGCCTTAAACATGACTTAGGCAACTCTAGATAGGCCTAAAATCAGTGTCCAAAGTGCCCAAAAATGAAGGCCAACACACACACACACATGCACATGTTAAGACTAAACACTTAGGCACTAAGTAAGCAACCCTCAAGCATACTTGAAAGGGAATATCATGGACACTTAGCATGCATCATAAGATTTGAAAATCATGTTATAGAAGGTTCCAAACCAACTATATAAACCGAGTGAAGCATGCAAGAAGGCCCAAGCACTTAGGGCTCACCAAAGAGGTAATGAACTACACTTAACACGACCATACATAGCATGCATTGGGAGGCCAAAAATAGAGTTTTAACACATAAAACTAAGTCCAAAAGACCACCTAGATGGCATCTAATGGCTCAAATTCAAAGGCATGCATAATGACCAAAACAAAGGGCATGCAACACATGCTTTCAAAGCAATAAAGAGGCGACTTAGGCAAGCATATGGGCATGCCAAAGGGACTGATATTACATGTTGGGTGGTTCCAAACCACCAAAACGATGCAAGCAACGCATGCTACACATTGACACACTTGAGGCATACAAGCCCTACAAGCCACAAATGCAAAGGAGCTATACTAAGCATGCCAAAATCAATCCAAATGACTATGGACAGACCTAAAGCATGGCAAAATAAGCACAAAACATTCATGAATCTAAACCTAAAGCATGCTCAAATTAGGGCTAACAACCTAAGGCATGTTAAGGCAATACAAAGCATTACATGGCACCTATGCTAAGCATGCATAAGGGACCAAAACCAACTTAACACAAAGTTATAACATGGCAATATAAGCATAAAATATAGCCATGGCATGGTCAAACACACACTCGAACATAAGGCTCCCTAAGAGACCAAAACTTGCCCTTTTCAAGGACATCAAGGAGAGGGGGTGGCCCTCTCCTTCTTGGGACTTCAAAGCATCATCTTCACCACTGAAATCCCTCGAGATTTCAGTGGTGAAGAGACCTCAACACCAAAATCCCTGAGCTCTCACAAAATAGCACAAAATGAGGTCTTTTCAAGGCCTAAGGGTGGTCAAACCCTCCCAAAGCACAAAACACTCTTAACCAACAATAAAGAGGACCAAAAAACAGAACTTTTATGTGTTGATCACCAAGCACAAAAATAGTTCTAAGCTATGTAAAAATGGAGTGCAAAAATGGGGTAAAAAGGGGTAGTTTCTTACCCTTGAAGACCACCTTCACAAAGGTCGATGTTGTTGCTTCCTTGAGCTCAAATCCAACCAAAAACTCCAAGAACCAGCCCCTAGAACCTCAGTAACCAAAGGAAGGTGAAACACTAGGTGTTGATGAGCAATAGTAAGTCACAAACACCTAGTGTACAAATAAGAGGGAAGAAGAGAGATGGGATGGATACAAAATTTCTAACCTAAAACCAGAGCTTCTTCTCTGTCTAAAATGTCTAAAAAACTAAACTCCTCCCAACCTTTAGCCAAGAGGAGGAAGGGTTCTCTTATAGGCAACCAAACTTACAAGTTAAGTCACCAAGAGGCTCATCCCTCCATACACGTGTATGGAGGGGAAACAAGTGCTACAAAGCTGTCTGAAAATATCTCCAAAAACAGCTGTAAAGTAGTCGGCAGGGCAAAATGGTCATTTTGCCAAAATTGACTGCCGACCGGCACAAAAGAGTGCCGACCGGCACAATATAGTGCTGATGGCAACAAAAACCAGCCGGTGGCCTCTAGCCACTGCCGGTGGTGTGTGGGGATGCCTCACAAGGCATTCCCTGCCCCTCCAAGGCAAAGCACAAGTGTTTGGTGCAAAACCAGACACAAACGGTCAAGTTCGGGGATCCTGAGGCAAGGCGCGTAGCCGAGAACTCCGGGAACTCCAAACGAACACGAACATGGATAATCACCGAGTGTTCAAGCGGTGACGTCCAGGTCTTGAGGACGGTCAAAAATGGGGTGTCTACACATACCTTTTCTCCTCTCGCATGCAGTGCGTTCGGACATCTTCGGTTTCGAACACTCGGACGAGTTCCGGTGTTCATTCATACCTTTTCTCCTCTCACATGCGGTGCGTTAGGACATCTTCGGTTTCGAACACTCGGATGAGTTCCGGTGTTCATTCATATCTTTTCT
This sequence comes from Camellia japonica, assembly GCA_030407325.1. Taxonomy (NCBI): domain Eukaryota; kingdom Viridiplantae; phylum Streptophyta; class Magnoliopsida; order Ericales; family Theaceae; genus Camellia; species Camellia japonica. The sequence continues at coordinate 21,970,352 of JAPPVO010000003.1, forward strand.
CCTCTCGCATGCGGTGCGTTAGGACATCTTCGGTTTTGAACACTCGGATGAGTTCCGGTGTTCATTCATACCTTTTCTCCTCTCGCATGCGTTGCGTTAGGACATCTTCGGTTTCGAACACACGGATGAGTTCCGGTGTTCATTCATACCTTTTCTCCTCTTGCATGCGCTGCGTTAGGACATCTTCGGTTTCGAACACTCGGATGAGTTCCGGTGTTCATTCATACCTTTTCTCCTTTCGTATGCGCTGCGTTAGGACATCTTCGGTTTCGAACACTCGGATGAGTTCCGGTGTTCATTCATACCTTTTCTCCTTTCGCATGCGGTGCATTAGGACATCTTCGGTTTCGAACACTCGGATGAGTTCCGGTGTTCTTTCATACCTTTTCTCCTTTCGCATGTGGTGTGTTAGGACATCTTCGGCTTCGAGCACTCAGATGCGTTCCAGTGTCCATTTGTTTGCTTTCTCCTTTTGCGTTTGATACGTTGAGAGTTGTTTCGTTTGAGACTCCGGATGTTCTCGGTAGTCGCTTTTAGCCTTATCCGCGTGAGACACAGTGAGAATTGTATAATTTTCTTACATCCTTTCTGCATGAGATGTGGTTTGGCTCGTGTTTACTTGCTTTGCATAACATTCGCTTAAACTATTGCATTTATTGTGTATATTTGCTTCATTACAGCGTGCTTTGCATGATCATAAGTTATGTTCGGCTTTGGGCATACCCCTTTGCATTTTGCCCCTGCCTGCGGGCACATCTCTTTGTTTATCTCGCCTATTTGTCTAAGTCTTCGGCCTTGTCAAAAATGGGTCGTCTCTGGGCTTTAACATTCACTTCCGTCACTTATGACTTTCAAGTTTTGTCAAAGAGGGGCAACTGTAGACACCCCATTTTTGACCAACCTTAAGACTCAAATGTCATCGATTGAGCGCTCAGTGATTGCGCATATTGTGCTCGTTATGAGGTTTCGGAGTTTCGGCTGAGGTCCTTACTTTCGGACCTCGGGACCCTTTTATGCTTTGCCTCGGTTTGCGGACCAGGTCTTGCTTTCTCTTCCCGGAGGGAGGGAGAGGTCTTGTAGACCATCTCTCAGTGGCCGTAGGCTACTTTTCGTGGTCGCAGACCACTGTTCCCGTTTGGAGACCAGTTTTCGATTTTCGGAGCCATCGGTCGCGCGCCTCGGTTCGGGACCGCTTAACCTTCTCCGTTTGGCATGGTTTTTGGCACACACCTTGTTTCCTCTGTCTAGAGGGACACTGTGGTCCGGGAGACCACTTTCATGGCCGTACGCCACTTTTGGTGCTTAACAGCCTGTTTTCGGGGCACTCGGTCGCGCGTTTTGCCCCCCGGACCCTCGTTTTGCATCGGTGTTGGTTCATTTTTGGCATGAACCTTGTTTTCATTGTTTGGAAGGTGATACAAGGGTGGGAGACCACCTTTTCTCTTGGAGACCACTTCTCTCTTCGCCAGCCAGTTTTCTTGTCTAGAAGCTGGTTTTCTTGGTCTTTAGGCCACATTTGCTGGTCTCCCACCACACCACTAGCTTGCTTTCAAAGTGGAGACCACCAAATGGAGCTGTCGACCACCCTTTTTTTGGGAGACCACTTGACCTGGTCGGCCGACCAGGGGAAGTGGTCGGCCGACCACCTTAATTGGTCAGCCTGCTCCCTCCAATTTTGTCTCTGTGAGTTGTTGCCAGCTGTGCTAACTGGAAGGCACAGACTGCATCGTTTATACACGTATGGAGGATCTTTGGCCTTGGTTTTTAGCTTCTTTGAGAAGCTTTAGCCTCCTTTGTTTATAAAGGAAGGCCTCCCCCTCCCTTGTGATGGTTCAGATTTTGTTTTAAGGCAAAAAATATATATCTCTCTATATCTCACTATTTTAAGCTCCAAAGTGTGTGATTCTTGACCCTTTGCACACCACCTCATAGCCTAACACTTCCACCATCAACCTAAGGTTCTTGGAGGCCATTTTCAGAGGTTAAGGAGCTGTGTTTTTGGGTCCAGAAGTTGCTGGTTTTGTTGAGCTTCAAGGGTAACTCATTTTCTCCCCTTTTAAGCTCTATTTTGATCCTTCTCTTAGCCTTATTTGCATGCATATTTAGGCTTTGTTGTCAACTGAGAAAAACTTCTTTTTTAAGTGTTTTTCATGTTTTTTTAAGGCCATTTTGTTATTGGGGGTCATCTACCCCCCTTGCATGCTCTACTTTGCCTTGTTTTGAGCCATGCCTTAGGGCCTTTGTGTTGACCTTTGCTTGGCCCTTTAGCCACTGAAATCCAACGGATTTTCAGTGGTTGGTATGTGGTTTTGAGGGCCAAAATCAGAGAGGGGTGACCCTCTCTCTCCTTGTCTTGTCTACTAGCATTTTTGGCCTTACAAAGGAGCCTTTGTCTTCACACTTCCAAGCCTTGGTTCAGGCCCCTTTTGGTGACTTTTAGGGCCTGCCTAGGCTCTATCCAGAGTTGGTGTTGTCATCTAGGGTTCGCCTCTTGCATGTGTAGAACAACCCTCTTCATAGCTTATCAAAGGAGCATGTCATTCTTGCATGCATTGGTCATGTTTCAGTGGGTTTTTGGTCATTATTTGGCATGTCATACCTCTTTCTTTTGCTAGTTTAGTGGCCTCTTGGATGCTTCACATACTTGTAGTGTAAACCATGCTCACTAGCTTACATTGCATGTGGTTTTGGCCCTTGATTCTAGCACATTTTGGCCATGCTCTAAGCTGATTTTGTTCATATTTTGGGCTGCCTCAGCTTTGTTTTTATGCCTCTTGGTCGAATGATGCTTGCCATGCATGGTTGTAGTGTAACACCCTTGCCTAGCCTTGAGTTTTGAACCCCCTTTGCATGCTTAACTTGGGGTGTTTCTATGTTTTGGCATCATTGAGCATGATATTTCAGAGCATATAAGGCCTGCCCCAGATGATGATGAGTCTGACGAGGAGGCAGTGAGTCCGCGGTCAGAGTCGTCTCAAGATGGAGATGGAGTTGGGGATGGCTCGAGTTCAGAATCAGGTGCTGACGGTGGCAATGTTCCAGAGTCCTCTCGGTCGAGAAAGAGGAAGAGAAAAAGAAAGAGGAAGAGAAAGAGGACGAGGAGGACTTCTTAGTTTTGAGGCGACTGGCGCCAATCCAGACATTTTGCTGATTCAGACGTTGCTCTTCTTTTTGCTTTATTTTTCTTTTTACTAGTAGTTTTGCACACTGTACTGCGTCAGGCAGATTTACTTTTTTAAAACCATGCTCTTTTGTAAAAAGAATCTATGATGGAATGAAAACAGCATTTTGTTGAAAAAGTGTTTCATTTGTACATTCTATGCATCGCATTGCATCATTTTACACAACAATGTAAATGAGTTCGAACTTTTGTTTTGAAAACCATACACTCGAATTGCACTAATTAGGTAGTGAACCGACTAACAACAAAACAACTCGATAAGCAAAACAAAGTCTTAACAAGTTTACAACTCGATAAGCAAATTACCACAACTTGATAAATGAAAGGAAGATGATCACAACCTGACACAAAAAAAAAAAGAAACTAATACGTCTTAAACGAGACACGACAGAGTCCAACAGGACAAAACAAGACCTTAAAAGACCTAGGTAGCAGGACTTCTCTACAGCAAACAACTGGGTCTTCACCAAGAAGGCCAGTAAGCATGAGGGAGAGACTGCCGACCACAAAGGAAGACCTACCGGCCATCAGTGTGCCACTGCCGGCCACTGCCGGCCATCGATGGCAGACTCTCCGAAACGGTGACATTTGTCCTTCACTCACTGCCTTATCTTCTATATGAGTTCCAGCTTCGGGATTCTCTTCATTTCAGCTCAAATTTGCACCAAATGGAAGCATTCCTTGCTCAAAACCTCACAAATTGGATTGCCAACTTAGATGGCTCGGAAAAGCTTAATTTCTGGGGTTTTGGCATAAGTGCACTATTCACGTCGAGTCGCACCCCGCTGCGTTTCCCATTCCTTCATGCCGCGGCAAGGTTTCGGAATCCGGTGACACACGTCTTTAGCTTTGGCGGGCAAGAGATGTGTCCCACTTTCGAAGACTTTCAAGCTTTGATGGAATCCGAGCGCGATGAAGAAATCTTGCCACAACCCGCTTCGGCCACGTCCAAGCATTGGGGCGGATGTGTGGGCTTACTTTGCATGATGCTCGATCATTGATTCATGATAGAGAGTTAGACATTCCGAGCTTGGTTTGTCAGTTTTCTGATGCCGGTGACCGCGGTGACCATCATTGGCAGGGTTATCGGCGGCATGCACTTTGCTTGTGCATGCTGTCCCATTTCTTGCTTGCCCCAGGCTCTGGAGGGTTTAGCACTCATTTGATCGAAGTTGCCGAGGGCTTAAAGGAAGGCAAGAACTGCATTGCCATGACTTTGGCTGAGACATTGATGGGCTTGGACGCTTTTCATTGTCGGGAGACAGCTAGATTGGCAGGGAGCCCACTATTATTGCAGGTAATGTTTCCCACCCCCTCTAGCATATATTTCTCACATCACTTGACCCTCAAACTCGGTTTTTCTCTCAAAACCCTTTTCTTACTTTTCTCTCAATGTACACCTCTCTATTCTTTAATCTCTCATTTTTCATCCCTCTCCAGGTGTGGTTGATGGATAAATTGAAGGTTGTGGACTCATGTCCAGCATACTCAGCTCGCAGCTACTTCTTCCGGCGACGTCTAGTCGATGCCCTGGATGAGGGATGGTGGTTCAACTGGATGTGCAGTTTGTTTGCTACAGATATTGCTTGGCGCTGCCCTTGGCTTAATCTACCGACGATGAGTTATAGCATGACCCGTCAGCCTGGGATCCAGTTGGTTGGCCTGACACACTACGTGTTCTACTTTCCATTCTGATTCCGGCGTTAGTTCGTACATGATCAGACTTGCTCGGAGGAGGGGATAGAGTACCCTGCTACATTTCCGGTCCGAGGCATGCAGCTAGCTCGGTATGCCACAGCTTGGAGGACAACAGAGCATCTGGCTCTTGCTCCTGCTTTCAGCTGCACCCTTTCTGATGAGTGCCTAGATTGGCTCAATGAAGAGGCACAGGTAGGGCCTGCTTTGGCGTCAGAGGCTTCCGCAAGCTCTGGGAGGGGGCGCAGGAACACCTGACTATGCCCCGGATTTATTTTGCTTTATCAGTACTTTCAAGTTTTCTTTTGAATGTAATAAAAAACAACTTCAATTTGTATTCAAGAGTAGGAGAACTCTGTATTGAAATCAATGAAATTGAAGGTTGTGGGTACTGAAAATTTTCCGTTTGGTCCAAAAATGGTCTAAGTTGTAAAAAGATTAATTTGAGCAAAAATCAACTTTTATTAAAACTTTTCAAAGCCATTTTCGATATGGATCAAAATTGGACATGCCCGAGATCTATCACTGAGATGTACAACCCCGGATCCTAGCAACTGGAAAGTTGCCCCTAGTCTGAATAGCACTGCACTGGAGATCACAACTGAGCTCTTGAATGCTGAACAAAGATGACCAAACATGATCACATGGACAAAGTTGATCGAGGGAGTGTTTATGGCTGGACTTCGGAGTGAAGTTGCCTACGTATCCCAAAGATGGGAATCAAGCCTTACATAGTTCGGCTTGGGTTCACTCGAGTATTAACTCTCTCCTTTTGCGCTTTAACTTTTGCTAAGGCTGCCCTTTGCGGGTTTTCACATTGTGAGCTCAGTTTTTATAGTTTCAAATTTTTCATGCTCTAACTTTTGCCTAGGTTGCCCTTTCGGGTTTTCGGCCTAGCGAGCCACTCAGGGGTAATATTTCTTCAACTTGTCCATGTTGATCGGTTGGGAGAACTCTAGGCCATCTAGGTCCATCAGAACGACAGCTCCACCTGACCAAATAGACTTGATGATGTAAGGGCCAGTCCAATTGGGTCTGAACTTGCCCCTAGGGTCGTGAATGGGAGCTCGGTTGTCTTTGAGCACTAAATCCCCTTCTTTCAAATTCCTGGACTTAACCTTCTTGTTGAAAGCCCTGGCGATTCTGTGTTGATAACCCTGAACATGGTACAGTGCTTTCAGCCTTCTTTCATCAAACAGCATGAGTTCTTCGAACCTGCTCTGCTGCCAATCTGCCTCAGCTATCTGACACTCAGCCAATACTCGCAATGACGGAACCTCAATTTCGATAGGTAGAACAGCCTCAATTCCATAGACCAAGGAATACGGAGTTGCTCCAGTAGAAGTTCTAATTGAAGTCCGGTAGCCCCACAGAGCAAGTGGCAGCTTATCTGGCCAGTCCCGATAGGTTTCCAGCATCTTCTGCAGAATATGCTTGATGTTCTTGTTGGCGGCCTCAACTGCTCCGTTGGTCTGTGGCCGATATGTAGATGACTTGTGAAAAGCCACGTTGTATTTGTCCAACAAGTCAATCACCTCCTTCTTGAAGTGGGAACCATTATCTGAAATGATCTCATTCGAGACCCCGTAGCGACAGATGATGTTGTTTCTGATGAAATTTGCGACATGTGATGCCTTCAGTACTGCATAAGATTGGGCCTCAACCCACTTTGTAAAATAGTCTATCGCTACCAGAATGAACTCATGCCCATTGGACCCTTTCGGAGTGACAGCTCCGATCATGTCAATCCCCCAAAGCTGAAAATGGCCAT
>JAPPVO010000003.1:21977098-22004733 GCA_030407325.1 Camellia japonica
GCGACTGACATAGTTTTTAGGATGTCGAATGTATTTTTAATGTTTTTAATCTGGTATTTTTCATGTGTGTTGCTATAGTCATAGTTTTTTGCTAGGCATTTTCATGCAAGCTTGTAGCTTTTTGTTTAGTAATTTGCGTATATAAAATTTCATGAGTTGTGCTCAACTTGCTAAGGAAAATGTTGTTTGATGAATGATATTGCTTTCGGTTATGGTTAGATCAGCTGCTTAGCTTAGGTATTTGGCCGACCAGATTAATAAATCTGCCCTTGCCTTAGCCAGGGCGCAAGCTTGTGAAGCCAAATGGGCCTAACTCGGGCTGGCTGAGGCACAGATTGATCAGCGCTTGCACTTGAAAACATGGCCAACCAGATTAATAAATCTGCCCTTGCCTTAGCCAGGGTGCAAGCTTTAGAAGCCGAATGGGCCTAACTCGTGGGCTGGTTGAGGCACAGATTGATCGGCACTTGCGCTTGAAAACATAGCCGACCAGATTAATAAATCTTCCCTTAGCCAGGACGCGAGCTTTCGAAGCCGAATGGGCCTAACTCGTGGGCTGGCTAAGGCACAGATTGATCGGCGCTTGCGCTTGAAAACATGGCCGACCAGATTAATAAATGTGCCCTTGCCTTAGCCAGGGCGCGAGCTTTCGAAGCCGAATGGGCCTAACTCGTGGGCTGGCTGAGGCACAGATTGATCGGCGCTTGTGCTTGAAAACATGGCCGACCAGATTAATAAATCTGCCTTTGCCTTAGCCAGGGCGCGAGCTTGCGAAGCCGAATGGGCCTTACTCGTGGGCTGGCTGAGGCACAGATTGATCGGCGCTTACGCTTGAAAACATGGCCGACCAGATTAATAAATCTGCCCTTGCCTTATCCAGGGCGCGAGCTGGCCCCTAGCTCGTGGGCTGGACAATTGTCATCCGACTGTTAACGTTTGGGATTACTGACGTTGCCTCGGGAGAGCTGCATACATTGAAGGATAAATGGGTGCATGCCAGAGGCCCTACTTATTTCCATTCAGTCAACTTGGGAGGGACGAAGATTGACTGAATTAGACGCCGCAATGAGTCGCAGTAGTGAACCTATGTGTATGGGAAGAAGAACGTCCAAGGATCGGGAGACACAGCAGCCCCTTAGTCGTCGAAGCAGATCGCCCCGAAAGGACAGGCAACAACGGGGAAATTCTCCGCGCCCGCGACAGAAAATCGAGCCTGATGCGACGCCATGACCGTTGAGTTTTGCGGTTTCTGTGAGGAATAGACCAATGACGGAGGCGGATTCTATCATTATAGACCCAGATGTGGTAGTCGAGTTCGCTCGACAGATATTCCCGCCAGAAGTCCAACAATCGATGGTCGGACGTCGAGATTTCGAAGTGTTTCGAGACGACATACATGGGGCCGTGAAAGGACTATATACTGCTTACGAAGTCGCATGCGTCTGCGGGAAGCGCGATGAGAGTGAGAAAAAGGACGAAAGGAATCGCAGTCTGGAGATTCGCGCGGAAAGGCTGAGCGTGAGCTTCGGGAGCTAAAGAATGTTCAAACGAGCGCGTTGGTGGCGGCCGGTCAATCTAAATTGGTCGTTGCGGAGAGAGTGACCCAACGGACCTCGGGTTATGAAAAGGGGTTTCAGGACGGCCTGAAGGTCGGGATAGAGAAGACCAAACAGGACCTTGCCGAGGAGGTCTACCGATGTGAAAATCGTGGATTCAAGCACGACTGAATCAAGGCCCTTCAAACTGAGAAAGCTCTCGAAGCCGTGGGCATTGATTTGGCCTCGCCCCTGTATCATCGCCACTACTTACCTTATTCCGATTTCGAAATTGAGAAGAGCGACGATGAGGGTGCCGAATGAATAGACTTTGGAACGCGGGAAGACTTTGCGCCGAACAAATAGAATTTCTTTTATTTTCAACGTTTGTATTTGGTCTTGAAATGTTATGTGCTTAATTAAACGTATTATTTCAACTTACTGGCAAGTTTTGTGTTACGTGGCGTAAATGTTTAAACATGCATTGACCGGCTTGAATTAAGAACAATTCTGTGAATATTTATTCGGCCAATGAAGTGGTCTGAATGCATCTCTCAGAAAGGCCCCGAGTCCGGAGACTATTTTGGCCAATCGTGATATCCACGAAGGGCGCTCCGAATTCGAAGTCTTAATCGGCCTTAATAGGCTTAATCGGCCCTAGGGTGTCATGCACCAAAAGGGGCTCCGAATCCGGAGACTTTATTTTGGCCAATCGTGATATCCACGAAGGGCGCTCTGAATTCGGAGTCTTAATCGGCCTTAATAGGCTTAATCGGCCCTAGGGTGTCATGCACCAAAAAGGCTTTGAATCCGGAGACTTTGTTTTGGCCAATTGTGATATCCACGAAGGGCACTCCGAATCCGAAGGCTTAATCGGCCCTAGGGTGTCATGCACCAAAAGGGGCTCCAAATCCGGAGACTTTATTTTGGCCAATCGTGATATCCACGAAGGGCGCTCCGAATCCGGAGGCTTAATCGGCCTTAATAGGCTTAATCGGCCTAGGGTGTCATGTACTAAAAGGGGCTCCGAATCTGGAGAATTTATTTTGGCCAATCGTGATATCCACGAAGGGCGCTCCGATTCCGGAGGCTTAATCAGCCTTAATAGGCTTAATCAGCCCTTAAAGGCTTAGGAGCGAGCTTGAGAAAACAAGAGACTTTGTATTGCAAAGGTGGAACATGTACAAGTATCAAGCCCACAAGTCGAGTTAATGATAGAATTTACGTAAATGTGTTGAATTCCAAGGCCGTGGCAGGCTTCTTCCTGACATGTCTGAGAGCCGATATGCCCCTGTTCCTGCGATGGATTCTATCTGATAGGGGCCGTCCCAATTTAGACCTAATTTTCCATCGGCTGGAAGTACTTTCTTTAGGACAAACTCTCCTGGCATGTATCGGCGCAATTGAACTCGCTGATTATATGACTTGGCGAGTTGCTGCTGATACCGTGCCATGGATGCCAGGGCGTGGTCCTTCGTTCTTCGATTAGAATCAGATCCAGGGCAAGCATCATGTCGTTTCGGCCCCTATCAAAAACTTGCGATTTCAGAGTCGGGAGGCCGATTTCCAGGGGTAAGATTGCCTGGGTTCCAAAGCATAGAGCAAACGGCATTTCTCTCAGTGGATCTCCTCGGCGAAGTACGATGAGCCCACAATACACACGGCAATTCTTCGACCCATTTGCCTTTAGCTTTTTCTAGCCTCTTTTTGATGCTGTCCAAGATGGATTTGTTAGAGGCTTCGGCTTGACCATTGCTTTGGGGGTAGGCCAGTGTCGAGAAGTAAGGCCGAATGCCATATTTGCTGCATAACTCTCGATACACGCCATAATCGAACTGGGTGCCATTATCTGAGATGAGAGCTCTCGGAATGCCGAATCGTGTTATGATGTTTCTCCATACAAAGCGTTTAATGTCGGCATCTCATATATGTGTTAAAGCCTCCGCTTCGACCCATTTTGTGAAGTAGTCTGTCGCAACGATTAAGAATCGCTTGTTCCCTGGGGCCCTCGGCAATGGTCCTACGATATCAAGTCCCCACTGAGCAAACGGTCAGGGGCTGGTGATAGAGTTCAACCCTTCGGCAGGCAGATGGGTTAATGGGGAGAACTTTTGGCACTGTTGCATTTTTTTACATAACTCTCTGCGTCAGCTCTCATTGTCGGCCAATAATACCCCTGTGTTATAGCTCGATGGGCCAGGGAGCGTCCGCCAAAATGGGCACCACAACTGCCCTCATGTATCTCTGTCAGAAGCTCCTTCACTTTGTCGGGGTGCACGCATTCCAAATATGGACCAGAGAGGGACTTTTTATAAAGCCCTCCTTGCGGATCCAGATAGTATCGCAGGACTTTATTTCGCAGCTTGTGTGCTTCTTTTTTGTCCTCTGGGAGATTTTTAGAAGAGAGGAATGCAGCAATGGGGTTCATCCAGCTTGGTGCGGATTCTATAACGTTGACATGGATTTCCTCCGAAGGGCCAATACTCGGCTCCGGGACGAAACCTACTTCGATGGTTCGTTTGATCTCAGAATTAATGGCGGAGGCTAGGCACGCCAAGGTATCCGCGTGTGTGTTCTGGTCGCGTGTTATTTGGTTCAGTTCGTGATGGTCAAATTTTGCCAGCAAGGAATTGGCCGTTTTCATGTAGGCCGCCATACGGTCGTTTCTTGCTGCGTACTCCCTCTTTAGCTGATTGATTACCAATTTTGAATCACAAAACACAAGCAGACGCCAAGCGTCGAGAAGGTGCGCATTCCGCAGACCGGCTAGAAGGGCTTCGTATTCGACTTCGTTATTTGATGCTTCGAAGCCAAGCATGACGGCCTACTCAATTACTGCGCCGTCCGGAGACATGATTACAACTCTGGCGCCGCTGCCCCTTTGGTTAGACGATCCATCACAGTATAATTGCCAGATATCCCCGACATAAATTCTCCAGTTCGGCTTCGGTCGAACTTCAGCCTTTGGTCGAACTTCGTCAGGTTTGAGGTTGGCAAGCTCGCCGGTGAATTCGGCAACAAAGTCGGCCAACACTTGCCCCTTGATTGCGGTTTTAGGTAAAAACTGAATGTCGTATTGGCCGAGTTCAAGAGCCCATTTTGAAACACATCCTGATGCTTCTGCACTCCGTAGTACTGATCGGAGGGGATAATCTATTAGCACCCCAATGCTATGTCCCTGGAAGTAATGCATCAGTTTTCTTGCCGCCATGACTAGGGCTAAGATGAGTTTTTCCAGCGGAATGTAGTGTGTTTCGGCGTTAACCATTGCCTTGCTCACATAATACAGTGGCCGTTGCTCCCCCTCCTCCTCTTTTAACAGTACGACGCTGACGGCCCTATCGGAAACTGCCAGATATAAAATGAGCGGGTCACCAGCGGCGGGTGTTGTCAAGAGAGGTACTGAGCGGAGGTAGGTCTTGAGTCCGTTAAAGGCTGATTCGCATTCGGCGGACCATTCAAAAGCCTTACCCTGCCGTAGTGTCTGAAAGAATTGTCAGCAACGATCTGTAGACCGGCTGATGAACCTGTTGAGTGCAGCGGCCATCCCCATCAACTTTTGGACTTCTTTTACTGAACGGGGGGAGCCGAGTTCCAAGATTGTTGTGACTTGCCTTGGGTTGGCTTCGATTCCTCGGTGATTAACGATGTAACCCAGGAATTTGCCAGAGCCGATTCCGAACGCACACTTGGAAGCGTTCAGTTTCATTCTGTATTTGCGTAAGATGCTGAATGTCTTTTCTAGATCGGCTATATGATTCTGTTCTTCTTTGGGCTTGACCACCATATCGTCGATATATACTCCATAGTGTGGTCAAGCTGTTCTTTGAACATGGCGGTGACCAGTCTTTGATAGGTTGCCCTTGCATTCTTCAGCCCAAAAGGCATAACTTTGTAGTAATAGGTTCCTCTTGGGGTGAGGAATGCAGTTTTCTCCTAGTCATCTGGATGCATGGCGATTTGATGGTAGCCTCTGTAAGCATCGAGGAAGCTCATGCGTTGATGACGTGCCGTCGCATCGACAAACTGGTCGATTCTGGATAGAGGAAAACAGTCTTTGAAGCAAGCTTTGTTCAGATCCGTGAAATCGACGCACACTCGCAAAGTCCCATTTTTCTTCTTCACCACCACTATATTGGAGAGCCACGTAGGGTAAGTGACTTCTCTAATTGCCCCGGCGTCAAGCAGTCTGTCTACCTCCTCAACAACGGCGGCGGTGTGCTCCACGGCTGACCGTCGGCCTTTCTAAATGATCGGCTTACATTTGGGATCGACATTCAGATGGTGCTGTGAAACTGATAGGTCTATTCCCGGCATTTTGTACGGAGTCCACGCAAAGACGTCGAGGTTGTTGAGCAAGAAAGAGATCAACTGCTGCCTATCGGCCTGATTCAGAGAGGCACCGATCATAAAGAACTTTTCTGGGCTTCCATCGATGTCAACTCGGTCCAAATCTTTCGTGGCCTTCTCATTTGGATGCCGCCCAACGTCATCAAGGATCTCCTGATTCGGCACCTCAATGGAGTTTACTTGCAGTTCCTTTGGCGTTTTGGCGGCAAGGAGATAACATGCTTGTGCCGATTTCTGGGATCCGCGGATTTGCTCAATGCCATGTTCTGTTGGGAAACGTAGCAGTTGATGATAGGTGCTTGGGACGGCCTGCAAGGTATGCAACCACGATCGCCCCATGATGAGATTGTACGGCGATGGCAGCCTGATGACCAAGAATTCCACATCCACCGTTCTGGAACCTGCTTGAACGGGTAAGCTGATCTTTCCCAATGGGTACTCTGGATTAGCATTGAAGCCGAATAGTGGATAAGGAGCCGGAGTCAGGTCTGACTCGTTGAATCCGAGTTTGGTGAAGGTTTTATAATACATAACCTCCGAAGTATTGCCCTGGTTGATAAGAACGCGTTCGACGGTGAACTGGTTTACGCGTAGCTCAACAACCAATGGATCGATGTGAGGGAGTGTTACGCCGATCAACTCGGAGTCGTCAAAGGTCATACTTGGCGTTTCTCGGAGCCGCTTTGCTGGCGTGAGTTGCTGTTGGGGACCTGGATGTGATTGGATCACATGCACGGCCGGGGCTGCTGGTAGGTTGTATATCATGTGGACAGTATCAAGCGGAAATGCATCCTTCGGAAGGGCAGGTGTTGTGATCGCACTCCTCCGGACGCATTGTTGGAGACGTTTGTCCTTTGCCAACTCCTCAAGATGATCTGTTGAGGCATAGCGGCCGTCAGTTGCTTGCTGTCGGGCTCGAGATCGTCGATCATCTGCCCTCGGGGGTCGCACAGAAGCCTGGCGCACTGTTTGTTTGGATTTTGCTATTTCTGAGGCCAGATCGCGACGAAGGCGTTCGTTCTCAGCAATGACGTTGTCCAACCTCTGTTTGGTTTGCCTAGCTTGTGCCATGGTTGCTTGTATTGTCTTTTGCGTTGGGTTTGAAGATGAGCAAAGGTCCAAGGCAAGTCTTGCTGCAATGGTTTTTGGTCCAAGCGAGTTTGCTGGAGTGAGGTCATCTCTCTGTGTGGTCTCGTCAGTGGCTATCGGAGGATCTTCAGTCATGCCTGCCATGGATGTATTTGAGTATTCCCACAGACGGCGCCAATTGTGGAGAAGTGGTTTGGAAATACTCTTCAGATCCTGGGAGACGCTAGTGATCCTTAGCTAGCCACCTGAAAAGATACAAACACTCCGGTCGGGGGTGCCGAAATTGGCACTCCGACGGACAAGTCAGTTCAGACACTCAAGATAGCTTGTTTACTAAGTTAAGTGAAGTGATTCTTACATACCTCTCTAAATCTTTGGTTATCGTATTTATACTTGCTTTTTGGGCCTCGGGGCCTGAGCCTACTTTTATCCCATTTCCCCTTTTATTTATTCGGAGCTATTGACCTCCGGCTATTCGGCCTTCCTAACGTATTCAGCATCTTAGTCACGCAATATGGAGCCGAATAATATCTGATTTCTGGGGTATGCACCTTCTGACTCTTCTATTTATTCGGCTCCCACACTAACAAGTATTGACACAAGGTCTCATAAGCAACGATAAGGTGTATACCTCTAATTATATTGAATATAAATACATAACAACCACAAATATCCTTAATTGCAAAAGCTTGTTCCATTACATTACATCCCAAAAAGAAAATTTAAATCTTCGTACGAGTCTTACAAAAATATTAAAAGAGAAATTTTTAACTTTACTAAGATAGGCAAAGGTCTTCGAAGGTTTCAGGCTCATCGTCTCCAGCTATATGTTCCTCTTCGGCACCTGGCATAACACGCCGTGAGCTTTGAATGCCCAGTAAACACACACACATCCCATCCCTTTTTCCCGAGTCCAATACACAATCACAAATATAACATCAAGTAGTAAAGCATGATACACAAATAAATAAATAAATGGTTACAAGTTAGATGTTAGTAAACTAGAAATCCCCCAAAGAGATTTCGTCCTTCCAACCACAAGAATCGAACGCGGATTATTCGGTATACCCCCTCTTTTGCTGCTTCGTTGCAGAACTAACCTCGGATGCCTACCAATGGTTATATACCACATAGCGCCAACCGCAGGGCCTCAAACGAGACGGTAAGATAGGGCCTTGCCCAAATCCCTCCTCACACCAAACCGCCTAGGGTCCGAATACAATCGCTCCGTTCAAGGGTTCCGAAAACCGTTTACGCAAGACTTTGACTTCCAAATAGGGAACGCATCCCAAGAATCCATACATCACATTTCTCATCTTCCATTGTTACAAGTTAGATGTTAATTATGGTTTATTTCTTGTATCTAAGTTATTATGTTCATACCATGGTTTAAATTAATTGTCTATTAACTTTTGTATGTTTTAATTATTACTGTGTGACATGTATAATGTTTTATGTTGGGAGTTTTTTTGTTGGTATAACATTATTGGTGATTGAGATTTGAATAATTTGTGTTTAATATATAAATTAACTGAAATGATTAATGGTATATATAAAGTTACAAAAAAAAGGGGTTAATACCGGGTATTCAGGGTGAGCCCTAGTTTTTAATAAATTTTTAAGTAAATTGTGTCGCGAAACCCTAAGATGGCACGGGGATTATTTGAACCCTTATCGGTATTTGGTTTTGGAATAAGGGTGGATGTGTGGGTGGCACGCAGGGAAGTTACGTACCCCTGGTAGATCGTTCCCTTGGGTAGACCACGGATGTCACGGCTTGGGTATATAACTCCGAGCGTGGGCATCTTTGGTAGTTCTTGAATATTTGACCAGGGGGAGAGGGGGTTTCCAAATTAACCGTGGTCATGACTTAGTGGTTGG
Organism: Camellia japonica; assembly: GCA_030407325.1. Classification (NCBI taxonomy): domain Eukaryota; kingdom Viridiplantae; phylum Streptophyta; class Magnoliopsida; order Ericales; family Theaceae; genus Camellia; species Camellia japonica. The sequence continues at coordinate 21,985,954 of JAPPVO010000003.1, forward strand.
TAAGTTAAACTTCTTTGGCGAGATTTCAAGGGTCACCTAAGTTATTAAAATTATTTGAATTATTTTAATAGTTGTAACTTATGTTTACAATTATATTATTATCTCGTGTTTATAATCTCATTATTTTCTCTCAAAAAGAATGGTAGGTTGGTTATGTTTTCTTACTGTGTTGCAAAACTCATGGCATATATTTTGTTGCCCTGGCGTTTCATGCCAAATTATGTCGAAGAAGGGACTGAGGCTGAAACTGGAGCTGCTGCTAATATCGAACCTTGGCTAACTTAGAGTCAAGATTTTATCAAAATAAAATCATGTTATCTCTTGTAATAGTATTTAACAATGTTGTGACGTTGTGTGTGAACTTGTAGTTTTATTTTGTTATTGGACTTTGACTATGTAAGAATTTAAAACTTCCTAATTAGTAATTAAAATTTTATCTAGCAAGTTATTTAAATCTTATGACATTTTAAAAAAAAAATTGGGGCGTCACAGTTTGGTATCAGAGCCTAGGTTTGATCCTTTGGGTCATGGGTAATAATTTATTATTTTTACATTTAAGAAAACCTTACGTTAATTTGTAATTTTCGATGACTTAACTAAGTTAGAACCTTTTAATTGTAGGATGCCAGGGTCATCAGACATTAACTCTAACGAGGAAAATTCGGTGGAAAACTATGACATAGAATCTGACCCAAGTGAAGAAGTGGAGATGCCTATAGCAGACAATGAATCTGAGCCTGAGCTTGACCCTGAACCTGATCCTGAACTTGAGCCTGAACCTGAGTCTGAAGAAGTTGTACCAATATACAACCCCCTAGAGGTTATTGTGATTGAGTCAGACACTGAAGACGAGTCTATAGAAGGCAATACCGAGGAGAGCACTGGAGATGTAGGAGCCACGTTTGAGGGTTGGGATGTGCGAAACGGGTTGCAAATTGGCTCTTTTGTATATGTCAGACTTTATCCCCTAGGAGGTTGTGCTTGGAAAGCTGAGAGTTGGGTGGGTACCTATATCGAACCTGTCCAGATTCTAAGACAAGAGACTCCCTGGGTATATCAATTAGGCCCCTTCCCAGATGGTTTCACCAATAGAGCGGGCGACCTTTTTGACTTTTGGAGCCTTCAGTATATCATGCCCGACCCAAGCAGAATTGTGAGGAGAGATGGGTCAATGGACTTCAGGGACTGGAGGACCTATCGGGAGGAGCCGGTGCAGCTGCTAGGGCATTGTGTGTGCGAAATTGCTATCTTCATGAGGATGCTATGGCAATTCATGGGGCTTTTCCAAGCCACATGGGAGCCGGAAGCCCTTGTGTGGAGAGACTTTCCTTGGCTATTTTAAGGGGTCTTAAGGGAATTATAAACTAGGCTAACCGATTGTTTTGTATGCTCACATGTAAAATTGCCTAGTTTAGAATTGTAAGTGTAGGAGTTAACTCGGATTGTAGGGGCTATCTTTTGCCCGTAGTATGTTATTTAATCTTTTCCTTTGTTTTATTTGTATTTTGCTAATTGTAACTTATCTAATCTAATTAATGAAGTTTTTTTTTTTACTATCCTTGCACATAAATATAATAATAATAATGATAATGATAATAAATAAATGAACAAATCACGAATTACTAAAAGAAAAAACAATCCCATCATGCAGAATGGCTGGACGAACAAGAAATAATAACAACGGTAATGGTGATGGAGTGTCTGATGGCGATGTCGCTCGAATTATACGCGCGATTGCTGATAAGGTAGGCAATATACCACCTTGAAACCAAGATCAAAACAAATCTGAATTGATAAAAAATCTGAAAAGCTACATCCCCACAAATTCCTTGGTGGATCAAACCCCCATGAAGCTGAAGCTTGGTTAAGACAAATTAAGAAGTTTCTAGATACTTTCGACATCCGAAATGAACAAGATAGAGTGACCATGGCAGCATTTCAAATGGAAGGGGAAGCAGATCATTGGTGGGAAATGATCAAAAGTACTCGACAAGTAGAGACATTAACTTGGAGACAGTTCGAAGACCTGTTCATGGAAAAGTATTTTCCTAACTCGCTAAGACAAGAAATGATTCAAGAGTTCCTCCAACTGAAACAAGGAAAAATGTCAGTCGCTCAATATGCGAACCGTTTTGAAGCTCTTTCACGGTACGCTTCAGCCATAGTAGCAAATGAAGAGGATAAGGTTAGGCGATTTGAATGGGGTTTGGACATAGACATTAGGGGAAGATTGATCGTAGTGCAACTGTCCACCTATGCTCAAATGGTGGATTGAGCTTTAATTGTGGAGCGAGAATTAGCAGATTCCAAACGCACTCGAAATCAACGATCAAGGAACAACAACCAACCCCGCGGAGGAGGTCCAGTCCGCAACACCAGAAACCATCCTGCACCGACACCTTATGCCGGAGAGATGCAGCAGCAACAAAGGCAGAATCGAGGAAACCAACAAAGAGGAAACTTTGTAAATGAGTGGAAAGGAAGATGTTTCAGATGTGGTCAACAGGGGCATCGTCGAAGTGAGTGTCCTCAAGGTGGGGAGTATTTTATGGATCAGGGAGGGGCACAACAATACAACAAATGCCAACCAGGGCAAGGTTCTAAGCCTACTCAAAATACTCAGACCAACAAGGCTCTAGGAATGCAGGCCGACCAAGAGCACAACCACAAGGAGCTGGAAGTGGAAAGAAACCAGGAGGGACTAACCACAGGCAGTAGGGAGAATGTATGCTCTCCAAGAAGAAGAAGATGTTGATAACCCATCAGTAATTCAAGGTATGTTAATCCTTATGAATTCTTGGGTTAAAGTCTTGTTTGATTCTGGAGCTTCGCATTCTTTTATATCCACTGCATGTGTGACAAGTTTGGGTTTAGAGCCAAAGACGCTAGAGATAGCTATGTCGCTTCACCCTTAGGAGGTCAAACCCGAGTAAATCTAGTATGTAAATCTTGTGAGCTAGAAATCTCTGGTTCATATTTGATATGTGATCTAAGAGTTATGGATATGTCTGATTTTGACGTCATCCTAGGAATGGACTAGTTGTCAGTTCATCGAGCCATTATTGATTGTTACCATAAGACAGTGACAGCATCTCCCCTTAACGGCACGAAAGTTCAATTTAAAGGAGATAGACAAGATTCTCTAACTCCAACGTATCGCAAGTCGCGGTGGCATGACCAACTGATTGGATGGTTGGCAAGTTTAAATTTGGAAGATGAAAATTAAAAGGATCCGGAATTACCCCATGTGGTGTGCAAGTACGCTGACATTTTCCCTGACGAATTACCGAGATTACCCCCAAAACGAGATGTAAATTTCACGATCGAGCTTCAACCTGGGACTTCACCGATTTCAATAGCACCACATTGTATGGCGCCAGCCGAACTTCAAGAATTGAAGGAGCAGTTGCAAGAACTGTTGAATAAAAAGTTCATCAGACCAAGTACGTCTCCTTGGGGAGCGCTAGCATTATTCGCGAAGAAGAAGGATGGAACCTTAAGATTGTGCATCGATTATCGACAACTAAATCGAGTCACCATTAAAAATTGATATCCCCTACCCAGAATTAATGACTTGTTCGATCAATTAAGAGGCTCAAAATGTTTTTCCAAAATTGACCTTAGGTCGGGATATCACCAACTTCGTGTCAAAGGAGAAGATATACCCAAAACTACATTTCGAACCCGTTATGGCCACTATGAGTTTGTGGTAATGCCATTTGGTTTGACGAATGCGCCTGGGGTATTCATGAGTTTAATGAACAAAATTTTTACCCCCTATTTGGACCAATTTGTGGTAGTATTCATTGACAATATTTTGATATACTCACGATCGGAGGAAGACCACGAGCAACATCTGAGAACCGTTTTGCAAATTCTAAGAGAGAACCAATTGTATGCTAAAGCTAGCAAATGTGAATTTTGGTTGAAGGAAGTAAAATTCTTAGGTCATGTTGTGTCTGAATCAGGAATATCAGTGGATCCTGCTAAAGTAGAAGCAGTAAAAAGGTGGAAACAACCTAAAAATACATGTGAGATTCGTAGTTTCTTGGGATTAGCAGGTTATTATAGGAGATTCATTCAAGATTTCTCCAAATTAGCCAAGCCGATGATACGCCTATGTAGACACCCCATTTTTAACCGTCCTCAAGACTCGGTTGTGCTTGCAGGTACATTCGGACACAAGTTCGATTGCTCGTCGAGCATTTGAATTTTGCGGCGGAACGTCACAGGTTCGAGCTTTCCAAACCCTGTATCCTTTCTGCCCCATTCTTGGACCATGACTTGGTCCTTTCAAAATGTGTTTCTTGGTGCACTGCCGGCCCCCTTTTGGACCTGCCGGCCCCCACTTTGTTGCTGCCGGCCATTGAATAGGCCTGCTAGCCATCAATGAGCCACTGCCGGCCATCCCTGATGGCCGGCAGTGTCACGACCCTAACACGCCCCCGTGGGTTAAGGACGTAACCGGCCAGTAATCATGAGATTACCTACAGCCTCAAACTGATCCAAACGTATTTTAACAGAGTTAATGGGGGCCAAACGGAAATAAAAATTTAAAACTTTGTCCATAGAGCTGTGCTTACATGGCACCTCAAAACAACCATATACATAGACATTAATAACTCACAACAATAAAATAGTAGCATGAGTTCTGTATAAACAGGATCATATAAGTCCAAGTCAACCCATCAAACTATATACAGAATTACACAAAGTCTTCGCCATCATGACAACATAAAATAGATAACAAAAAGGCAAAGACAGGTCTCATGCGTGAGACACGAGGGCTGACTCTCCAAAATCTGGGTTGTTCTACACAGGCTTCACTGAGGCTGGGTCTGGACCTCTCTTGGCTCACCTACAAAGACATGAATGAGTGTGAGCGATAGCCCAGTGAATAATATCAATTACAGAATTTATGCGACAAGACGTAGAACAATGTTTTCCAAACGGCCTTGGGCCCAATTCACATCTGTAATTAACATATATAAGGGTAAATTAAATCAAGTAACCATAGTTCCGTACACACTGGCCTTTTGCCCATTCAGATTTACATTCATTACGAAACGGCCTTCGGCCCATCTGATTATGTCAAAACGGCCTTTGGCCCAATCGTTCATTTCAAAACGGCCCTTGGCCCACTCATTCATTTCAAAACGGCCTTTGGCCCACTCATTCATTTCAAAACGGCCTTTGGCCCACTCATTCATTTCAAAACGGCCTTTGGCCCACTCATTCATGCCAGAACGGCCTTCGACCCACACATTCGTATCAAAACAACCTTTGGTCCATTCATGTTTAACAAAACGACCTTTGGTCCATTTATGCTTATCAAAACGACCTTGGGCCCATTTATGCTTATCAAAACGACCTTGGGTCCATTTATGCTTATCAAAACAACCTTGGGTCCATTTATGCATTCGTATCAGACTTACGTCCACAATCCCAATTAGCAATTCATAAAGCTTAAAAGGGAGTAAACAATTGGACATTCACAAGCATTCAAATATCGATATTACTCACAGTGATCGGCTTGTGAATTTGCCCTGGAGCTTGACCCTACACATTTCATGAACACAAAAGGGTCATTAACAGTTCAATCCGTTCTTTAATTCACATATTCCTCTTTAGGCTTTATTATTATCTCATTAACTCATTTACAATGCTTAACATATGCCTAAGAGTGCTTGCAAGTGAAAGAGAACGGAAAACAGAACACAAAATGCAAAAACAGGATTTCAGAAAATAGGGCCCCCGCTCGAGCGTGGACTTCCCCGCTCGAGCGGACCCTTAGGTCTACAAAAGTACTGGTTGCCTTCTATTCCAGCTCGAGCGAGAACTCGGCCGCTCGAGCGGACTGCCTGTCTACATAGCTCCCCGCTCGAGCGTCAACTTCCCCGCTCGAGCGGGAACCATGTCTGCAGAAAATGCTGGGAGCTCGATTTCTCCGCTCGAGCGGCACTTCCCCCGCTCGAGCGGACGTCGAAAATTCAGGGTTTTCCAGAACACTCCCTTGAGTTCAAACTCGACATTCAACCAATTTTTCTTGCATACTAAGGCTCCAATCTCACATATATTTGTACTAACATGCCATAGACACCAAAACACATCACAATGGAGCTCAATTCCTTGTATTACTTACATGCATGTCTCAAATTAACCCAAATTCATCACCAACACATCACATTCAAACATGCAAAGCTTACTCTTACATGATTCATTCTTGCATGTGGGAAATATGCCTTCATATCAACTTAATTGGTGAAGAGGGGTCCCAATACATGGTTTTTTTTTAAACAATATTCAACACAAATCATACACATTGTGTTCAAACATGAAGATTCTTGACCATTTCTTACATGCATGTACATATTAAGCTTCAATTCAACAAGTACAACCCAATTTCATTTCAATCTCACTCTTGATCACCAATTAGCTCGAACACACAAAATTACAAACTATAATTCAAGAATTACTCACCTAGAAGCTTTGATCTTTCAAGCTCTAGACAATTCTTGAGCTAAATCTCCAAAATTATCAAGCTTTGAAGCCAAAATCCCAAATTCCCTCACTCCCTCTCTCACTAGCCGACCCTTTCTTTTCCCTTTGAGTTTTTTGATCAGCCAAATGAAGTGAAGGGAAGGGAATTGAGTGTAAAATGCCTTTACATAAATCCCTACTCACAATATAATAATAATAATAATAATAAGGCAATTTGGCACTATTCGTCAATTTAATCGATTTAATCTAATCCGAATCAATTTTCAATTAAATTTCACCGTAGGCTCTAAAAATTACGCTAATCACAAAGGCGTAATCAATTTCAGGTTCTGTGGCCGATAAGGCCCTCAATTTAATCTCCGAAGCGGATTATTCAACAGATATTCCTACGGTGAACAGATAGAATTCCAAAATCACATATATCCATATAATGGTACGCAAAATCATATCAAAACATATAACCACATACGTATTAGGGACCAATTAACATAATACAGAACAGGGGTATCACAGGCAGCCCCCCTGTCTCAACAGGTTTCACTCCAGAGCTTTTGAGCCAGCTGGAATCCTTTTATCTGCCCTCCATACACATGTATGGATGGATGAAGCTCTTGCCAAGCTTCTTGAAGAAGCTTTGCATTACTTTTCTTCTATATAAGGAGAGAGCCTCTCTCCTTAGCAGGGGTTCAGCATTTTTGAGAAGAAATATCTATATATATATATTGTTGTTGATTTGTGCCTTGAAGTTCATTTTCCTTGCACTTTTACACTACAACACTTAGAGATACACCACCATCTTTGGATTGAGGTTCTTGGGAGGACTTCTTGAGCTCTGAAAGTGAGGTTTTACCCCCTGAAGTTGCTGGTTTCGAAGTTGATCTTCAAGGGTGAGCTTCTTCCCCTTTTTAGCACTTTTTTGTACCTCATTTTGGCCATCCTTGCATATTGTTTTAGGCCTTGATTTCAACTGAAAAAAGTCTTCTATTTAAGTGCTTTTGAAGTTTTTTTAAGGTCTTTGGCTGTTCAGGGTCTTCAACCCTCTTGTTGGCCTTGTTTGGCCTTGTTTTGAGCCATGCCTTAAGGCCTCCGAGCTAGCCTTGGTTTGGCCTTCTAACCACTGAAATCCAGTGGATTTTTAGTGGTAGGCATGTGGTTTTGAGGCCTCAAATCATAGGGGGTGGCCCCTCTCTTTTGGTTTTTGTTTGCTTGCATTTTTGGCCTTCCAAATGAGCATGCCTCTTTGTACTTTTGAGGCTTGGTTCAGGCCCTTTTTTTGTGACTTTTAGGACCTGCCTTGGCTCTTTCCATGGCTGGTTTGGTCACCTTTTGCACGCATCTTGAATGTGTAGTGTAATCTCATTTGTAGCTCATCAAAGTAGCATGTTTGCCTAGCTTGTGTTGAGTCCATTTCAGTAGGTTTTTGGTGATATTTTACCATGCCTTAGATCTGTTTTGGGTTGGTTTTGTCACTTCATGCATGTATGATACACTTGTAGTGTAAATCCCATAAACTAGCTTTATATGCTTCTTGCTTTAGCATGTTATCCTAGTTTATGTTGAGTCCATTTCAGCATGTTTTTGGTGATGTTTTGCCATGTCATGACTCTTTCGATAGCTGGTTTGGTTATCCTTTGCGTGCTCCATATACTTGTAGAACAAATCTTGCTTACTAGCTTTATGCGCATGATGTTTTGACTCATCATCCTAGCATATTTTGGCTTTGCTCCAGCATGATTTTGTTCTTATTTTGGGCTGTTCTTGGACTTTTTTGGGCTTCCATGGCCATATCACTCATGCTTTGTATAGCTATAGTGTAAATGCTTAAGCTAGCCTTGGGTTTTGAGGCCCCTACCATGCCATACATGTGATGTTTGCATGCTTTGCCATCATTCTAAGTATTATTTCAGTCCATGAAATGTGGCCATACACTTGCATTTGACATGCTTTTAATGCCTTGGAGCCTTGGCTCTTTATGCCTCAAGAATGAACTTTTGTTGATGCCATTAAGCCTAAGCCTTTGGCTCATCATATCAGTGCATTTTTGGTCTTGTTATACCATGATGTAATTCTATTTTATGTTGTCCAAGTCATGCCATGTTTGGTTTCAATAGGTGTAGTGCATTGCCTCTTTTGTAGCCTTGCATGCTCCTTGTTTTTGGCCTCTTGTTCTAGCCCGCGTTGGCTAGCTTCGAGCTTGTTTTTGGTCTTGTTTGGACCTGCCTTGGGACTATTTTAGGTTCCCTTAACCCTTTGGGGTTTGCCTTGCATGGTCATGGCTTAAGTCCCTTTGTTAGTTTCGAGCTTTGAGCTTTCTAACATGCTATGCTTGCATTGTTTAGTTGATTTGGCATCAATTTACATGAGATTTCAGAGCTTACCTTGTTGTCACATATCCATGCTCATCACTCTTTAAGTGTGCTTAAGAGTTGCATCTTTATGCCTTAATTCTTGAGCCAATTGGCATGCATGTTTGCCTTGCCTTTTCATGCTTTTCATACTATCAATTCATCACTTATGGCCACTGATTTGGGCATATCTGAGGTCTGCCTATTTTGGTTTAAGTCCATCCCTTGCATGTTGTTGCATGCTTGTCTTGCATATTGTTGTATGCTTGCTCCATCTTTGCATGTTTTCACATGCTAGTTCCATTACATGTTGTTGCATGTTTATTACACTACATTTTGCATGCTTAAGTCATATTGCATGATTGCATGTTCAAGTTAGCATTGTGTATGCCATCCTTGCATTGCATTGTTGTTTGGATTAAGTATTAATCCAAGCACGAGGAACAAGGGGCGTTTCATACTTCAAGTGATGAAACGTGTCTCAATTCTCGGTCGCCGACGCTCTTGATGATCCATGATAGAGTTCTAGGCACTTATGTGTTTATTTGTGCATTCATTTCACATTGATTTGCACAAGTTGGATCTTTGGCCATCATGCATCGGGATGCGTGATTGATGGTCGTGGATCCGACTATGTCTCTCCCTTGATGTTTTGAGATGATATTGGGTGGCATAGTGCGTACATATCCTTCGGAGACCCTCCATTTTCTCTGTTTTGTGCTCTACTGCAGCTTGGTGTCCCAGTACATCAGTGGCCGGCAGTGCCTTGCAGATGGCCGGCAGTGCCTTGTTGTTGGCCGGCACCCCTTCATTTTTGGTCGACAGTGGCTCCCCATGGCCGGCAGGCCACTGATGCACTCCCCAGCATGTTTTTGGTAAGGTTCAGCAGGAATTCCTTGAGGACACCCTGCAGGCAGAGCCTCTAAAGAGCAACCGGAGAGCTTTTCGAGGCTACATCCGAGCATGCATCCTCTCCTTCTTCGAACAGAGCTGGAGCAGCTTATTTTTCATGCTTACTTGTTAGTTAGCATCAATTTGTAATAATTAATTAATTTGTTAATTAGTTAATTGTTGTAATAATTAGTTGTAGCTAGTTATTCATTCGGTTGTGTAATAATTAATTAGCTTGTTAGTTAGTTAATTAGCCGGCATGTATTATTTATTCGGACCCTCATCGAGAGGGCCAATTTTGTAATAAGTGTGCGTGCGTGTGTGCATGTCTTCCAACCTCCATTTCTTTCTCCCTTTTACTTACTGCTTCGTTGGTTAGTTTAGGTCATGTTTCAAATTAGCATACTTATGCTTTGCATGTTTGCATCCATTCATCTGTCTAGCATACTTATGCTTTGCATTTTGCATCCATTCATCTGTCTAGCATACTTATGCTTCATGTTTGCATCATTCATCTATTGCATGCACCGGGCTCGGCGCATCATACTAACTGCATTGTATTCAATTCCAAGTTGAATACATGTATCAATTATCGCATCTCATATGTCATCTTAGAATAGCCGAGCCTATTTCTAGTTGCATCTTGCATGCGTTGCATTAGCCATCTTAACATGAACTAGGATCATGCATTGATTACTAACTAGTTCTTTATTTTGGCTCGGAGTACACTGTAAGTGTTTATGCTTTAGCATCTTGCATGTGTGTCATTGATTGCCATGATAGCATGCTTGCCATGAGGCTATTTGCTTAAGTGTTTAAACTGCCTGAATGCTTGTGGGTGAAGGTTGGATTACTTGAATTGGAACAATTCATTGAAATCCGCATTTTAGCCTACTTACGAGTAGCAAACTTCAAACCATTTTCCAAACAAATGGATATGCGATGCTTTGTTCCAAATTAGGCGATCTAGTCTATACTTGTTTTGCTGTGTGCATCACATAGTAATTCTAGCTAATAACCGGAATAAGAACATATGTGTTTTCAAAAACAAAATATCATGTTTAGTAGTGGCCGATATTTGATCGGGCGAGTCGGGGTGCTCATAGCTGACCTTCCCCAATCGTACCCAAGTTCCCGAGCCGAGGCAACTTTGGTGATGACGGACACGTGGCCTTAGGCACGAGTCAGGGTTTCCTAAATTTCCCAAAATAAAATATTTAGGTGGCGACTCTGTATCTGGCAAAGCAGTCCATGTTTGGCACTTCTTTACAAAAATCAGTTTTCCAAAACGATTTGCCGGATTTGGACTCTTTGGTGATTTATCAATCTCACATTGCACATTGTGAGATCAGATTAAGAACCGTGACAATTTGAGTCCGAACTGTAGCATGAGGCCCTCGGGGCGCGTCTACAGTTTCTGGCGACTCTGCTGGGGATTTAGAGAGCTTGACTCGAACTCATGATATCTTGTTTTGATTACACTTATGTGTTTCTTTGCATTGCATTTGCATTGGTGCGCCTAGGACACCGTGTTTGCCGTATGCTATTCCTGAACGGTTTGCCGGAGGCTTGCTTTGAGAAGCGTGCCATAAGGCTGACCGGTTGCGGGCTCTGCCACGACGGGAACACAAACCCGGTTTTTACCGGGGCACCCTTTTTGACCATTCGACCTAGTGCATATCGGAATCCATAGTGACTATTCCAAATTAGGACAGGTTGCTTACCCGATTTTAGGTTGTTTGAAACCGCTGCGTGCGTAGTGAAACCCTAGCTCCTGACAAAATAGGACAGGGAAACCCTACCCCAACATAGGGGTGTTTTGGCTCTCATTTGCTTGCTATGTGCTTTTAGAGTTGGCCTCTACAGGAATGCACGTATCAGTTTGCAAGTCTGGGTATCAGGCCTGCGGGCATCAGTATCAGTATTTTGAGAATCAGTTATATCTGCGGGTATCAGATTCAGTTTTGGAGCAGTAATTTGGGAACAGTGATCAGTGGTTGAGGACAGTTCTTTCAGCTTGTGTGTGCCAACTGTGTGTTGTATTTATTTAAGCTGTTATGCTGTCCGTTTTTCTGTTCATTATTTCCTTATTATGCTTTATTTATCTTTTTGCAAGGTAGTTTAGCACAATTGCATCCGACCAGGTAGATATTCCCCGAGCACTCTGGGTTAGAGGTCGTAGACTTAATCGATCCAGGGATCTGGTAGACGGACAAGCAGTGTTCCTTTCTTTACCCCCGGTTGCTAGACGGAGGTCAAAAAGGCGCAGTATATCAGTACAGCGGTCGCCAGATCAGTGGTCTACCCCATTAGTGAACAGTCAGACTGAGGTCTCAGTTTCTATTGCAGGGACAGATATACCGGTTATTCAGATAGATCCGTACAATATGGCAAGCTTAGAGGAGATGGTGCGTCACCTCCAAGAAAGCATGAAAACTATGCAGCAGGACGCTGCCCGTCAAGCAGAATCTGCCAAACAGCAGGCCGCGATCGTGACCCAACAGGCAGAATTAATCACTAGGCTACAGCAGCAAACTGGAGCATCTGCTTCACACCAGGTTCCTCCCCACCAAGAGTTCCCATACTCGGGGAGACAACTAACGTCCAGGATGATACGGACATTCCAATCGGGCCGGCTCCGCCCCCGGTTTTACCCCAGCTGTCCAAAACACCCACCAACCTGCCAGATTCTCCCTTTGAGTTCGAGACGGACCCCACAGCACTGAAAGTAAGCAAGCTAGAGAAATTGTTCAAGAAGTCTCAAGGGGTTCATTCCATTCCGGATATTGAGGATGGGTACACCGACTCGGCCGTGACGCTGCCGGACCGTTTTAAGATGCCACATATTGACCGCTTTGACGGGTCGGGGGACCCTATGGTGCATTTGCGGCTGTTTTCAGACATTCTAAGGCCGATGGGCCTCTCTAGATTACAGAAGCTTTCCTTGTTTGGCCGGACCTTGTCAGGTGTAGCGGCCATTTGGTATGCAAAATTGGAAGATTCCGTCAAGAGGAGTTGGGAGGAGATGGCCGAGGCCTTCATAGCTCAATACTCATACAATACACAGATCGAGATTACGACCCGTGATCTTGAGACAACCAGGCAGGAGCCGAAGGAGAGTTTCTCCGATTTTGTAACCCGGTGGAGGGCCAAGGCCTCGATGATGACCATCAGGCCAGTTGACAAAGATCAAATACGGATGGTTGTGCGCAACCTCCAGCCCAAGCTTATGCAGAAAATGATCGTTCTCCCCCTCCCCACCTTTGCAGACCTACACGAGATAGGGGTGCAGATCGAGGATGCTATGAAACAGGGTCTGATTGACCAAGACCGAGAGCAGCCCAAGAGGGCATTCAACCGCAGTTCAAATGCAGGCACAAGCAGTGCTGCAGCTGGCAGATCTTCAGATGTGAGTATGGTTACCACCACCAATACCCCAAGAACCCTTGCAGCTACACCATTCACCGGTGCGTCCGGAAGTAGCTCACAAACAACCAAGTATTCCCCCCGAAGCCAAAGAACCTTCACCCCACTATACATGCCCCCGTCCAAAGCTCTGGGGGTTTTGATCAGGAAAGGGCACTTAAAGCCCCTAGAGCCGCGGCCGCTACCAGACAGACTCCCTGCTTCCCATAACCCGGCCAAGTACTGCGCCTATCACCAGCAGCATGGTCATGACACCGACCAGTGCTTTCGATTACGTCATGAGATTCAGGATCTCATCGACAACAGGGTGATCATGCCCCCGGAAAAACCAAATGTCACAACCAACCCTCTCCCACCACATAACCAAGCTCCACCTCCCAAACGCATCAATTTCATCCAAACTGGGGTTGTGTCATACGACCCCAGCATATATATCACCCCTTCTCACCTACCCAAGCCGGAGGTGTTCATTCCTGACAGCACTGACTTGTGCGTGTTGGACATCTCCCAAACCCAACCAGAAACGGTGGTGGTAACTATCGGAGATGGAACTGGGTCAACTGTGAGAACAGACGAGGATGAGCAGTCAGAACCTGAGGGGTCTGCGAGTTTCAAGTACAACCCGAGCGGTTACATTACATCAGTAGGCCAGGCTAGGCCGAATGTGGAATTGCCAGTAGGGGCAGAGATTTGTGTAGCACGAGAGGATGGACCTGATCAAGGGCTAGATGACCTAGCGGATCTGGAAGAAGACCTTGTAAATCTGCAATTCTTTGAAGAACAGGATTCAGGGGACGTGACAGTCAATTGGTTTGATGGGTCAGCAGAAACTACTGGATGGCTTGACGACCAACCAGATGTTGTGGAACAACCTCAGTTAGAGCAGAGTCCGCCAGGGACGGAGACATCAACAGTGGCCGAGGGCCGGGAATCAGAATGCACCGCCGGAGAGCACCGGTGATAATAATTTTGCTCAGGACCAGAGCATTTCGAGTATAGAGGACATCGAACAGCAAGCCGCACTGAAACAGTTCGAGCGAGAAAGGACCGAGGATTCTGAAAGAGTCAGGAAAGCCAAAGCCCCTGAGGGGACAGAACGTGTTGTGAGCACGGGAACGGAAGGTACTGTGGGTACAGGAATAGTTGTAACGGAGCCGGACAGGTGCCTGTCGGTTGCCGATGGCATGTGGTGGGAAGATGACGACCTATGTCTTGCCCACACAGATGAGGACTGGGGGAATAACCAGCCAGATGATACCTGGTATGTGGGTGAAGTAGACCACATGACTAGGAGCGGGCGGTATTTTAAGCCCCCGCACTTAGATCAACCAGAAGCGTCCGGGAAGGACAAGGAGGTGGAGAAACAAAAAGAAAAGTTACTCGAAGAAGAGGCTGTGCTGAAACAGCTGAAGAAGATACAGGCAGACATCTCCATCTGGGGACTGCTTATGGCTTCACGAGTTCATAGACAGGCTGTCCTTTCGGCAATGGACAAGGCCAAACTCTCAATAGATACCACACCTGAACAGCTGGTAGGGCTGGTCTTTCCGGGAGGAGCTTCCCCGACGTTGACCTTTTCTGACAAGGAACTACTGCCTGAGGGCTCGGATCACAATAAACCGCTCTACATCTCTGTGGAGTGTAGGAACAAATGGATACCGGTGGTTCTTGTCGACACAGGATCCGCCATCAACGTGTGCCCGTTAAGGACAACATATGCAATCGGGTTGAAGCCCGCAAACTTTGTGCCAACCATCCAGGTGATAAGGGCATATGACAATACAAGTAGAGAGGTAAAGGGGACTGTGCAGATTCAGACCCAGGTTGGTCCAAGACAACACAATGTTGACTTTCATGTCTTGGACGTTCCCGCAACCTTCAATCTACTCCTAGGGTAGCCGTGGCTGCACCAGGTGAGGGCGGTCTCTTCCACCCTGCATCAGATGTTGAAATATCCCCACGGGAAGGGGTAGCTATTGTTTTTGGGAATTCGTCATTCATCCCACCAGAGGTGTCCACCGGTTTTGGAAATCGAGCATGGCACGGAGGATGTGTTTATCAGGATTTACCTTAGCCGAGGCCCAGGTCGTTCAGAACATCTTAGCTATTGATGAGGGATTGTATGTCAGCGCACAGTCAGTGTACCTCATGAACAAACTCCAGCACATCCCCGGGATGGGACTAGGAAGAAGTGGCCGGAAAGGCATTGCAGTATCGGCCGAAGTGCCGCACAACCCGCATACCTTTGGTTAGGCTATTGCCTACCAAAGAGGACTGGGTAAGGAAAGGCAAAGAAATGGCTGGAAGAGCCAGAGCCAAGCAGACCGGGAAGCATTTTGATTTGATGCATCGGCCTATTCAGGGCACCCTAAACGGACGCTTCGTCCGGGAGGGGGAAGACTTTCCATTCTGGCTTCCCAGAGCCATGGTGAACGCAGAGAAGAGGCGCTGCCGGGGTTTGAGATCTTCTTCGACTTGCAGTTATCCGAGGACGATGAGGCCGAGGAGCAGACAGACCCATCAGCTGAGATTAAACAGTGTAAGGAAGTGGATTCCGAGAACATCGAGATTGAAATGGGGGTAGCACTGGCTTGTCTACTTTCAGATCCTCCGATCGTACATGAGTGCTTGGGGGATGATCTCTCAGTGTCTATGATCAGGAATGAAACGGCTGCGAGCCCACCTTCAAACATTTTGGATGCATCCGTCGCACCCTCCCTCGTCTGGCAGTACGAGGAGGGATTCTTATCGAGCAGCACCGGGTCAGGTAGTGAGCCGGAATCTGATTCCACTGAGTCCGTAGGGTCGGAATCAGGTTCCAGCTCGTCTGAGTCTGAGTCCGGTATTCTTGGGGGTGATAACCCAGATGCCACAGTCCTGTCTAGGTCGTCTTTTTCTTTCTCTTTTGAGTCTGTTGTAACAGAAGAATCAGATGGACTGGATGAAGTGATTAATGAGAATGGAATAGCTGTGGCTTCTGAGTACTTTTCTGTGCCTTTGATTTATTGTATTAATCAGGACTTTCAAAATTTCGATGAAAACGACGAGGAAGAAATTCCTCCGGTTTTGAAATATTTGCTTGAACAAGAGCAGGAGAGGTTTGCAAAACCGCTGGTTGATGAAATCACCCAAATTAATGTTGGTACTAAGAAGGACCCGCATGTCACGACCCGAACCCGCCCCTATGGGTTAAGGACGTAACCGGCCAGTAATCCTGAGATTACCTACGGCCTCAAACCAAAATAGACGTAACTCAACAGAGTGAAGGGGCCAAACGGAAGCAATAGTTAAAAACTTTGTCCATAGAGCCGTGCTTATATGCACTTTTAAACAACCATGCGCATATACGTTAATAACTCACAACAAAATACAGTACCACAAATTTCTTTACAGACAGGATCATCTAAAATGAGTCAACCATATCAAAATATACACAGGTATACACAAAGTCCTTGCCAACAAGACAAAATGTAAATACGTGACAAAATGGCAAGGATGGGTCTCGTGCGTGAGACACAAGGCTGACTCTTCAAAACTCATGTTGTTCTTGGCAGACTTCACTGGGGCCGGGGTTGTGCTTCTCTTAGCTCACCTACAAACACATGAATGAGCGTGAGTGATAGCCCAGTGAATAATATCAAATACAAAATTGTCATAACATTGTAGAACAACATATTCCGAACGGCCTTGGGCCCAACTCGTAATTCTATTTAACAGATATATAACTATACGAAATACAAATCAAGTGATTGTAATTCCAAACATTCTGGCCTTTGGCCCATTCAGATTTTCATTCTTGTCAAAACGGCCTTCGGCCCATTCGATTATGTCAAAACGGCCTTCGGCCCATTCATTTATGTCAAAACGGCCTTCGGCCCATTCATTTATGTCAAAACGGCCTTCGGCCCATTCATTTATGTTAAAACGGCCTTCGGCCCATTCATTTATGTCCAAACGGCCTTCGGCCCATACATTCGTATCAAAACGGCCTTTGGCCCATTCATTTATGTCAAAACGGCCTTCGGCCCATACATTCGCATCAAAACGGTCTTTGGCCCATTCATTCGTATCAAAACGGCCTTTGGCCCATTCATTTATGTCAAAACGGCCTTCGGCCCCACTCATTCATGTCAAAACGGCCTAGGGTCCATTTATGTTTATCAAAACGACCTTTGGTCCATTCATGTTTAACAAAACGACCTTTGGTCCATTCATGTTTATCAAAACGACCTTTGGTCCATTCGTGTTTAACAAAACGACCTTGGGTCCATTCATGTTTAACAAAACGACCTTGGGTCCATTTATGTTTATTAAAACGACCTTTGGTCCATTCATTTATCCATGTCAGACTTACGTCCACAATCCCAATTAGCAATTCATAAAGCTTATAAGGGAATAAACAATTGGACATTCATAAGCAATCAAATATTGATATTACTCACAGTGATCGGCTTGTGGATTTGCCCTAGAACTTGACCCTATATATTTCATGAACACAAAAGGGTCACTAACAGTTCAATCCGTTCTTTAATTCACATATTCCTCTTTAGGCTTTATTCTTATCTCATTAACTCATTTACAATGCTTAACATATGCCTAAGAGTGCTTACAAGTGAAAGAGAACGGAAAAATATAACACAGAATGCATTTTCAGAATTTCAGAAAACGGGGTCCCTGCTCGAGCGTGGACTCCCCCGCTCGAGCGGACCCTTAAGCCCACAAAAGTACTGGTTACCTCAAATTCCCGCTCGAGCGTGAACTCCCCCGTTCGAGCGGACTGTTTGTCTACATAGCTCCCCGCTCGAGCGTCAACTTCCCCGCTCGAGCGGGAACCATGTCTGTCAAAAATGCTGGGAGCTCGATTTCTCCGCTCGAGCGGCACTTCCCCCGCTCGAGCGGATGTCAAAATTCTGGAAATTCTAGGTTGTGTTCTTGAGCTCCAAATTGACTTTCCAGCCACATTACTTGCATGCAATGGCTCAAATCTCCAATATAATCATGCTAACATGGTATAGACCCAAATCACAACCCAATGAGGCTCAATTTCACAATAAGTCACATGCATGCCCCAATCTCCATCAAACTCATTAAAACATACCAATTCATGCATTCTAGCCCCCTTTCACATAATTTGTACATGCATGTGATGAGTTAGCCACATTCTCACTTAGACAATACAAATGGTGATCAAAACATGAGTTTCCTTTAACCTTTCACATGGATTATACACCTTTGTGCTCAAACATGCAATTTTCAAAGTAATTCTTACATGCATGCACATATTAAGCTTCAATTCACAAATACAACTCAATTTCATTTCAATCTTGTTCTTGATCACCAAAATAGCTTGAACACACACAAAATTACAATTATAATCCAAGATCACTCACCTAGGAGCTTGATTCTCACAATCTATGATCAAATCTTGAATTAGACTTCAAATCTCCAAGTTTCAAGACCAAAATTGCGCAATCCCTCTTTCTCTCTCCTCCATGGTCGGCTCTCTCTCTCAATTGAGTCTAAGAATCAGCCAAAATAAGCTAAGGGAGAGAAATGAGGTGTAGTGCTCAAATACATTAAGTCCCACTAAGTCAATATAATATTATTAAACAATTTG
>JAPPVO010000003.1:22004833-22157494 GCA_030407325.1 Camellia japonica
GAGAAAAGAATGTTGAGAAATAGTTTTCATGAAATGGTTTTGGGGTAAATAATGATGGTAAGTCTTGACAGGTGGTGTAGAATTAAGTTAGCCTGCGGGTCCGGGGTGAAAGACCGAAAAGTCCGCGCGGATAGTTGATTGTTGATTTTTTTCCAGTTGCGATTGGTAAAAATGACAATTTGAATAAGTTGGCCTGCGGGTCCGGGGTGAAAGACCAAAAAATCCACGCGGATAGGTGATTGTTGATTTTTCCAGTTGCGATTGGTAAAAATGACAATTTGGTAGTACTTGTATAGTCTACTTGCAGACACCGGCCTAGGGATTACCAGAGACGTATTTACCGCCCTTGAAATAAATTGTTAAGTTTTGAACAATTGAAATTGCATGACATCATTGAGCATGATGGTTTTCAAAGGATAAATATGTAAATTATCTTCAAAAGGGCATAGCATGACATGTGCATTTCATCTCTTGAGACTTGTATAAAATGTATATACTTTGTTAAGAATTTTCTACTCGGCTTTATGCTCACCCTATGGGATTTTTGTGCAGGAAATGATGTAGTGATTCCGTCTAACTGAGGGTGTGAAAGTATGTGAAGAGAGCATGATGTGCTCGTTTGCTGTGATTCTGATTGTAAGCCAAGGGTTTCATATGTGTGGGTTTGAATAACCGTTTTGTGAAACCAGGATAAGGCCTTGGGACTTGTAAACCCATGAGGGTATTTATTTGTTTTATGTTATTTTGATTTGAAGTAAATGTATCATCATTTGGGCATGAAAATTGGGGCGTTACAGCCCGTGGGCGGCCCGTAGCCCAGCCGCAGCCCGAGGCAGGCTTGGCCCGACCTGTGACATTGTGAATATTTATATTGACATGTTAACATTAACATTGATAGGAGTATAAAATTTGCCTGCTACCCGGAGCTTGCCCGCGGCCCGGGGTAAGCCTGGCTCGGCCCGTTGACAATGTGAATATTCACATTGACATGCTAACACGCACATTGATAGGAATATAGAATTGGCCCGCGGCCCGTAGGCTGCCCGAAGCCCGCCCACGACCTGGGACAAGCTCGTTTGGGTCCGGGCCCGAGCCGGTGGGTCGAGCCTTGGGTCAGGCTGATGGGCTTGGGCCTAACCTCAGGCTTGGTTTGAGCTTGGGCGGACCTAGCCATTTTTTTTAATTTTTTTTAATTTTTTCTATCAAAATTTTATTATTTTCTACAAGAAAAGACACTAGGCCTCGCGCGCGGGCCGGGCCTCGGACCGAGCCTTGAATGGGCCTTAACCGGGCCGATGGGCCGGGCCGAGCCGAGCTTCAAAGTGATGGCCCAGGCCCTAGCCTAAGCTCTCGGACTAGGCTCGAGCCTGGGCCCAAACGAGCCTTTCCCAGGCCGCGGGCGGGCTTCGGGTAGCCTACGTTCTTTTTGACTATTCCATTAAGTCCTATTTGAGGTAAGAAAACCAAAATACTATTTTCATCTACTTATATTCTATTTAATCCACATTATTTTCTTATATTTCAATAAGTCCTATAGGAGACATAATTACCAAAATACCCATAATGTGAATGTTCACATCGTCAATGTGAATGTTCATATCATCAATGCGTAGAGGCCCGGGGCGGCCTGTATCGAGCCTTGTGGGCTCTGAAAAAATTCGGGCCAGGTCGGGCAGGCCCACGGGCCAAAAAATTAGGCCTAGGCCCTAGCCTTGGCATAAGGGTATTCGGGCTTTGGATGGGCCGATGGATCGAGCCTCGGGTTGGGCCAGTAGGCCTGGGCCTAGCCTCAAGCTTAGATTGGGCTTGTGTGGGCCTGGCCATTTTATTTTTTTAATTTTTTCTACCAAAATTTTATTATTTTTCACAAAAAAGACATTGCGCTTTGGGCGGGCTAGGCCTCAGACCGAGCCTTGAATGGGCCTTAAGCGGGCCGATGGGCCGGGGCGGGCTTCAAAGTGATGGCCTTGGCCCTAGCCTAAGGTCTCGGACATGCTCGGGCCCAGACCCAAACGAGTCTGCCCTGGGCCGTGGGCGGACTTCGGGTAGCCCACGGGCTGCAGGCCAATTCTACATTCCTATCAATGTGCATGTTAACATGTCAATGTGAATATTCACATTGTCAACGGGCCGGGCCGGCCCTACCCCGGGCTGCGGGCAAGCTTCGGGCAACAGGAAAATTTTATACTCCTATCAATGTTAATGTTAACATGTCAATGTGAATATTCACATTGTCAACGGGCCGGGCTGGGCCCGCCCCGGGCCTCGGGCAGGCTTTTGGCCGCCCATGGGCCGCGGGCCAATTTTATACTCTTATCAATGTGAATGTTAACATGTTAATGTGAATATTAACATTGTCAACGGGCCGGACCGGGTCCGCCCCGGGCCGCCCATGGGCCGCAAGCGGATTTCGCGCCACCACAGGACGCGGGCCAATTTTACACTCCTATTAATGTGAATGTTAACATGTCAATGTGAATATTCACATTGTCAACGGGCCGGGCCCGCCCCGGCTCGAGGGCGGGTTTCGGGCCGCCCACGGGCCAATTTTACATTCCTACCAATGTGAATTTTAAAATATGAATGTTCACATTATAAAATTGCTAACCGTTCAAAAAATATTTATAAGGATATCAAAATTAAATATAAGGGCATAAGTGTCCAAGAAAATAGTGTGAATCAAAAAAGGACTTTATGGAATAAAACTATACATACATGAGACTAAATGGGTTAAAAAATTCCTTCATGGACTTCTTGGGTTAAAACACTTCTAAATGAGATTTATCAATAAAAATCCCTTTATTATATTATTAGAGATTAAGGAGTTTCATAATCTTTAATGCTGCTATTGATCCTTCACTTTTTATTTTGTATGAAGAAAAAAAGGGGAGCAAGAATGGATGTTGAAGAATTTTATAGAGATTTCCTATTGCCCTTAGTTGTCTATAATTGCTCCTCATTGGGTACCCAAATCTTTTTATTTCCATTTCTCTGTCCGATCTTTTACTTGATTTCCAGTTCAAAAAAAAAAGAAAAGAAAATCTTGTACTTGATTCTGTTGGCTTTTTGGCTTTCGAAGGTTATTTTTGTAATTGCGAGCGTGCCAGTAAGGATCAATCAGTCCTTACAGAATTTTAATTGCCAACCAATTATCAGACGATTGTGTTGTAGTTCTTTCAACCTCAATGAAGAGGACTTTTACTGGTAGCTTGACTTAGGACAATTAAGCAAAATATCAATCAAATGAAGAACAACTGAAGCATTTCATTAGAATGAAAAACTTACAATGATCCAAACTCAGCCTCGTAGAGGTTTACAGCGACAATCTACTTGAAACTACTTCTATGAACGAAGTGCAGTGCAAGAATTTAAAGTGTAGGAATGTAAAGAACAGGAATGTAAAACTGGAAAGAAAAATAAGTAAAGTAGAATAAGACTGGTTTTTTGGATCTGAGTCTGGGGCTCTTTTCTGGGGCCTTCTCTGCTATTTATACTTCTCAAGAATGACCATCGAACTGCACTTCAAACCGTCGAACTGCTCCTCCATGATCGCTGATCATGTTCCCTTATAAGTAGTTCCACTACGCCATCACTTGCAGTTAGGCTTCCCTCATATATTTGAATTTGAATGTGAGTAACTGTTGAAGCCACGTCACCTTGCATCTCTTTGTTGATTCACTGCTACTCAGATCTCGTAATAACCAATGCTAACTGCCACGTGTACGATCAGGATCGAAGACTTGAATAGTCTTCCTATATTACCCTTATTCTGCCACGTGTCGAATTGTAATTGGCTTTTACAAAATATGTAGCCAACATTACCCCCCGCACTAATATACCCAATACTTGGTGATATTAGTAGATCAAGGTCTTTTTCCCACGTCTTAGAACGTGCATGGGCTTTGCATTCTTCTAGAAATGCAACTGTCATTCATCATCTGCATTAAACTCTCTTTCAACCCTTTGAACACCCCTACCACCTTAGTATTCAAACAGGCTGATACATTTTTTATGGCCTAAGAGGTAAGGAGCAAGGGCTATGCGTTTTTTCAAAACAAGTGCCTTCACAAGTGGAGCGAACTCAGGTATAATCCTCTGAGATGATGTACAAAAGAGAAATTTGCATAACCGGTATAAAATAAAGGAAAAAAGTTCTCTATCTCTCACGGGGCCTTCCCTTTTATTTTCAGCCTTTACAAAGTCACTGTAAGAGGAGTTTAAGGATGGAAGGGGAAATTTGACAGAGAGGTCTGGGTAGCTAGGAGTGAAAGGAGAGCCAAGGGGTGAAAGCCCTAAGAGATGACAAATATCAAGAACGGTGGGGGCCATCATACCGCACCGAAACTAGAAAAAATTAAAAGCCATATTCCAAAAACAAAGAGTAGCAGGATTCAAAAAGGGGTCCTCAGGGATGATGAACCTAGAAAGACGAAGGGCGTCGAGGATACAGAGCTCTTGCAGGCACAACTCTATCATACCATTCCTCCCATTCAGTTCTCAATGTCGGCTAGCAACGGTGAGGCCGGGTCATTCTCCAATTCCCCCAATCGAGCCCTCCTTCGTAGAGAAGAAAGTGGTCTTCCAAGCGAGGGTATAAAGCTGGAAGTTGAGCAGGAGCTTCCCGAAAGATGGGACCTAGGACGTACTCTTGTTTGTTGCTGTGACGAGGAACGAAGAGGCGTCCATCTATGGCACTTGGCCCATCAGTTGTTAGCTTGGCGATTTCTTCATCGATACATCTTTTCAAAGCCATGGTTAGGCTTATGCGATCGCCAGCAAGTACTTTCAGAGAGGAAGGATCCATTGGTAGCAAGTAGCAATGAAGGGAGAGCTAACAGAAGAGAAGGGTTTGTGTGTTAAGCGAGCAAGCGATTTCAGAGCACGAAATAAAAGGGTTTTAAAAGCCTTTGTGTCTGGAAAATATATCGCGTAATTCGTTAAGTACTAAAAGTACGAATACGAAGAGTTTCCTTCAATATTGATACTTTTGGAGGGAAAAACACAGCCCAAATGTTGATACCAGCTTCGAAGTAAAATATTTGGCTTCGAAACCAGATTTTGGCGCCAAAAGTCAAATAACAACGGCTTCGAAACTATGAAGCCGGCTTCGAAGCACATTCCATACCTAAAGATGTAAGAATACTCAAGTATTTGTTTGCTTCAAAAGGATTGAATACCTGTTTTAGGTTTCTCAATAAAAGTAATGTCTTTCGAAGTAAAACTTGAGACCCTCAAGGATGGGAATTGGTATTCGAAATATCAAAACCAATAGTTGGTTTGTATACCTACAAACAGAGATTGTCTTTTGAACTAAAATAGCATGGACTATTCTTCGAAGCAAAAATGGTCAATTTAAAATTGGTTGATCATACTAACCATGACCATATGTTGGTTATGATTAAAACGAGCTTTAATGGGTAAGATTGTTAAATTCGAAGCACTAATTCTAAATGAAAATCAGCAAAAACTGTTAACTATATTCCATAAATTGGAAAAGTTCATTGTTGGTTCTTTTTAGTGTTTCATTTAAAACAATTGAGTCCAAATTCGAAGAATAAGATTGTTCAGTTCGAAGCCCTGAATTTGCTTTAAAGATAAATGGGGACAAGATCAAACCATACCAAACAAACAAAAAGTCTTAGTGGTATTAAAGCAAAAGCAATTACATCAAATGGCCCTATTTGGGTACAAACTCAAGCTCATAAAAATAGGGAATGGAATAAATAACAAGATCATGAAATTTAGTCCAACTGTGATCAATGAATTTCTGTTCTTTCTTTATTCTATCCTCTATATCTTCTAACATTGGCTGCATGAGTTGATGTGCTCTCACTTCGTAAAAGAGCTCTTCAGCCTTTATTTCGAATGATGCTTCTCTTAATTATTGTTCAAATTCGTCTATATCCAAGTAATCCCAGTACGTAAAATCTTTATTCTTGAAATCATCGAATTCTTTAATGAAGTTCTCTGCTTCGTACTGGGCATGAACTCGAAGGGACGAGAGTTGGTCTAAAGATTGTGTGGTGGCCATAGAGATCCGATGCCAGTGGAGAAGCAATGGAAGTTGGTCCAAAAACATGTGAAGCTCTGCTTGGGCGAGGGGATTGAGGACATGACCCCGAGTCAGAATATCACAAGCCCATCGAAGGTTCTTGAGAGGGACTTCGTCCTCAAGAACATTGAAGGGCAAGTGAGAGAAAGCCGCGAGCAGAAGTTGAGCTTGCTTCCGCTTAGCTGGAGTAGGGGAAGGTGGAGGCTTGTAAGGTGGAAAGACCTTATCCGCGGAGAGGGCAAGCCTCAGTCTCTCTGTCCAGCAAGGATTTGGCGGAGGAGAAGGTGTGGATGCTTCTATTTCAGGAGATGGAGCAAGGGCAGAAGGAACAAGAGCATTAATATAATCGAGCCAGTCAGAAGAACAAATCTTCGCCTTCTGGGCTAAGAATGATGGATTGTACCCTTGTGCCTCTTCTAGGCGTCGGGCGGCGTGCACTATCTTTGTAGGCATGGAGGATGTATACCATGCCACAAGTAGATTCTCCTTCAAACTGCGTCGATGGTTAATGGGCACGTAGGGATAGACTGCCGAGCTTTGCGCATAGGAAGAGAACTCTAAAGGGTCAGTAAACTCGACAAAGTGATGGTTGATTCGTTCCCTCAAATCACAGGCCTCAGGTTTTGACCAGCTTGTCCAGTCAGAAGCCCCAGAAGAGGAAGAAGTTGCAGCCTTATCCCATGCAGAGGGTTGTGAAGAAGAACTTCCCATGTCCATATTTGCGACTTTCTGAATCAAAGGATTGAGAGCAGTTTGTTCGTAGTCCAAGGGTGAGGTAGAAGAAGAACTTCCCATGTCCATATTTGTAAGTTTCTGAATCGAAGATTAAGGGCAATATGTTCGAAGTCCAAGGGTTGATAATTTGTAAAGGCATCCATGACCTGAATATAGAAAGGTGGGTAAAGGTGGCTAATTAGTGCATGGAGGTTCTTTCGAGGAGGAACAGCATCATCATATGACTCTTCGTGTGCTCGATCAATGGAGGGGAAAATTGATTCGGCCATAAAAAATGTATCAGTCTGTTTGAATACTAAGGTGGTGGGGGTGTTCAAAAGATTGAAGGAGAGTTTAATGCAGATGATGAATGACAGTTGCATTTCTGGGAGAATGCAAAGCCCATGCACGTTCTAAGACGTGGGAAAAAGACCTTGATCCACTAATATCACCAAGTATTGGGTATATTAGTGCGGGGGGTAATGTTGGCTACATATTTTGTACAAGCCAATTACGATTCGACGCGTGGCAAAATAAGGGTAATATAGGAAGACAATTCAAGTCTTCGATCCTGATCGTACACGTGGCAGTTAGTATTGGTTATTACGAGATCTGAGTAGCAGTGGATCAACAAAGAGATGCAAGGTGATGTGGCTCCAACGGTTACTCACATTTCAAATTCAAATTCAGGGGGAAGCCTAACTGCAAGTAATGGCGTAATAGAGCTAATCTTGGGACAACATGATCATCGATCATGGAGGAGCAGTTTGACGGTTGAAAATGCAGTTCGATGGTCATCCTTGAGCAGTATAAATAGCAAAGAAGGCCCCAGAAAAAGCCCCCAGACTCAGATAAAAAAAACCAGTCTTATTCTACTTTAATTCATTTCCAGTTTTTCCTTTCCAGTTTTATATTTACAATCTTACATTTCCAGTTCTTTACATTACTGTACTTTAAAATTCCTGCACTGCACTTCGTTCATAGGAGTAGTTTCAAGTAGATTTGCTGTAAACCTCTATGAGGCTTAGTTT
The DNA here is from genome assembly GCA_030407325.1 of Camellia japonica. Classification (NCBI taxonomy): domain Eukaryota; kingdom Viridiplantae; phylum Streptophyta; class Magnoliopsida; order Ericales; family Theaceae; genus Camellia; species Camellia japonica. Next base: position 22,012,631 of record JAPPVO010000003.1, read on the forward strand.
GGATCATTGTAAGTTTCTTTCATCTTAATGAAATGCTTCAACTGTTCTTCATTCAATTGTTATTTGCTTAATTCTCCTAAGTCAAGCCACCAGTAAAAGTCCTCTTCATTGAGGCTGAAAGAACTAAACACAATCGTCTGATAATTGGTTGACAATTAATTTTCTGTAAGGACTAATTGATTCTTGCTGGCACGCTCGCAATTACAAAAATAACCTTCGAAAGCCAAAAAGCCAACAGTAAATATTTTGGCCTAACTAACTATCCATGGTTATTTTGTATTCCCTATACTCTTGGCATAATATTTCTCACTTTGCTGTGTGCTTATAGCTGTTATCTTTTCAGGTGACGAGATGTAAGGGAAACCCATAACCTCACAAAATGGAACCCGCATGTGGATTGATGTTGAACCACTTTTATTTTTATTTTTTTTCCTTTTATTATTATTATTTTTTTATATTTTTGCTCCCTTTTGTTCTACTCGGGGCCGGTCACTGAATAATAAAATAATAAAAGCCCTATAAATGTATTTCTCTTATTAAAATAGTAAAATGGAGTAATTTCTTATTTAATTATTTTTATTTCCGCTTGCGCAGATTAATTTGCTACAAATAGAAAAAGTTAGTAAGTTGCGATTCCAATTCTAAGCCCTTGGGACTGGGTCGTGACACATACAAATCGCCTCTTTTATTAATAAATCATCAAATCAATTAATAATTTTTAATGATGTTAGAAACATATTTCAATTAATAATTTCAGTAATTTTATTATTGTATAAGAGAGCAATCATGAATTTCATTTTTTTTTAATTAATTCTGTTAAATAAATGTTTTTGATAAGGGAGTATTTGTAATTTTTCAAATTACAAAAAACAATTTGTACTTTAAGTAAGTCTCAAAAGGTGTATTTATAAGGGAAATTTGGCTATAAACCCCCCTTACCTTCCTTTCATTATTAAAAGGACTAAGAAAAAAAATTATACTTTCAAAATCGCCTCATAATTATAAAGTCTTGCATAAATGACAAAATTTATTATTTAAATATTTTATCAGATTATTATACCCTCAACTAAATCTTACCACCTTCTCCGCCTATTCTCTACCCACTTTCTCCGTCTCTCTCCTCATAATCAACATCAGTACACAACGAAGTTCGAAGCAAAATCATTAACTAAAACGCAAGCTAGGGCAAAGTAAAAGGAGAGAGGCAATCTTGAGTAGCTGATCGATAGATTCTCTGCCATTGCAAATCGATTAGAGAGATCGACACAAATCTCGGATCTCAGATTTACACAGATCGACATACGACGTCTTCATCTTCAGATCCGAGGTAGTGAACAAATCGTAGAAAGCTCTAATTGATACTCGAAACCGGCTCCTCCTCTTTTCAAAGGGATCCAAGTCTCAAACTCCATTGACGGTCTCCTTTGATTCACAGCTCTCTCTCCCTCTCTCTCTCTCTCTCTCTCTCTCTCTCTATTAGGGCCAGATAAAGCTTCAACACCAATTTCATTAGAGCTCATACACATTATACAACAAAATTATGTATATATGTAAATATATGTGCATTTGATTTTATGATTTTGGGCTTCTCCACATAATTTATTTCAGATTCTTTGAACTTTTGCTCGACCGCTACATAGACTTCGTTTTTCTCTCTTGAAATCTCTTAGATCAATAATATATATCTAAGTTGTTGTTAGCCTTTACTGGATGTGGATGATAATATGATTTTTTTTTCTTTTTTTCATTTTATTTGTTGTTGTTGTGTTGTTGTTGATGATGATGATGATGATGATGATGATGATGTAGATGAAGAAACATATTGCAACAGATATATATATATTTTTTCTTCTTGTGTTGATTTTGATGAAAATGAGACAGCTAGTAATAGATATGGAGAACATGATTCTGAGCTGTAGATGTCGCCTTGTTGTTTTCAATTGGCTTTTATTTATATATTTATTATTATTTGTTAATAGAACTTAGAGTAAAATTTGAATCTAATTCATTCATTTAGTATGTATTTTATTTTTTGTAACAGTAAAATTTTACTCTAGTTAAAAATATGTTGATTTGCCTAACAATATAAAATTTTACTTTGAATTATAGTAAACTTTACTCTGATTCAGAGTAAAATTTTACTGTAATTCAAAGTAAAATTTTACTCTAGTTAAAAATATGTTGATTTGCTTAACGATATAAAATTTTACTTTGAATCATAGTAAACTTTACTCTGAATCAGAGTAAATTTTACTATGATTCAAAGTAAAATTTTACTCTGAAATACACTGTGAGGATGGCTTAATAGGAGAGCTGATAGATATGAGGGTACTATAGTAAAAGAAACAAGTTTTAAAATATTATGAGGTTTTGAAAGGGAGCTTCTATTTGCACACACCACTTCTCCTCTCTTCACACACTTAATGATGTTTTTTTTTATTACATTTTTATCCTAAAATAAAATTACCAAAATATCCCTTTTTTCTTTAACCAAAACCCTAACCCTAACCCTAATACCCAATATAGTCCCTTCTCTTCTAGTCATCTTCTTCCTTAACACAGTCCCTCCCTCCAGCCTCTCTCTTCTCGAATCGAAGCCCCACCCACTCCATCGTTCATCGCTCACTCACACTCCCCACCACCCCTGTAACCCCTCACTTCGGGACACAATACCACTGCCGCCGTAGCTCTCGCCACTTCGCAACCCTCAGTTCTGCACACACATAGAGAGAGAGAAAGAGAGAGAGAGAGAGAGAGAGAGGAGAACCTAGATTTGGGAAGAAGACTTATTTTCTTACCATTTTGACAACCAATAACGAAAGAATAGCCTTCATTCGGAAATCAACCATCGAACCATTGAATTTGGCTTGACCATCAACATCCGAACAAAATACATTAGTTCGACCATCAACATCCGAAGCCCCCTTTTCGCGAGAGAGAGAGAGAGAGAGAGAGGATGAGGTGGGGGTCGCGGTAGTGTCGCCGGTGGGTTGAGGAAGCGGTGGGAATGGCGACTGGAAGGGAGGTGGTAACGATGGTGTTGCGTCGCCGTCGACGAGGCGGCTGCTGGTGTGAAAGGTGTGTGGATTAAGAGTGTTGGAAAGTTGTGTTTATGGGGATATAATTGGAATAAAAGTGTGTATAATGAGTAAGTATTTTATTTTTTATTTTTTTAGGCAAGTGAACTAAGAAGGATGTGCAACTAGAGGATTGAGTGTGTGCAAATAGAAGCTCCCATTTTGAAAGTATCTATATAATTCTTGTTATTTTAAAAGACAAATTAGACAGTGAGGGGTCTATTACCAAATCTTCATATTTATAACTTACCCATAAGTTTTAACAAAGGTTTAAAAATTCAATTTTCTTTTCAACGCCATCTAGTAATTTATTTGAATATTGTGGGGGGTACATGGGCCTATTGCATTATTTCACCATGAGTGCTGATAATTACAGCTATGTTTGGAACTTAGATTTTAAAATATTTTAAAATTAAGTAAAGGGAAAAGTCAATAAATATATAAAGTAACTTTTTTTTAAAGCTTTTTTATTTTTTTATTTCGTAAATCTCTTCTCAAATTTTAAATATAAACATAGTCTAAAGAAATCAAAATCCGAGCAACATGTCATGGCCATAATTTAGTTTCCTCACTTGATTTGTTAATCGTATTTAATTCATCACAAATTATGCTCAATTGAATTTTAAGAAACTGGTTTGGAAAATTAGAGACTAATTTGATAAAAATAAACATAAAAAAGATATTAAAATTTTAAAAATTATTTATACTTTAAAAAAATCATATGAAAATAATTTTAATTTTTTTTACAACGAATTAGATTATGATTTTTTTTTCTTTTCCAAAAAAAAAAGTTTTTAAAACTCACAAAAAAAAAAAAAAAAAAAAAATTGACCATACACATCACACAATGAATAATATTGTTTCACCATAAATTAAGATGTAACATGAGAAAAAATATCATCTAAAAAAACCAAACGAGCCTAACACGTTCAACATCACACAATAATACCTAAATAAAACCATAACATTCATACCAAAAAAAAACAAAAAAAAGTTCCCAAACAGACGATTGATTTTGAAACATGAATCAGAGAAACATTCCTAATAAGCAAAACCAGAAACAGAAAATGCTAAAACCCCAATGGACAACCAAACTTTGCTTAGAGAAGAGGCACTGTTCTGTGGGGCAGGCACATTCGGTGCAGGTACTGGCGACAGCAGCACTGGCGGTGATGGTGAGAGTGATGGTGATGGCAATGGCAGAGATTGTGGCGTCTGGAGAGGAGCAGGAGCAGGACTTGAAGTTGGATGCGGAGCAACACTCACCCCCATCTTTCCTTCGTAGCCAAAAAAAAAACAAGCACTCATCACGATCACCAACATGATCACTATTTTCTTGCCCAAATCCATCTCAGGAATGTGCCCCTACTGCTACTGCGAGGCCCTTTTTAACAATGCCCACCACCAGTCACTATTGCTATTAACTTTGGAAAGTTTTGAAGATTTCCTTCGAAAAAGGGAATTTTATTAATTCATTCACAGCCAAATTTTAATTCATTCATGGCCGTTTTTAACTTTGCAAACATGAAATTTGGTTGCTGAATTATTGCTCTTTCTTTTTCTATCTTTATAAATTGCCTTCAATATATATATATTTTTTTCTCTATTTGTGATTATCTTGCCTTCAATATATGAAAGCAAGATAAAACAAAAATGCTAAGTAGAAAGTCCAAAACTGTCCAAATCATAAACATAGGAAAATTATGCTCTTCTCAAAATAATTACTCTTTCATATTTGTTTAAAATATAAATTATTCTTTATGATTCTATAAATTATATTTCATTTTATGTTTTTCATCACATAAAAAATGATTAATTTTGTTAATATATTAATTAATAATTTTTATTAATGTCAAAAATATATTTCAATTGACAAGTCGGATAATTTTAACGTTGTATAGAAAAGTAGTTAAAATTTTTATTCTTTTTTGTTAGTTTTATTGAATAAATTTTTTTGAGAATGGATTAGTTATAATTTTTAAAACTATTTTAAGCAAACGTTAAAGCATACTTGTAATTTATTCCAATTTTTTTTAATTTTCAATTTTTTACTGATTTGTTATTTTTTCTAATAAAACAGTATTACCGAACCCACAAGGCAAGGCAGAGACGTGTGAAATGATGATATAGATAGGTGTCTTTTTCAGAATTTGGAGCAAGGTTTTGATAAAGGACCCAAAAGTATAATTTGATGGGTTCTTGAAGAATCCAACGGAATTTGGCTTTCATAATCATTTTAAACAATAACAATGATAATAACAAATTTGGTAAAAAAATTAAATTAAATTCATAAATACTTATTTTTTTATATGATTTAATGCATAATTATTTTATAAAAAATATAAAAATATATTTTTCTCAAACTAATTTTTATTTATTTAAAAAAATTAAAAACATATTTTGCAAATCAAACCAAACATATCCGTAGGTTCTGGCATGCTGGATTTTACTGGAATGGATAATGCTATTCACACTATTTTTTTTTATTAGGAACACTTTAAATTAAATTTTATATTTATTTATGTTAATGCATCTTCAATACTAAATATCAAATTTGGTATCCCTTATTAATTTTTAGCCATGCTATCATGTAAAATTGTAAAAATTTAGCAATCTTGCATCAATGCTTGTGTCCTATTTAAGCACAACCATCATCTTATCTTTTCAATTATCATTGAATATCTATAAAATACATTTAATTGTTGATAGTAATGCCAAAAGTTAATAATTTGTCAAAATATCTATAAAATACATTTAATTGTTGAAATTTGCCTTCAGTAATTTTTGCAATCTATGATTCTCTATCTTTTTTTTCCTTGGGGTTAAATAATGTATGATTTTCTTGCCCAAAAAACTATGATACGTAATGATGTCGATCGTCCATCTATAACGAGAGTCAATTAGCTAAGTTGTTATATTTTTCATTAAAATCTTTCGTCCATTTGTTCTCTGTCTTTCGTTTTTGCTTTCTATCTCACTTTTTTTCTTTAAATATTTCAAAGCCCTTTGAACCATACTGAAGAGAGGGGAAAAAAAAAAAATCATACCAGTAAGTAAAAATTTATTTATTTATTATTAATTGATTGGAGCTCGAGATGAACCTTTATCTATAATTCTCTTATAGATATTTTCAATTTCCAAACAATTATATATTTTTAATCGGCGAAAGTTAATAATTAATTGTTAGATCAACATCTCGATGGAGTTAAACTGACACCCAAACACTTGACAAGAAAATTTTGCTCTCCCATTTTACTCTTAAAAGTGAAACCTAAGATCTCCTTTTAAGAATAAATTTGGTGACCAAAAAATTAACCAACTAGATTAGAGCCCATAATTGTATTGACCAAAATTTTATGAACTTTTCTTATGTGTGCTTTGCATATGGTATGCAAGGCATTTACACCATTTCTACTTTACATTTACATCTTTTATGTATTGGGTTATACGATATTTATTGAAAGTTTACACATTGGTGACCTGCTAAATGGGTCATTTTGCAGGTAAATTAATAAAATAATATAATATATTAATAATTTCATAAAAGGTAATAAAAGGTGTAATGGGTTTCAGAAAATGTGTAAGTAATTTCACACAAGGTGTAAAATGTGAAAATATTTTCAGAAATGGGTGTAAACTTTCACAAAATGGTGTAAGTATTTTGACGAAAAGGCATAAGTTTAGAAAATTTTTCAGAAAATGTGTAACGTTTTCAGAAAAAGGGTGTAAAATTTAGTTTAGTGTAAATTTTATTGACAAATAACAGTTTAGTCACTAAAGGTTGAAAATTTTATTACCATTGGCCCCCCCTCTTCTCTGTTTTTCACCAACACTTTCTCTATTCTCTCTTACACGCACACAGAATAGTCACCACCAATCCTGACCCCCACTAACCACCCAAGTGTCGGTGGTCTCCGGTGCTCACTGCCGTCTGACATCGCCACCGCCACGACGACCGTTACGGCCACGGCCACCACCACCGCCACGCCACCGCTGCTGTCGTAAATCAAAGGTTTTTTTCACTCTCTTTCTCTCTCTATCGATCTTGGTCTCTCTCTGTCGATGTCAGCCTCTTCTTCGTCGATGTCGCTCTCTCTTTGTCGATCCCTGTCTATCTTGGTCTGTCTCTAGCGATCTCGGTCTCTCTATGTCGATCTCGGCCTCTTCTCGGTCGATCTCTGTCGATTTTGGTCCTTCTCTGTCGATCTCGGTCTGGCTATCTCTGTCGATCACTGTCTATCTCGATCTCTTTGTCTGTCGATCTCAGTCAGTCAGTCAGTCAGTCTTTCTCTCTCTGTCCCTTCCTCTATATTAAAAACGGTTCTCGTTTACATTGACATACTTGGTTGGAATTGGACTTGGAGTCGCTATTCCAAGCCCTCCTAAACTCGTCTTCTCTGAAACGGACTTCTAGTGAGAGAAAGACCAAGCCCTCTGAAATGCCGCTTCTTTCTCACATTGCCATTATTTGAACAACACAAATACAGTTTGATTGGATTTTAGGAACTTACACGTTTTGTGAAAAAATGGAACTTACACCTTTTGCGAAGTTACTTACATCTCTTGTGAAAACACTTACACTATTTGTGGAAGGTTATACATTTGTGAAATAATTTATTTTGTAAAATTTACACATTTTCGTTGAAATACTTATACATTTTGTGAAAAGTTACTACTTTTGTAAACAATTTTATTAAAAAAATTTACACATTTTATTAGAACTTACACCTTTTCTGAGAACAGAACTTACACTTTTTGTCAAACAGCTTACATCTTGTGTGAAAAAATTTACACCTTTTATGGAAAATATGTTTTCATAAAGTTTACACATTTTGTTAAAAACTTACACATTTTTCTGAAAGTTTACACCTTTTAGTGAAAATAATTACACATTTTCTGAGAAGTTACTCCGTTTGTAAAACAATTTTTTCCAGAAAATTTACAGCTTTTATTAGAACTTACACCTTTTGCGACATAACTTACATCTTTTGTAAAAATATTTACACCTTTTATGGAAAATATGTTTGAATAAAGTTTACACCTTTTGTTAAAAACTTACACCTTTGCTGAAAGTTTACACCATTGGAGGAAATACTTACACGTTTTCTGAAAAGTTACTCCTTTTGTGAAATAATTTTTTCCATAAAATTTACACATTTTATTGGAACTTATACCTTTTCTGAAAACAAAACTAACACCTTTTATCACATAACTTACATATTTTGTGCAAACATTTACATGTTTTATGAAAAGTTACACATTCTATGGAGAATATGTTTTCATAAAGTTTACATCTTTTGTCAAGAACTTACACCTTTGCTAAAAGTTTACACCTTTTACCAGAAATATTTACACTTTTTCTGAAAGGTTACTCTGATTGTGAAACAATTTTTTTTTTTTTTTTAGAAAATTTACACCTTTTATTAGAACTTACATTTTTTGTGACATAACTTACATCTTTTCTGAAAATGTTTATACCTTTTATGGAAAATATGTTTGCATAAAGTTTACACCTTTTGTTGAAAGTTTATACCTTTGAGGGAAATTCTTAAAGTTACACTTTCTGTGAAATTATATTTTCCATAAAACTTACACCTTTAATGGGAACTTACACATTTTCTGAAAACAAAACTTACATCATTTGTGACATAACTTACATCTTTTGTGAAACCATCTACAAGTTTTTTGAAAATTTACAATGTTCATGGAAAAAAATATTTGCATAAAATTAATACATTTTATTAAAAACTTACACTTTTTCTGAATGGTTACACTTTTTTGTGGAAATACTTACACCTTTTCTGAATGGTTACTTGTAGACACCCCATTTTTGACCGACCTTAAGACTCAGACGTCATCGATTGAGCTCTCAATGATTGCGCATGTTGTGTTCGTTCTGAGGTTACAGAGTCTCAGCTGAGGGCCTTGCCTCCGGACTTCGAGACTCTTTTGTGCTTTGCCTCAGTTTGCGAACCAGGTTCTGTTTTCTCTTCCCGAAGGGAAGGAGAGGTCTCGTAGACCATCTATCAGTGGCCGCAGGCTACTTTTCGTGGTCGTAGACCACTGTTTCCGTTTGGAGACCAGTTTTGGTTTTCGGAGTCGTCGGCCGTGCGCTTCGGTTCGGGACCGCTTAACTTTCTCCGTTTACTCTGGTTTTTGGCACACACCTTGTTTCCTCTCTCTAGAGGGACACTGTGGCCCGGGAGACCACCTTCGTGGTCGCACGCCACTTTCGGTGCTTAACAGTCAGTTTTCGGGGCACCTGGCTGCGCGTTTTGGCCCCCGAACCCTCGTTTTGCATCCGTTTTGGTTCATTTTTGGCTTGGACCCGTTTTTCATTGTTTGGGAGGTGGTACAAGGGTGGGAGACCACCTTTTCTCTTGGAGACCACCTTTTCTCCCTCCAGCCGATTTTCTTGTCAGAAAGCTGGTCTCCTTGATTTTTGAGCCACATTTGCTGGTCTCCCACCACACCACTAGCTTGCACTCAGTTTGGAGACCACCCTAGGAGGCTGCCGACCACCTAAACCTTTTGAACCTGGTCGGCCAACCAGGGCAAGTGGTCGGCCGACCACCTGAACTGGTCGGGCAGCTCTCACATTTTCTGTTCCAGTAAGTTGGTTCCAGCTGTGCCAGTTGGGAGGCACAGACTGCATCCTCCATACACGTGTATGGAGGATATTGGCCCTAGGTTTTAAGCTTCTTGGAGAAGCTTTTGCCTCCATTGTCTATAAAGGAAGGCCTTCCCTTCCTTGTAGAGGGTTCAAAAAATTCTCTAAGGCATATACATCTATCTCCCTCTATATCTCTCCCTTTAGGCTTAGAAAGTGTGAAGTTTTTGGCCCTTTGCATACCATCTCCTAGCCTAACCCCTCCAACACCAACCTAAGCTTCTTGGAGGCCTTTTTTAGAGGTTGAGGAGCTATATTTTTGGTTCAGAAGCTGCTGGAGTTGCTGAGCTACAAGGGTAACACACTTTCTCCATTTTAAGGCTTTATTTTGCTTCATCTTTTAGCCATACTTTCAAGCATATTTGAGCTTTGTCATAAACTAAAAAAAGTCTTGTTTTGAGGTCCTTAACATGTTTGTTTGAGATCATTTTTCTGTTGGGGGTCATCTACCCCCTTGCATGCTTCATTTTGCCTTATTTTGAGCCATGCCTTAGAGCATTTGTGTTGGCCTTTGTTTGGCCTTTTAGCCACTGAAATCCAGTGGACTTTCAGTGGCTAGCATGCTGTTTTGAGCGCCAAAATCAGAGAGGGGTGACCATCTCTCTCCTTGTTTTGTTTTTTTGGCATTTTTGGCCTTACAAAGGAGCCCTTATTTTTATGCTTTCAAGCCATGTTTCAGGCCATTTTTGATGAGTTTTAGGACCTACATAGGCTCTGTCCAGAGCTTGTTTTTCCATATTGGATGTCCATCTTGCATGTGTAGAATAACCCTCTTCATAGCATATCAAAGGAGTATCTCATTCTTGCATGCATTAACCATGTTTCAGTGAATTTTTAGGCTTTATTTGGCATGGCATACCTCTGAATTTTGCTGGTTTAGTGGCCTCTTGATTGCCTCACATGCTTGTAGTGCAAATCCTCTTTACTAGCTTACATTGCATGCTATTTTGGCCTTTGATTCTAGCACCTTTTGGCCATGCCTTAAACTGATTTTGTACATGTTTTGGACTGCCTTAACTCTATTTTTGTGCCTCATGGTCAAATGATGTTTTCTATGCATGGTTGTAGTTCAATACCCTTGCCTAGCTTTGAGTTTTGAAGCCTATTGCATGCGTATTTTGAGGTGTTTCCATGTTTTGGCATCATTGTGAATCATATTTCAGAGCTTATATGTATGCTGTATTCCCATGTTTTCCACTCTTTGAATGCGTTTGAGAGTTATGCATAAATACCTCATTTATGGGCCATTGTATGAGCTTCATTTCCATGCCTTTCGAGTCATCATTTTAGTCCATTTTCCTACTGTTTTGGGCCTGCATAGGGACTGTTTGGGGCTGGTTTGGCCATTTGAGTGTGGCTTTCCATGCCTATAGTGTAATCCACTTCACTAGTTTTGGTATTTGGGCCATCTAGCATGCATTGTGTGAGGTGTTTGCATGATTCAGGACCATCTTGCATGTCATTTCAGAGCTGGAAAATGTGTGATTGTATGCCATATTTAATCCCTTGCCATGCCTTAGTAGAGTTGCACTTTGTGCCTTAGGTCTGGTCCCTTGCATTATGCATGTTTGCATAAGTGTTGTTGCCTTAATTTCATCATGTATGGCCACTGATTTGGGTGTGGCTGAGGCTCATTCATTTTAGTTTAAGTCCATCTTGAATTATGTATGCCATATCCATGTTGTCGCATGCTTGATCGTCGCATTGTGTATGCTTCGTTTATGTCTTCGTGCATGTCCATCTTCGTATGTGCATTGCGTATGCCATATAGTTCATGTGCATTGAGTATGCCATTCTTAGTTCATAGCATTACGTATGCTAGTTGCATGTTTGCATATCATCCCTCGCATACTAGCATGATTAGGTTGCATTGCGTTTAAGGTCGTATCCTAGTCGTATTATGTATGCCATGTATATTGCATTGTGTTTGGAATAGGGTTTAGTCCAAACACGGGAAACGAGGGACGTTTTGTACTCCAAGTGACAAAATGTGCCTCGATTCTCGATCGCCGACATTCCGGATTACCTATCATGGAGTTTAGGCCTTGTTGTGCTTATATGTGCATTCATTTTACATCGAGTCGTGCAATCTGACTCCTCGGCCATCATGCATCGAGATGTGTGATTGGTGGCACGAGGATTGAGGACTACACTCCCTGGAGCTTGTGCAAGGATGGGGAGAGTTGTCATGCACACATATGTTGAAAATACTTTGCCATGCCCCTTTCTCACTCTCTGTTGCAGCAAATCGGAAACCAGTAGCAAAAACTGGTCAGCAGCCTTCTGGAGCTTTGCACAGTGTTCTGGGACCAGTTGCAAACAGAGGCAAATCGAGGCATCGCGATGGATTTCCCGACAAGGCCACTTGAGCATGCATGCATCCCTATCATTCGGAACAGAGCTGAGGCAGTCCATTTTGTTTAATTTGCATGCTAGTTTTCCTTACTTACTTAGTTAATTCGTTAATTAATTAATGTTGTGTAATAATTAGTTTAATTAGCTTAGATTAGCTAGTTTATTCTGTATTATTCATTCGGACCCTCCGAGAGAGGGCAATGTTGTAATAAGTGTGCGTGTGTGTGATGTATGTCTTCCAACCCCACATCTTTCTCCCTTTTATTTACCAGCTTATGATGGTTAGTTTTAGGGCATGTTTCAATTAGCATCTATATGTTCGCATGTTTGCATTCATTCATCTGTATTGCATGCACCGGGCTCGACGCATCATGCTAACTGCATTGTATTTCAATTCCAAGTTGAATACATGTATCGATTGTTGCACCTCATATGCCATCTTAGAATAGCCGAGCCTATTGTAGTTGCGTTTTTACGTGTGTCGCATTAAGCATTCTTAGCATAGTTAGGATTCATGCATGATTTCTAATTAGCTTCTTTCTTTGGCTCGGAGTACTCGGTAAGTGTTTATGCTTTAGCATCCTTGCATGTGTGTGAGTGACTGCCATGATAGGATGCTTACCATGAGGCTATGTGCTTATGTGATATAACTGCCTAAATGCTTGTGGGTGAAGGTTGGGTTGCTTGAGTTGGAATAATTCGTCGAAACCCGTGTTTTAGCCTACTTGCGAGTAACAAACTTCAATCCATTTTCAAAATAAACGGATATGCGATGCTTTGTTCCAACTTAGGCAATCTAGTCTATACTTGTATGCTGTGCGCATCACATAGTAATTATAGGCTATTAAACCGGAATAAGAGCACATGTGTTTTCAAAAACAAGATATCATACTTAGTAGTGGCCGATCTTTGATCGGACGAGCGGGGGTGCTCATGAAATAACCTTCCCCAATCGTACCCAAGTTCCCAAGCCGAGGCAACTTTGGTGATGACGGACACGTGGCCTTAGGCACAAGTCAAGGTTTCCTAAATTCCCCCCAAATAAAATATTTAGGTAGTGACTCTGTATCTGGCAAAGCAATCCATATTTGGTACTTCTTTCTAAAAAATCAGTTTTCCAAAATGATTTGCCGGATTTGGACTCTTTGGTGATTTATCAGTCTTGCACTGCACTTTGTGAGATCAGATTAAGAACCGTGACATTTGAGTCCGAACTGTAGTGAGCCCAATGAACAAAACGGGACTTTCTCTCGGGATGTTCGGGGACGTGTACAGTTTCTGGCGACTCTGCTGGGGAGTTTGAGAACTTGACTCGAACTCATGATATCTTGTTTTGCTTGCACTTATGTGTTTCTTTGCATTGCATGTGCATTGGTGCACCTAGGACACCGTGTTTGTCGTCTGCTATTCCTGAACGGTTTGCCGGAGGCTTGCTTTGAGAAGCATGCTATATGGCTGACCGGTTACGGGCTCTGCCACGATGGGAACACAAACCCCGGTTGTTACCGGGGCATCCTTTTTGACCATTCGACCTAGTGCATATTCGGAATCCATAGTGACTATTCCAAGCTAGGACAGGTTGTTTACCTGATTATAGGTTGTTTGAAACCACCGCATGCGTAGTGAAACCCTAGCTCCTAACAAAATAGGACAGGGAAACCTTACCCCAATATAGGGGTGTTTTGGCTCTCACTTGTTTGCTATGTGCTTTTAGAGTGCGTCTCTACAGGAATGCATGTATCAGTTTACAAGTTTGGGTATCAGGCCTGCGGGCACCAGTTCAGTATTTTGGGAATCAGTTATCTGCGGGTATCAAATTCAGTTTTGGGGGCAGTGATTTGGGAACAATGATCAGTGTTTGAGAACAGTCTATTCAGCTTATCAACTGTGTGTTGCGATGCCCAACTGTGTGTTGTGTTTATTTACGCTGTTTTGCTGTCCGTTTGTTTGGTTGTTATTTCTTTATTATTGCTTTATTTATCTTTTTGCTAGGTAGTTTAGCACAATTGCTTCCGACCAAGCAGATATTTCCCAAGCACTTTGGACTAGAGGTCGTCGACTCCATCGATCTGAGGATCTGGTAGACGGACAACCAGTGTTTCATTCTCTACCCCCAGTTACTAGACGGAGGGCAGTTAGGCAGAGGATATCAGTTCAGCAGTCAGTTTAGAGGGCTTTGTCTACCCCACCTGAGTATAGTAGGGATCAGAGTTCTGTTTCTTCCACAGAAAGGGAACATATACCGGCAGTACAGCTAGATTAGGCAGTATGACAGGAATCGAAGAAATGATGCGTCAGCTCCAGGAGAGCATGAGAACCATGCAGGAGGACGCTGCTCGTCAAGCAGAATTTGCCAAACAGCAGGCCGTCGTCATGGACCAACAGGCAGAGCTAATCACCCGGATACAGCAGCAAGCCGGAGCATCAGCTTCACACCAAGCTCCTCCCCCACCAAGAGTTCCAATACCCGGGGAGACGGCGAATGTCCAGAATGTCCAGGAGGATACAGACATCCCAATGGGGCTGGCTCCGCCCCCGATTCTACCTCAACTATCCAAGGCACCCACTCCTATCAATCAACCAGATTCTCCCTTTGAATTCGAAGTGGACCCCACGGCATTAAAAGTGAGCAAGCTTGAGAAGCTGTTCAAGAAATCTCAAGGTGTCAAGTCTATTCCGGACATCGAGGATGGGTATACCGACGCAGCCGTGACGCTGCCGGACAGATTTAAGATGCCATATATTGACCGCTTTGACGGGTCCGGGGATCCCATGGTGCACTTACGGCTATTTCAGACATATTAAGGCCGATGGGCCACACCAGACTACAGAAGCTTTCTTTATTCGGTCAGACCCTGTCGGGTGTGGCGGCCATCTGGTACGCAAAATTGGAAGACGATGTTAAGAGGAATTGGGATGAGATGGCTGAGGCTTTTGTCGCTTAGTACTCCTATAACACACAGATCGAGATCACAACCCGTGATCTCGAGACGACTAGGCAGGAGCCTAAGGAGAGTTTTTCTAACTTCGTAACCCGGTGGAGGGCCAAGGCCTCAATGATGACCACTAGGCCCACTGACAAAGATCAGATTCGGATGATTATGTGCAATCTCCAGCCCAAGCTTATGCAGAAAATGATTGTTTTCCCCTTCCCCACCTTTTCAGATTTACATGAGATGGGGGTACAAATTGAGGATGCGATGAAACAGGGTCTGATTGACCAAGACAGAGAACAACCCAAGAGAACCTTCAACTGCAACACCAATACAGGCACAAGCAATGCCGCAACTGCAAGAGCTTCAGAAGTAAGCATGGTCACCACCAATCCTCCAAGAACCCTGGCAGCTACACCATTCTCCGGTGCGTTCGGAAGTAACACACAAACAACCAAATACCAACCTGGAGGCCAAAGAACCTTCACTCCATTATATATGCCCTTGTCCAAAGCTTTGGGGGTATTAATTAGGAAAGGGCACTTGAAGCCCCTGGAGCCGAGGCCATTGCCAAATCCCCTTCCTCCCTCCCATAACCCAGCCAAATACTGCGCATATCACCAATAGCACGGTCATGACACCGACCAATGCTTCCGATTACGTCATGAGATTCAAGATCTCGTTGATAATAGGGTGATTGTGCCTCCAGAGAAACCCAATGTCACAACCAATCCTCTCCCACCACACAACCAAGCTCCACATCCCAAACGCATCAACTTTATCCAGACCGGGGTCATGTCATATGACCCCAGCATATATATCACCCCATCTCACCTACCCAAGCCGGAGGTGTTCCTTCCCGACAGCACTGACTTGTGCATGTTGGACATCTCCCGAGCCCAACCTGAATCAATGGTAGTGACCATCGAAGATGGAACATGGATGATTTCGGAGGAAAGTGGTACAGTGGATTCAGGGACTGAGGAATTGGGGAGCTTTGCTGAGGAGGTGTACAATCCGAGTGGCTACATTGCGTCAGCGGGTTAGATTAGGCCAAATGTGGAATTGCCAGTGGGGCAGAAATTTGTGTACTACGGGGGGATGGATTTGATCAGAGGATAGATGACTTAGCAGTTTTGGAAGGGGACATTGCTGACCTTCAGATTTTCAACGAGCAAGAGCCGGGGGACGTGACGGTCAACTGGTTCTATTTTGAGGAGTCAGCAAAGGTCACCGGGTGGCTTGACGACCAACCAGATATTGTTGAAGAATCTCAGCTGGAAAGGGGCCCGTCAGGGGCAAGGACATCAATTGTGGCCGGAAGGGCCGGGGATCAGAATACATCGCCGGAGAGCGCCGGTGCCAAGAATTTCCCTCGGGATTTGGGCATTTTGAATACAAGACATGTTGAACAACAGACTGCATTGACGCAGCTAGAACAGGAAGGAATTGAAGACTCTGAGAGAGCCAGAAAAGCCAAGGCCCCTGTGGGGACTAACAGTGCTGTGTGCACAAGAACAGAGGGTGCTGCGAGCACATGGACAAAAGGTACCGTGAGTACAAGGACAGTGGTAACGGAGCCGGACAGGTGTCTGTAGGCTGCCGATGGAATGTGGTGGGAGGACGATGATCTATGTCTTGCCCACACGGATGAGGACTGGGGAAGCAATCAACCGGATGATACCTGGTACATTGGTGAAGTTGACCATATGACTAGGAGTGGGCGGTATTTCAAACCCCCACATCTAGATCAGCCAGAGGCGTCCGGGGGACAAGGAGGCGGAAAAGCAGAAAGAGAAGCTACTTGAAGAAGAGGCTGTGCTGAAACAGTTGAAAAAGATACAAGCAGACATCTCCATCTGGGGACTGCTTATAGCTTCACGTGTTCACAGACAGGCTGTTCTATAGGCCATGGACAAGGCCAAGCTCTCAATAGACACCACGCCTGAACAGCTGGTGGGATTGGTCTTTCTGGAGGAGGTTCCCTGACGTTGACCTTTTTGACAAAGAATTGCTGCCTGAGGGCGCGAATCGTAACAAACCGCTCTATATCTCTGTGGAATGTAGAAGCAAATGGATACCGGTGGTTCTTGTCGACACGGGATCCGCCATTAATGTGTGCCCGTCAAGGACGGCATATGCAATCGGGTTGAAGCCCGCGGACTTCGTGCCAACTGCCCAGGTGATTCGGGCGTATGATAACACAAGCAGGGAGGTGATGGGGACTGTCAAAATTCAGACCCAAGTTGGTCCAGGACAACACGAGATCGATTTCCATGTCTTGGACGTTCCCGCAACCTTTAACCTACTTTTGGGGCGACCGTGGTTGCACCAGGTAAAGGTAGTTTCTTCCACCTTGCACCAGATGTTGAAATACCCCTACGAGAAGGGGGTGGCTATTGTTTTCGGGAATTCGTCAATCCATCTGCCGCCAGAAGTGTCTACACCAGTTTTGGAAATCGAGCACGGCACGGAGGATGTGTTCTTATCAGGGTTTACTCTGGCTAAGGCCCGGGTCGTACAGAACATCTTGGCTATTGATGAGGGGTTGTATGTTAGTGCACAATCAGTGTACCTCATGAACAAGCTTCAACACATCCCCGGGATGGGATTGGGAAAGAGTGGCCGGAAAGGCATTGCAGTATCGGCCGAAGTGCCGCACAACCCGCATACCTTTGGCTTGGGTTATCTGCCCACCAAAGAGGATTGGGTAAGGAAAGGTAAGGCGATGGCTGGGAAAGCCAGAGCAAAGCGGGCGGGGAAGCCTTTTGAATTGATGCACCGACCCATCTAGGGTACCCTAAATGGACGCTTCGTCCGGGAGGGCGAGGACTTTCCATTTTGTGGCTTTCCAGAGCCATGGCTGAATGCCGAGAGGAGGCGCTTGCCGGGGTTCGAGATCTTCTTTGACCTGCAGTTATCCGGGGATGATGTTGCCGAAGAGCAGACAGACCCACCAGCTGAGGTTAAGCAGAATGAGAAAGTGGATTCTGAGAGCACCGAAATTGAAATGGGGGTAGTGCTGTCTTTTCTACTTTCAGATCCTCCGATTGTACAGAAGTGCTTGGAGGATAACTTCTCAGTGTCCATGATTGGGAATGAAACGGCTGCGAGCCTACCTGCAAGTATTTTGGATGCATCCATCGCACCCTCTCTCATCTGGTAGTACGAGGAGGGATTTTTGTCAAGCAGCACCGGGTCAGGTAGTGAGCCAGAATCTGATTCCACCGAGTCTATAGAGTCGGAATTAGGTTCCAGCTCGTCTGAGTCTGAGTTCGGTATTCCTAGGGGTGATAACCCGGATGCCACAGTCCTGTCTAGGTCGTCTTTTTCTTTCTCTTTTGAGTCTGTTGTAACAGAAGAATCGGACGATTTGGAAATGCTTAATGAGAATGGAATGGATGTGGTTTCTGAGTACTTTTCTGTGCCCTTGATTTATTGTATTAATCAAGACTTTCAAAATTTTAATGAAAACAATGGGGAAGAAATTCCTTCGGTTTTGCAATGCTTAATTGATCAAGAGAAGGAAAGATTTGTTAAACCTTTAGTTGATGAAATCACTACTGTTAATGTTGGTACTGAGGAGGACCCGCGGCTGGTCCAGATCGGGTCCACGTTGTCTTTGGAGGAACGCGAGCACTTAGTCGCTTTATTAAAAGATTTCAAAGATGTTTTCGCGTGGTCCTACGAAGACATGCCTGGAATCGATCCTGAGATTGTACAGCACCGAATCCCTCTTGACCCCGAGGCCCGACCCGTTAAACAGAAACTCAGAAGGATCCGCCCGGACTGGGCCCTCAAGATTAAAAAAGAGGTCACCAAGCAAATTGACGCAGGGTTCCTGTTGGTATCTGAATACCCAACTTGGTTGGCCAACATTGTTCCGGCGCCGAAGAAGGATGGTAGGATCCGGGTATGCGTGGATTTCAGGGATTTGAACAGAGCCAGTCCGAAGGACGACTTTCCCTTGCCGCATATTGATGAGTTAGTGGACTTCACAGCGGGGCATGCTTTGCTTTCGTTCATGGATGGATTCTCGGGCTATAATCAGAAAATGATGGCAGCTGAAGACCGGGAGAAGACTGCTTTCACCACCCCGTGGGGGACTTACTGTTACATGGTGATGCCATTTGGGTTGAAGAACGCTGGAGCTACATATCAACAGGCCGCGACCACAATTTTGCACGACATGATCCACAAAGAGGTTGAGGTGTATGCGGACGACATGATTATCAAGTCCAAAGAAAGAGAGGGCTACTACACCGCCTTGCAAAAGTTCTTCCAAAGGATCAGAGAATTTCGATTGCGCTGAATCCTCAGAAATGTACGTTCGGTGTTACAGCAGGGAAAATGCTGGGGTTTCTGATTACACAGAGAGGTATCAAAGTCGACCCTTCCAAAATCAAGGCCATCTTAGAAATGCCACCACCAAGGACTGAAAAGAAGGTGCGAGGCTTTCTGGGTAAAGTGCAATTCATAAGACGGTTTATCTCAAAATTAACCTTGACTTGTGAACCACCTTTTGGTCTCCTGAAGAAAGGAAAGAAGTTCCAATGGGACGGCTGATGCCAAGCTGCTTTTGAACAGATCAAAGAATACTTACAGAACCCACTCATGTTGTCACCGCCTGAGCCGGGGAAACCATTGATTTTGTACCTTTCAGTGACTGAAACTACGATGGGCTGCATGCTTGCGCAGGAGTCTGAGGACAAGGTAAAGAGAGCTATCTACTACCTGAGCAAGAAGATGTTGGATTACGAGACCCGCTACACTCTACTCGAGAAGGCTTGTTTGGCTTTGGTATGGGCTACCAGGAAGCTGCGGCACTACCTGTTAGCTCACTCTGTAATGTTGGTTTCAAGGTTAGATCCCATCAAACATCTCTTCGAGAAACCGGCACTTACGGGTAGGCTAGCTCGTTGGTTGCTTCTGCTTTCCGAATTCGATCTGAAGTATGTGACTCGCAAGTCAGTCAAGGGAAGAGCGGTAGCGGAGTTCCTAGCCGATCACCCAGTTGAAGGGGATGAAGCAGTCGAGTACTTATTCCCAGATGAGGCTATTTTGCATATCGACGATGAGTTTTGGACGATGTATTTTGACGGAGCGTCAAACCAGTACGGGTATGGGATAGGGGTGTTGCTGATAGCGCCCGACAAGTCCCGTATCCCTCTAGTATTTAAACTCCGGTTTAAAGTCTCGAACAACGAAGCAAAGTATGAAACATGCATTGCTGGTTTAGAAGCAGCCCTAGAACTAGGGGCAAAACAGTTGGACGTCATCGGGGACTCGAACCTGGTTGTATCTCAAGCTAAAGGAGACTGGAAAGTCAAAGAAGAAAAGATGAGAATCTATCATCAAGCCTTGGACTTGTTGATTCCTCGGTTTGAGAAGCTGAACTTCGCTCATCTGTTAAGAGAGAACAACAGGTTCGCAGATGCACTAGCAACTCTATCTTCCATGATAGACATTCCTTTTGGAGTCCGGATGCGTCCGATTATCATTGACCAGAAGTTTGCGCCGGCCTACGAGTCGATTGCTGCTATAGATGAGATTCAAGATGAGAACTGCTGGTACTACGATGTCTGGAACTTCTTGGAGAAAGAAGCGTATCCACCAGGGGCAAATGCCGCATAAGAGGGCAATCAGAAGAATGGCTGCTCAGTTCATCATCTGCGGAGGAAAACTGTATAAGAGAGGTCATTTGGGAATGCATAAGTTATGTGTTGAGGCTGAAGAGTCGAAGCGTCTAATGGAGGCCATCCATGGAGGAGAGTACCGAGCGCACATGAATGGGGTGATGCTAGCCCGTAAGATCCACAGACAAGGTTACTACTGGTGCACCATGGAGGAGGATTGTATCGGCTTTGTTCGGCGATGCCACAAATGTCAGATCCATGCAAACCGCATGAACATCCCGCCGTCGAAGCTATACAATATGACTTCGCCATGGCCGTTTTCAGTTTGGGGAATTGATGTGATTGGGGCTGTCACTCCGAAGATGTCTAATGGGCATGAGTTCATTCTGGTCGCGATAGACTATTTCACAAAGTGGGTTGAGGCCTAATCTTACACGGTATTGAAGGCATTGCATGTTGCGAAATTCATCAGAAACAACATCATCTGTCGCTACGGGGTCCCAAATGAAATCATTTCAGATAACGATTCCCACTTCAAGAAGGAAGTGATTGACTTGTTGGAAAAATACAATGTGGCTTCTCATAAGTCATCCACATATCGGCCACAGAGCAATGGAGCAGTTGAGGCCGCCAACAAGAACATCAAACACATTTTGCAGAAGATGGTGGAAACCTACCGAGACTGGCCAGATAAGCTGCCATTTGCTCTGTGGGGCTACTGGACTTCAATCAGAACTTCTATTGGAGCGACTCCGTATTCATTGGTTTATGGGATGGAGGCCGTTCTACCTATTGAAATTGAGGTTCCGTCATTGAGAGTGCTGGCTGAGTGTCAGATAGCCGAAGCAGATTGGCAGCAGAGCAGATTTGAAGAACTCATGCTCTTTGATGAAAGAAGACTGAAAGCACTGTACCATGTTCAAGGTTATCAGCGCAGAATTGCCAGGGCTTTCAACAAGAAGGTTAATTCCCAGAATTTGAAAGAAGGAGATTTGGTGCTCAAAGACAACCGAGCTCCCATCCACGACCCTAGGGGCAAGTTCAGACCCAATTGGACTGGTCCTTACATCATCAAGTCTATCTAGTCGGGTGGAGCTGTCGTTTTGATCGACCTAGATGGCCTAGAGTTCTCACAGCCGATCAACATGGACAAGTTGAAGAAATATTACCCCTGAGTGGCTTGCTAGGCCGAAAACCCGAAAGGGCGACCTAGGCAAAAGTTAGGGCATGAAAAATTTGAAATTACAAAAACTGAGCTCGCAAGGTTGAAAACCCGCAAAGGGCGGCCTTGGCAAAAGTTAGAGCGTAAAATGTGAGGGTTAATACACGAGTGAACTTGAGCTTGAACTACGTAAGGCTTGATTCCCATCTTTGGGATACGTAGGCAACTTCATCCTGAAGTTCGGCCATAAACCTTTCCCCGATCAACTTTGTCCATTTGATCATCTCGGTCATCTTTGTCTATTCAGCATTCAAGAGCTTCGGTTGTGATCTCCGGTACAGTGCTATTCAGACTAGGGGCAACTTTCCAGTTGCTGGAATCCGGGGTTGTGCATCTCAGTGATAGATCTCAGGCATGTCCAGTTCTGATCCATGTCGAAAATGGTTTTGAAAAGTTTTAATAAAAGTTGATTTTGTTCAAATTAATCTTTTTACAACTTAGACCATTTTTGGACCAAAGCAGAAAATTTTCAATACCCTCAACCTTCAATTTTATTGATTTCAATATAGAGTCCTCCTGCTCTTGCATACAAATTGAAGTTGCTTTTGGTTACATTCATAAAGAAAACTTGAAAGTACTAATAAAGCAATAAATCCGGAGCATAGCTAAGTCAGGTATTCCTGCGCCCCCTCCCAGAGCTGGTCGAAGCTTCTGATGCCAAGCTGGGCCCACTCTGCGCCTCTTCGTTGAGCCAATCTACGCACTCGTCAGACAAAGTGCAACTAAAAGTGGGAGCGGGGGCCAGGAGTTCTCTCGTCCTCCATGTGTGGCATACTAAGCAAGCTGTGCACCTAAGACCGAGAATGCAGCAGGGTACTCTATCCCCTTTGGCGGGCAAGTCTGATCATGGCCGAACTGGCGCTGGAATCGGAAAGGAAAGTAAAACACGCAGTGCGTCAGACCAATCAACTGAATCCCAGGCTACCGGGACATGCTATAGCTCATTGCCAGTAGATTGAGTCAAGAACAGCGCCAAGCAATGCGGTTTGCGGACAAATGGCACATCCAGTCGAACCACCATCCCTCATCAAGGGCATCGACTAGGCGTCGTCGGAAGAAATAGCCACGAGCCGAGTATGTTGGGCAAGAGTCCACAACCTGTAACTTGTCCATCAACCACACCTGTGGAGGGATGAAAAATGAGAGATTAAAGAATAGAGAGGTGTGCGTTGAGAGAAAAGTGAGAAAAGGGTTTTGTGAGAAAAATCGAGCCTGAGGGCTGAGTGATGTGAGCAATATATATGTGAGATAGAGAGGGAAACATTACCTGCAGCAGTAGTATACTCCCCGCAAATCTGGTTGTTTCCTGGCGATGGAAAGCATCCAAGCCCATCAGTGTCTCGGCCAATGTCATGGCAATGCAGCTCTTACCCTCCTTCAAGCCTTAGGCAACTTCAATTAGACGAACGCTAGACCCGCTGAAGCCCGGGGCAAGCAAAACGTGAGATAACATGCACAAGCAAAGGGTATGTCACCGAAAGCCCTGCCAATGATGGTCACCGCGGTCACCGGGATCAGAAAAACATTGAATCAAGCTGAGGATGTCCAATTCTCCATTGCAGATCAGAGACCGAGCGTCGTGCATAGTGAGCCCACACATTCGTCCTAAGGCTTGAGCATGGCCGAAGCGGAGTTTGGGCAAGATCTCCTTGTTGCGCTCGGACTCCATCAAAGCTTGGAAATCTTCGAAGTAGGACAGATCTCTTGCCCGCCGAAGCTAAAGACATGAGTTACCGGATTCCAAAACCTTACCGCGGCATGGAGAAAGGGAAGATGCAGTGGAGTGCGGCTCAACGTGAATAGTGCATTCAAGCCGAAGCCTCGGAAGTTCAACTTTTCCGAGCTGTCTAAAGTAGCAATCCAAACTACGAGATTTTCGATGAGGAATGCCTCCATTTTGATGCAGAACTGAGATGAAATGAAAGAACCACGAAGCTGGAACTTTTATAGAGGATAAGGCACTATTTGGGGACACGTGTCAAAAATTTGGTGGTCGCCAAACCAGGTGGTCGGCCGACCACTTTTTCTGGTAGGCCGACCACCCTTTTGGTCTCCAAGGAAAATAGCTGGTCGGCCAGCCCCTTCTGGTGGTCGGCCATGGAGAAAAGTTGGTCTTTGATCTGTTCCTAGTTTGTAGAAGAGAGATCCTAGCTTTTCCATGCGTTGGAAGTGTCGAAGGTCCGAGTTTACCTCTGTTTCGGATGCGTTCCGTCACTCCAATTGTCTGAGATGCATTTGTTTATCGAGTTGTTATTCTTTGTTTATCGAGTTGTTGTTTGGTTTTGCTTATTGAGTTGTTAAAGTTTTGTTTATCGAGTCGTTGAGTTTCATATATCGAGTTGTTACTCTTCGTTTAATCAACATTGTCGGGATTTGCTTATCGAGTTGTAAACTTGCTAAGGTTTTGTTGTTTCTTAGTAAGTTAAGTTGTTTAGTTTGTTGCGTCGGTTCACTAAGTGACTTGGCAATTTTCGATGCTCAATTTTCATTTAATCTCATTTTTGTGCAAAATGATGCGATGCGATGCTAAGAACATAAAATACAACACTTTTTCAAAAAGCTTTTTCATTCCATCATGTTTCCCTTGTTACAACATTTTATAAGAAGGGTATAAGTTTTACAGAAAATAAAACTGCCTAATAATGTACAATGTGCTACAACTACTAGTAAAAAAGGCAAATAAAGCAGGGAACATCTGCATCAGTGCTCTCAAGCGCAAGAATAGGAGGCCCTCTTTCTCCTCTTCGGCTGAGAAGTCCCTGCACCACCTCCACTAGCACCACCGTCTGAATCGGAGCTGCTGTCCTCGGAACCCTCCTCGACATCACCTCCACTCTCAGAACCAGAACCGGAGCCCTCCTCTCTGTCTGCGGATGTCTCTGACTGAGGATGCGCAGACTTCTCCTCACTGGACTCCTCGTCATCTATGACGGGTGCTCTGCGCCTACCTTGTCTGCGAGACGAGTCCCCTCTCCCAGCTCCTCGAGAAGGCTTGGATGGCCCGGCTTGTAGTGGTGGCATCTGAAAAGGACAATTTGAGTACATTAGCCAACATGTATATCAGATGCAGAGACAAGAATGCTACATAGAGTGGGTGTATGCAGATACAATGTATGAATATGGTGCGTGTTAGATGTGCTCTACGCATACAGTCAAGCAATGCAGTGAAATGATTAAATACAGCATGTCATCAGAAGTATGATAAATGCGAGAAAATTAAAAAATACCATAACACCGACGATGAACAGCTGTGTCTCTCTCCGCAAGACCATGCTCTCAAGTGAGGCCACCAATCCAAGCAGATCATCAGAATACTCCCTGGGAGGCTGCAGATACAAGCTCAAGTCATCAATGAATAAATGAATGCCTAAATATCTGAGTGATAAATGAAAAGCAGTGGAACATACCGGTGGTGAGTCAGGATCATTGACATATCGGTGATCGGGCATAGGAGGCTCTATTGGAATCGGTTAAGATGACCCATATCGCCATCCAGTCAACTCGATCGGAAGATCTGGCCACCCGGCGTGCTGATAAGTCGAGGGAATCTGTCGAGCCCCACTCCTCGATGTGCCGGTCCTGCTAGACGAAGGAACGTCTGCAGCCCGGGCTCGAGCTGACGATGATGCACCAGCAGCCCTCCTAGTAGGAGTACGGACACCCATCAGTGGGGGCATCAAGTACGTGTGGCAGTAAGTCACATACTCCCCCTCCTCCGTGTGCAAAGCTGCATCGGTACTCAACATAGCGATATCGACCTTCTCGGGAGTGAGTCTCTCAACGGACCTCATGTCATCTGGAGGTGCTGAAGGGACACTCTGCTGAGAGAGGCCCATCGTCTGGCGCATGAAACGATCTCCCAGAAACAAGGCCCTGCCAACTGGCCCCTCAAACAAAGTCCTATACTGAGAAGAAGCCCATGCCTCGGGAACTGGAAACGGATATCTCCTCCCAAGGGTGCCCAGGGCCGCCAAGCGATCTGAGGATAACAAGCGCATGAGCCAATCAGATGTCATAAATAGGCGAGATGAATCAAAGCTGAAAATATGAAGAACTGAGAGTTCTGAAGTACCTCGGTCGCCCGCACCGTGTCAAAAAACTGTTGCAAGAAGGGCAGAGTCTCTCGAGCCCTCGCTCGGCATCAATCCTCAAATACGTGAGAGTAAGGGATCGTAAGAGGCACCTCCACCTCGAACTCTAGGGCTAGCGTCGAAAAGTACGCATAAACCCATAGCTGTGGAAAACAGGGCAGTGGCCATCAGAATACAGAATATACAGAAAATACAGAGTGCTGAGTACAGAATGTAGAATACAGAATATAAAGTGTGTCGTGTGCAGTGTACAGATAATGAAAAGCAAAAATGTAAATCAAGAGGGCAGAAGGTACCTCCCAAGCTCTCCAGTAGCCACCAACTATGTTCCCCTGTCTGCGGGAGGTCGCACTCATATAGCAGTAGAGGGTAGCGAGGCCGGCGCCACCCCAGTCATACTGGCTGACCTGTGATAGGTCCACCAAAGCATTGAGCAGATACAGTCCAACTGTGTTCCCTTTATCGGAGAATAAAGTGGTCCCAAGGAGGAACATAAAAAAACCTCGAGCATACTGCTCTATCTCCTCAAGAGTCCCGGGCATACTCCCCCTATACTGCACGGGGAACCAAGTGTACCTGACTCTGCCCAAAGATTGGTCAATCGGTGGGCGAGCTCCCAACAGATAGATCCAGGCAGCCTCCCACTCGCCAATATCCTCGTCGTAAGGGACTGGTTGGCCGGCCACATCAAGGCCAGTCAGCATCGCAAAGTCGAACGGGGTCATCGTCATATCCCCGGTAGTTGAGAAGTGGAAAGAGTTGGTGGTGTCCCACTATCTCTCCACAAGGGCCCCAATCAAGGTCCTACTCGCAGGGTAGCGAGATAGCCCCACGCAGAAGGGCCCAAATCCTGCCCCGTTCACCATGTGACGAACGGTCTCTGGGAGCTCTGCATACCACTCCCTAGCGATAATCGAGCCATAACTCGCGTAGAACGAGAGAGTACCTGCATTCAAAATGAACAGATGTATTCAGTTTCAGAATGAAATATATAAGCTGCGTGTAAATGAAATGAATGAGCTTTGAGTTCAAAAGTGAAATGTAAGAACTGTGTGTTCAATATGCGTTGCATGCAAATGAAATATGTGGGCTGTGTGTTCACCATCAAAAGTTTGGGCTGTGTGTTTAGGTTTCAAAAACTGTGGGCTGTGTGTTCACCTCAAGAGTTTGGGCTATGTGTTCAAATTTCAAAAATAGTGGGCTGTGTGTTCACCTCAAGAGTTTGGGCTACGTGTTCAAATTTCAAAAACAGTGGGCTGTGTGTTCACCATCAAGAGTTTGAGCTGCGTGTTCAAATATCAAAAATAGTGGACTGTGTGTTCACCTCAAGAGTTTGAGCTGCGTGTTCAATTTTCAAAAACAGTGGGCTGTGTGTTCACCTCAAGAGTTTGGACTGTGTGTTCAAATTTCAAAAACAGTGGGCTGTGTGTTCACCTCAAGAGTTTGGGCTGCGTGTTCAACTTTAAAAAACAGTGGGCTGTGTGTTCACCATCAAGAGTTTGAGCTGCGTGCTCAAATTTCAAAAATAGTGGGCTGTGTGTTCACCTCAAGAGTTTGAGTTGCGTGTTCAAATTTAAAAAACAGTGGGCTGTGTGTTCACCTCAAGAGTTTAGGCTGTGTGTTCAAATTTCAAAAAAGTGGGCTGTGTGTTCACCTCAAGAGTTTGGACTGTGTGTTCAAATTTCAAAAACAGTGGGCTGTGTGTTCACCTCAAGAGTTTGGGCTGCGTGTTCAACTTTAAAAAACAGTGGGCTGTGTGTTCACCATCAAGAGTTTGAGTTGCGTGCTCAAATTTCAAAAACAGTGGGCTGTGTGTTCACCTCAAGAGTTTGAGTTGCGTGTTCAACTTTAAAAGACAGTGGGTTGTGTGTTCACCTCAAGAGTTTAGGCTGTGTGTTCAAATTTCAAAAACAGTGGGCTGTGTGTTCACCTCACCTCAAGAGTTTGAGCTGCGTGTTCAACTTTCAAAAACTGTGGGCAGTGTGTTTACCTCAAGAGTTTGAGTTGCGTGTTTAACTTTCAAAAACAGTGGGCTGTGTGTTCACCTCAAGAGTTTGGGCTGCGTGTTCAACTTTCAAAAACAGTGGGCTGTGTGTTCACCTCAAGAATTTGGGCTGCGTGTTCAACTTTCAAAAACTGTGGGCTGTGTGTTCACCTCAAGAGTTTGGACTGCGTGTTCAGATTTCAAAAACTGTGGGCTGTGTGTTCACCTCAAGAGTTTGGGCTGCGTGTTCAACTTTCAAAAACTATGGGTTGTGTGTTCATAATCAAGAGTTTGGGCTGCGTGTTCAGATTTCAGAAAAATGTGGGCTGTGTGTTCACCATCAAAAGTTCGGGCTGCGTGTTCAACTTTCAAAAACTGTGGGCTGCGTGTTCATGATAAATAGTATGAGCTGCGTGTTCAGAAATTCGAATGATTGAGCTGTGTGTTCAAAATGCAAACAGAATGCTATGTTATAGACTAAGTGTTCAGAACAAGCTGTGTGCCCACTCAACAGAATTCTGTGCTATGAGATATGTGCTAAAATAAGCAGAAATATGGTGTGTAAATATGTTCAGAACGAGCGGTTAAGCATACATAGCGAAAGTATAGAATGTGCATGAAATGCAGAATACATTGCAGAGAATGTAAAAGTGAAGCACGTACCTCTCGTGCCTGATGAGAGAGATGAGTCTCTGGCTCCCGCAGCAACAGATCCGCAGGCGCTCGGTCATCAAAGTCAGCGAAATGGTAGAAAGTGGCCTGAGGAAGGACGTGCTCCTGAGGATGATACCTCTCGGGATCAAACAACCGAACTCTCGGGGGCAAGGACATGATGTCCGGCTCACCCTTGGCACCTGGAGGACCTCCACCATGAGGAAAATGGCCCGTCATTTGAAGAAATTTGCAAAAAGGAGCAAAAATGAGCAAAATGAGCCAAAATTGGAAAAGTCAACAAAAGTCAACTCTCGGGAAATGAAAAAGTCAACAAAAGTCAACTCCCAAGAAAATGTACCAAATGTCGAGACAAACTTACCTCAAGTGGTGAAAATGAAGAAAGAAGCTCTGAAATCAAATTTTAATCGGTCCAAAGTGAAGAAAACTGAAAGATTTCGCGAAACAACTTTGCATAAGCTGTTGGAAAATGCGTATAAAGCGCAGATCTGAGAGAGAAAATGGTCTAGGAAGGAAGGAGAACTGATTTCGGCCTTAAGGGTGTGAGGAATAGTGATTGGGACATGTGGATTTAAAGAAACAAGTGTAAAAAGACAAAACTGTCCCGGATTTGGATAGGTGGTCGGCCGACCACCTTTCCTGGTAGCCCGACCACCCGCTTGCACAAAACCTGGTCGGTGGCCTCCCTAGGTGGTCAGTGGTCCTCCTGGGTGGTCTCCAATGACTTTTTGTTCTCCCTGCAAATTTTGGTGGTGATCGAAGGCCCCGGCTCTCAAGAAAGTACAATGAAAGTGTACTTTTTGGCGCGAAATCCCTCCGCGAGAACTTCAAATCCAATCCTCGACGCATGGCTCATCGTTACTCACTGAGAGCCAGGTGTATCCTTTTTGAGTACGTTGCGACCCCTCCGAGAGGTAAACCGGAGGTCGCGTTTGAGTTGCCCTCGTCGAGGCTTGCTTTTCTTTGCTCAATGTTTTGTTTCAAACATGCTTTTGAAGTTGCGCTTATCCTGCATTGTTATGCATGTCACTGGCATTATTATGCGCATCGCTTGCATTGTTGTGCACTTTTCACTGGTATCGTCATACCTCCATGCTTAACTTGTGTTGTCGCACATGTTTCCTCTTGCATTGCGATGTACTTTTTCATCGGCACCATGTTTGTCTGCGTTCGATATAGCATTGAACATATGTTGGTAACTATGTTGTGCCTGTTAGGTTTCTCTCTTTTGCAGGCACGATATTGTATGTACGGTTCATTTGAAGCTGGTGCGACCAGACGAACCGGACAGGTATTGTATCTTCTCCGTGTGAGACGTAGCGAGAATTGTAATTCTCTTCCATCCTTACTGTAGACGTCCCCGAACGCCCCGGGAGGGTTAAGTCCCGTTCTGTTCATAATGGGGTCACTACAGTTCAAGGACTCAAATGTCACGGTTCTTAATCTTGAACCAAAGAGTCCAAATCCGGCAAATCGTTTTGAAAACAGATTTTTTGAAAGAAGTGCCAAACATGGACTGCTTTGCCAGATACAGAGTCGCCACCTAAATATTTTTTAAAATGGGAAATTTAGGAAACCCTGACTCGGTGCCAAAGGCCACGTGTCCGTCATCACCAAAGTTGCCTCGGCTCGGGAACTTGGGTACGATTGGGGAAGGTCACTTCGTGAGCACCCCCGCTCGCCCGGTCAAAGACCGGCCTCTACTAACCATGATATCTGTTTTTGAAAACTTTGTGAGTTCTTATTCCGATTATTAGCCTAGGTTACTATGTGATGCTCGCAGCAAACAAGTATAGACTGGGCCGCCTGAATTGGAACAAAATATTTCATGTTTGTTTGTTTGAAAATGGTTTGATGGTGCTACCCGCAGGTAGGCTAAGACGCGGATTTGCCACCCTCACGTGGGCTTAGAAAATATGATTTTGCCACTATCTAGTGGGCTTAAAACAAACAGTCAATGAATTGTCCCAATTCAAGTAACTCAACCTCCACCCACAGGCATTCAAGGCAGTTATATCACCTAAGCAGTTAGCCTCATGGTAAGCATGCTATTCATGGCAGTCACTCACACGCATGCAAGGATGCTAAAGCATAAAACTCACCGAGTACTCCGAGCCAAAACAAAAACTGATTAGAAATCATGCATGACCCTAATTATACAGAAATGCCTAATGCAACACATGCAATAATGCAACTATAGCAGGCTCGGCTATTCTAAACATGGCATGTGAAATGCTACAGCTATCATGTATTCAATTTGGAATTGAAATACAAATGCAGTTTGTATGATGCGCCGAGCCCGGTGCGTGCAAAATAGATGAATGATGCAACCATGCTGTCATGCTGTATGCTAATCGAAATATGCCCTATATCTAACCAACATAAGCGGGTAAATAAAAGGGAGAAAGAAATGGGGGTTGGAAGACATACATCACACTCACCCACACTTATTACAATTATGCCCTCGCGCAGAGGGTCTGAATAAATAATACAGTCCGAATATGAAAGAATGATACAGTCCGAAATAATACAGCTTCCTAATTAATTAACGAATTAAACTAAGAAAGCTTTAAAAATTGGCTTGCAAGCCAGGGGCTGCCTTGCTTCGTTCCGGATAATGAAATGATGTATGCTGGGCTGCCTTGCGCTGAAATCCACTGGGATGCCCTAATCAGCCTCTGTTTGCGATGTTTCTCGAAATGCGTGTCAAGTCCCAGAAAGTTGCTGATTCTTCATTTTTGCTGCAACAGAGAGCAGGAAAGGGGCATAGCAATGTATTTCACAAATATATGCATGCCTCGATCCTCATGCCACCAATCACGCATATCGATGCATGGTGGCCGAGGGACCGGATTGCACAACTCAATATAAGGTGCAATGCAGATGAATGCTACAACAAAACCTAACTCCATCATGGGTAATCCGGAGTGTCGGTGACTTGGGAATTGAGACCCGTTCCATCACTCGGAGTACGAAACGTGCCTCGTTTCCCGTGTCCGGGCTAACTCCTATCCCGAACACAATGCGATATGCATGATATGTATGAAATGCAGCTAATATGCAATCCTAGCATGCACAATGCTATAGAAATGAGATGCCTCGAAATACGTGCCAGACGGGCACGCCAACCGAGAAAATGATCCTAAGGCATAAAATGGCATACGCAATGCAATTGGACTTACACTAACATGAGTGAGCCTCAGCCACACTCACATAAGAGGCCGTCGGATAAAAAAGAAGTGCCTCGAAATGCGTGCCCACGGGCGCGCAAACCGAGGTGATGCATACAGAATGCAAAATGTCATGGAAGTGATATGTAATGAGGTTAAAATGAGATGTCTCGAAGTGCGTGCCCGCGGGCACGCAAATCGAGAAAATGGCATACGGAATGCAATGATGCGAAAATGGCATACGGAATGCAGAATGGACTTATACCAACATGAGAGGACCTCAGCCACTCTCACACGGGAGGCCGTCGGATAAAATTGAAGTGCCTCGAAATGCGTGCCCACGGGCGCGTAAACCGAGGCAATGATATAAAGCATGAAATGACATGAAAAATGCAAATTGGGCTTATACTAACATGAGAAGGCCTCAGCCGCACTCACATAAGATGCCGAGAGACAAAAATGAAGTGCCTCGAAATGCGTGCACACGGGCACGCAAACCGAGGCATGGCCCTAAGGCACAGAAATGACATGCGAATGAGATGTGACATATGGCATATGGAAAATGCCAATTTCAGCAGCTAAAATGATGCACAAATAGCCCCCGAATTATGACAAAATTACACCCGATGCCCGAAATGCGATGTAATGCACCCGAAATGGCCTACAGCCCTACTAAACATGCATAATTGACACATGACATGTAAAACAGTAGCAAGGAAGCCCCTAAACTAGCATTTTTTTAGTACAAAGTAAGGCTAAACAACAACCACAAGTATGGCAAAATTAGCTTGCAAAAACGGGGAAAAAGAGGGGAATTACAAAGCAAGTAGTATATACAATGCTCAAACCAAAAAAATCAGTTCTACAACATTAAAGAGGGACCAAAAATATGCACAATTACAAGAGATGACATCCCCCAATTCAGTGTGTAGATATGCTCAACATAGCATGCAAATATGAGCCAAAAGAAGGCTATAACACGAGGTATCAAAAGGATGCACCAAAAAGCCTAAGACCCTTAACAAAACATGAATAATGGGTCATTTTAAGACACTTTCTAAGCCTGATGAAGGCTCAAAAATAGAATCATGATGAGCTAACAAGACATGCAAAAATAAGGGACCAAAGAGAGGTATAACATGAAGTACCAAAAGTATTCACCAAATAGCATAATACCCTTAACAAAACATGACAAATGGACCAAAATAAGGCTCTCTTAAGGCCTGATGAAGGCCGAAATCAGAAGCCAAATAAGCTTAAAGAGGCATGCAAAATGGGGCCAAAGAGAGGTATAAAGAGAGGTACAACATGGAGGCCCCAAAACAAGTTGATCCCTTCTACAATAATGTAGAGGGACACAAAATAAGCTCACTCACAGTTCATGGCATGTTCCAAAACAGACTGCATGTAGGTCAAATAAATCATGCAAGTTTACGGTAATTTGAAGGAATTATGAAGCAAGTGCATGATAAAGAGGCCAAACAGGGTTGAGCCCTTCTTCAATGTTTAAGAGGGGCTCAAAATAGGCCCACTCACAGTTTATGGCATGCTCGAAAACAGATCACTCATAAGCTAAACAAAGCATGCAAAATATTGGCATAAAGAGTGATAATGAAGGAAGAGCATCATGGAGACACCAAACAGGGTTGAGCCCTTCTACAATGTTGTAGAGGGGCTCAAAATAAGCACAAAACCAGTAGGGGTCAAAGCCCAAATCAGTGAGCAAGTAGGGTAAAGATTTGAAGCAAAATTGTGCAAGAAAAGGGGAATTAGTGACTTACCCTTGAAGATCAAGCTTTTATGGCTTCTTGGCTTGAATTTGTTGGTCCTTAGCCTCTGAGAAAGCTTCCTTTGCTACTGGAATGGAAGTGGTGATGGTGAAGCTTAGGGTTGATGAACAAGTGGGCTAGGGACTTGAAGCTTTTTTGAGTTTTTGAGGATGAAAATGGAGGCAAATGGTTAAGGGTTCTTGAGATCAAAGCTTGTAACCTCAACAAAGGAGGAGGCCATCCCCTCAAATAGGCAAGAAAGGGGTGTAAAAGGGAGGGAAATGCACCCAAGCTTTCTCTCCCAAAATATCCCCCGGATGCTGAGATATTTTGGGAAAAACAGCTGGACAGCTGTAAAGTGCTCAAAAGCAGAAAGCTGGCCGGCCAGGTGGATTTCTTGAAGGTGGCCGGCCAGCCACCCCCATGGCCGGCCAGCCAAGGGCAAAATGAAAAGTTGAATTAGTGGCCGACCACCATTTTTTGGTGTCCTCCCATGTGTGTAGAACAAGGTTCCAAGGTCGGAAATTGGCAACTCTGAAACAGGAAACACAACATTGCACTTGAAGGAGAGGCTCAAAAATGAAAACAACAATTACTGGCCGACCACCACTTTTTGGTGTCCTCCCATGTGTGTAGAACAAGGTTCCATGGTCGGAATGTGGCAACACTGAAGCAGGAGTCACACATTGCATTTGAAGGAGAGGCCAAAATGAAACTCTGAATTGCTGGCCGACCATGCACTTTTAGGGTCCTCCCATGTGCCCTCATCACAGATATATGGTTGTGGTTGGAAGAAAATGGGCCTAGGGTGTTCAACATTAGCCCGGAAGTGAGCAAAACGGGCGTCGGAGGAGCGAAACTGGTTATCTGGGATAATTGCTGGCCTCCCCCCCCCCCCAGTGATCTTCCTGGTGCTGAAACAGAGGTACCTGCCAAAATTGAACAAAAACTAATGAGAAATGAACGCTCGGGGCCCAAACCGCGCAATTCGGGGTCCCGAAAATGGGCTGCAGGCACCGGAAGTGGCATTCAGCCACGAAGTGGGTATCAGAGGCACCAGTGTTCCTCGGAATGATAAAACAGAGGTACCTGCCAAAAATCGGAGAAAACCGATGAAAAAAAGAATGCTCGGGGGCCAAACCGCGAGGTTCGGGGCCCGAAAACCGGCTGTAAGCACCGAAAGTGGCATTCAGCCACGAAGTGGGTATCTGGGACCCCACTGTGCCCTGTTATGATAAAACAGAGGTACCTGCCAAGAACCGGAGGAATCGGAGACGGTTGGGCGGTCCCGAACCGAG
This sequence comes from Camellia japonica, assembly GCA_030407325.1. Lineage (NCBI taxonomy): Eukaryota > Viridiplantae > Streptophyta > Magnoliopsida > Ericales > Theaceae > Camellia > Camellia japonica. Next base: position 22,047,508 of record JAPPVO010000003.1, read on the forward strand.
GCACACGGCTTGACGGCTCCGAAAATCGGGAACCAGGCTCCGAAATGGGCAAAATGGCCTACGGCCACGAAATGTAGCACACGGCCACCGAGAGATAGTCTACGGGACCACTCCCCCCTCAGGAAAGAAAACAGAGAAAATCGAGTCTGGTTCGCAAACCGAGACAAGGCACAGAAGAGGATTCGGAAGTTCGGAGGCAGGGCGCACGGCCGCGACTCTGAGACTTCTGAACGAGCACAGTATGCAACATCACCGAGCGCTCAATCGGTGACGTCTGAGTCTTAAGGTCGGTCAAAAATGGGGTGTCTACACTTACTGCATGAAATGTAGTTTTGCTTTGCATTCTTGTTTAAAACTGTTGCATTTATTGTGAATATTTGCTTCATTACAGTTTGCTGCTTTGCATGATCATGAGTTATGTTTGGCTTTGTGCATGCCATTTTGCATTTTGCCCCTGCTTACAGGCACGTCTGCGGGCCCATCTCTTGTTTATCTCGCCTGTTTGTTTAAGTCTTCGGCCTTGTCAAAAATGGATCGTCTCTGGGCTTTGACATTCACTCCCGTCACTTATGACTTTTGAGTTCTGTCAAAGCGGGGCAACTATAGACACCCCATTTTTGACCGACCTTAAGACTCAGACGTCATCGATTGAGCGTTCGGTGATTGCGCATGTTGTGCTCGTTTTGAGGTTACAGAGTCTCGGCTGAGAGCCTTGCCTCCGGACTTCGGGACTCTTTTGTGCTTTGCCTCGGTTTGCGAACCAGGTTCTATTTTCTCTTCCTAAAGGAAGGGAGAGGTCTCGTAGACCATCTCTCCGTGGCTGTAGGCTACTTTTCGTGGTCGTAGACCATTGTTCCCGTTTGGAGACTAGTTTCAAGTTTTCGGAGCCGTCGGCCGTACGCCTCGGTTCGGGACCGCTTAACTTTCTCTGTTTTCTTCGATTTTTGGCACACACCTTGTTTCCTCTCTCTAGATGGACACTATGGCCCAGGAGACCACCTTCGTGGTCACACGCCACTTTTGGTACTTAACAGTCAGTTTTCGGGGCACCCGGCTGCGCGTTTTGGCCCCCGAACCCTCGTTTTGCATCTGTCTTGGTTTATTTTTGGCTTGGACCCTTTTTTCATTGTTTGGGAGGTGGTACAAGGGTGGGAGACCACCTTTTCTCTTGGAGACCATCTTTTCTCCCGCCAGCCGATTTTCTTGTCAGAAAGCTAGTCTCCTTGGTTTTTGAGCCACATTTGCTGGTCTCCCACCACACCACTAGCTTGCACTCAATTTGGAGATCACCCTGGGAGGCTGCCGACCACCTGAACATTTTGAACATGGTCGGCCGGCCAGGGCAAGTGGTCGGCCGACCACCTGAACTGGTCGGCCAGCTCTCACCTTTTCTGTCTTAGTAAGTTAGTTCCAGCTGTGCCAGCTGGGAGGCACAGACTGCATCCTCCATACACGTGTATGGAGGATATTGGCCCTAGGTTTTAAGCTTCTTGGAGAAGCTTTAGCCTCCCTTGTCTATAAAGGAAGGCTTTCCCTTCCTTGTAGAGGGTTCAAAAAATTCTCTAAGGCATATACATCTATCTCCCTCTATATCTCTCCCTTTAGGCTTAGAAAGTGTGAAGTTTTTGACCCTTTGCATATCATCTCCTAGCCTAACCCCTCCAACACCAACCTAAGCTTCTTGGAGGCCTTTTTCAGAGGTTGAGGAGCTACATTTTTGGTCCAGAAGCTGCTGGAGTTGCTGAGCTACAAGGGTAACACATTATCTCCCTTTTAAGGCTTTATTTTGCTTCATCTTTTAGGCGTACTTTCAAGCATATTTGAGCTTTGTCATCAACTAAAAAAAAAGTCTTATTTTGAGGTCCTTAACATGTTTGTTTAAGATCATTTTTCTGTTGGGGGTCATCTACCCCCTTGCATGCTTCATTTTGCTTTATTTTGAGCCATGCCTTAGAGCATTTGTGTTGGCCTTTGTTTGGCCTTTTAGCCACTGAAATCCAATGGACTTTCAGTGGCTAGCATACTGTTTCGAGTGCCAAAATCAGAGAGGGGTGACCCTCTCTCTCTCCTTGTTTTGTTTTCTGGCATTTTTGGCCTTATAAGGAGGCCTTATTTTTATGCTTCCAAGCCATGTTTCAGGCCATTTTTGATGAGTTTTAGGACCTGCATAGGCTCTGTCTAGAGCTCGTTTTTCCATATTGGATGTCCATCTTGCATGTGTAGAATAACCCTCTTCATAGGATATCAAAGGAGCATCTCATTCTTGCATGCATTAACCATGTTTCAGTGGGTTTTTGGGCTTTATTTGGCATGGCATACCTCTGAATTTTGCTGGTTTAGTGGCCACTTGATTGCCTCACATGCTTGTAGTGCAAATCCTCTTTACTAGCTTATATTGCATGCTATTTTGGCCTTTGATTCTAGCACATTTTGGCCATGCCTTAAACTGATTTTGTGCATATTTTGGACTGCCTTAGCTCTGTTTTTGGGCCTCATGGTCGAATGATGTTTTCTATGCATGGTTGTAGTTCAATACCCATGCCTAGCTTTGAGTTTTGAAGCCTGTTGCATGCATATTTTGAGGTGTTTCCATGTTTTGGCATCATTGTGAATCATATTTCAGAGCTTATATGTATGCCGTATTCCCATGTTTTCCACTCTTTGAATGTGTTTGAGAGTTATGCATAAATACCTCATTTATGGGCCATTGTATGAGCTTCTTCCGCCTTTCGAGTCATCATTTTAGTCCATTTTCTACTGTTTTGGGCCTGCATAGGGACTGTTGGGGCTGGTTTGGCCATTTGAGTATGGCTTTGCATGCCTATAGTGTAATCCACTTCACTAGTTTTGGTATTTGGGCCATCTAGCATGCATTGTGTGAGGTGTTTGCATGATTCGGGACCATCTTGCATGTCATTTCAGAGCTGGAAAATGTGTGATTGTATGCCATATTTAATCCCTTGCCATGCCTTAGTAGAGTTGCACTTTGTGGCTTAGGTTTGGTCCCTCGCATTGTGCATGTTTGCATAAGTGTTGTTGCCTTAATTTCATCATGTATGGTCACTGATTTGGGTATGGCTGAGGCTCATTCATTTTAGTTTAAGTTCATCTTGCATTATGTATGCCATATCCATGTTGTCGCATGCTTGATCGTTGCATTGTGTATGCTTCGTTTATGTCTTCGTGCATGTCCATCTTCATATGTGCATTGCGTATGCCATATAGTTCATGTGCATTGAGTATGCCATTCTTAGTTCATAGCATTGCGTATGCTAGTTGCATGTTTGCATATCATCCCTCGCATGCTAGTCATATTGTGTATGCCATGTATATTGCATTGTGTTTGGAATAGGGTTTAGTCCAAACACGGGAAACGAGGGACGTTTCGTACTCCAAGTGACGAAACGTGCCTCGATTCTCGGTCGCTGACATTCCGAATTACCCATGATGGAGTTTAGGCCTTGTTGTGTTTATATGTGCATTCATTTTACATCGAGTCGTGCAATCTGACTCCTCGGCCATTATGCATCGAGATGCGTGATTGGTGGCACGAGGATCAAGGACTACACTCCCTGGAGCTTGTGCAAGGATGGGGAGAGTGGTCATGCATACATATGTTGAAAATACTTTGCCATGCCCCTTTCTCGCTCTTTGTTGCAGCAAACTGAAACCAGCTGCAAAAACTGGTCAGCAGCCTTCTGGAGCTTTGCACAGTGTTCTGGGACCAGTTGCAAACAGAGACAAATCAGGGCATCGCGATGGATTTCCCGACAAGGCGACTTGAGCATGCATGCATCCCTATCATTCGGAACAGAGCTGAGGCAGCCCATTTTTTTAATTTGCATGCTAGTTTTCCATACTTACTTAGTTAATTCGTTAATTAATTAATGTTGTGTAATAATTAGTTTAATTAGCTTATATTAGCTAGTTTATTCTGTATTATTCATTCGGACCCTCCGAGAGAGGGCAATGTTGTAATAAGTGTGCGTGTGTGTGATGTATGTCTTCCAACCCTACGTCTTTCTTCCTTTTATTTACCAGCTTATGATGGTTAGTTTTAGGGCATGTTTCAATTAGCATCTATATGTTCGCATGTTTGCATTCATTCATCTGTATTGCATGCACCGGGCTCGGCGCATCATGCTAATTGCATTATATTTCAATTCCAAGTTGAATACATGTATCGATTGTTGCATCTCATATGCCATCTTAGAATAGCCGAGCCTATTGTAGTTGCATTTTTGCATGTGTCGCATTAAGCATTCTTAGCATTGTTAGGATTCATGCATGATTTCTAATTAGCTTCTTTCTTTGGCTCAGAGTACTCGGTAAGTGTTTATGCTTTAGCATCCTTGCATGTGTGTGAGTGACTGCCATGATAGCATGCTTATCATGAGGCTATGTGCTTATGTGATATAACTGCCTGAATGCCTGTGGGTGAAGGTTGGGTTGCTTGAGTTGGAATAATTCGTCGAAACCCGTGTTTTAGCCTACTTGCGAGTAACAAATTTCAATCCATTTTCAAAACAAACGGATATGCGATGCTTTATTCCAACTTAGGCAATCTAGTCTATACTTGTATGTTGTGGGCATCACATAGTAATTCTAGGCTGTTAAACCGGAATAAGAGCACATGTGTTTTCAAAAACAAGATATCATGCTTAGTAGTGGCCGATCTTTGATCGGGCGAGCGGGGGTGCTCATGAAATGACCTTCCCCAATCGTACCCAAGTTCCAGAGCCGAGGCAACTTTGGTGATGACGGACACGTGGCCTTAGGCATGAGTCAGGGTTTCCTAAATTCCCCCAAAATAAAATATTTAGGTGGCGACTCTATATCTGGCAAAGCAGTCCATGTTTGACACTTCTTTCGAAAAAATCAGTTTTCCAAAATGATTTGCCGGATTTGGACTCTTTGGTGATTTATCAGTCTTGCATTGCACTTTGCGAGATCAGATTAAGAACCGTGACATTTGAGTTCGAACTGTAGTGAGCCTAATGAATAAAACGGGACTTTCTCCCGGGACGTTTGGGGACGTCTACATTACTCCTTTTGTGAAAGAACTTTTTCCATAAAATTTACACATTTTATTGGATATTACATCTTTTCTGAAACCAAAACTTACACCTTTTATGAATATATTTACACATTTTTTAAAAATTTACACCTTCTATGGAAAATATGTTTTCATCAAGTTTACACATTTTTAAAAAAAAAAAAAACTTACACCTCTTCTGAAAAGTTACTCCTTTTGTGAAACAAAAATTTTAAAAAAATTTACACATTTTAATAGGACTTACACCTTTTCTGAAAACAAAATTTACACATTTTCTTACATAAGTTACATCTTTGGTGAAGACAATTACACCTTTTTTGAAAATTAACACATTTTATGGAAAATATGTTTTGATAAAGTTTGTTAAAAACTTATACCTTTTACGAAAGTTTACACTGTTTGGTGGAAATACTTACACATTTTCTGAAAAGTTACACCTTCTGTGGAAAAAAATCTTTCATTAAATTTACAGCTTTTATGGGAACTTACACTTTTTCCGAAAATTAAACTTACGCTTTTTGTCAAATAACATCTTTTATGAAAAAATTTACGCCTTCTATGGAATATATGTTTTCATAAAGTTTATATGTCTTATAAAAACTTACACCTTTTCTAAAAGTCTACATTTTATGGTGAAAATACTTACACCTTTCGTCAAAGGTTACACCTTTCTCGAATTATTTTTTTTCTGGTCATATTTGCACCTTTCGCATAGAACTTACACCTTTTGTTATACTTTTCCGAAAAAGGTGTAAATTTTATAAAAGAAATTATTTGACAAAAGGTATAACTTTTCAAACATGGTGTATGTTTTTCCGAAAAAGGTGTAAATAACTTCAGAGAAGATGTAAGTTTTGTTTTCACTAAAGGTGTAAGTTCAAATAATATGTGTAAATTTTATGAAAAAAATTATTTCACAAAATGTGTAATTTTTCAAAAAAGTTGTAAATATTTCCACGAAAATGTGTAAATTTTTAGAAAAGGTGTAAAATTTAGGAATAATTGTAAACTTTGTGAAAAAAAATATTTCACAGAAGGTGTAAGTTTCGTTTTTAAAAAAGATATAAGTTCCCAAAGAAGGTCTAAATTTTATCGACGAATAATAGTTTAGTTGCTATATGTTGAAAATTTTATCACCACTGGCCCTCCTTCTTCTCCGTTCCACACCGCCCCTTTGTCTGTTGTCTCTCATACGCACACAGAACAATGAACCAATCCTCGACAATTACACCAATCCTCACCCCCGCTGACCACCCAACCGTTGTGGGCCACCGTTGCCTACCGCCGTCTGTCATTGCCACCGCCATCGCCGCTGGTTCAAATTAAAGGTTTTTTTTGTCTCTATCGATCTTAGTCTCTCTTTGTCGTTCTCGGCTCTTCTCTGTCGATGTTGGTCTCTCTCTCTCTGTCGATCTCTGTTTGTACCGATCTTGGTCTCTCTCTATCGATCTTGGTTTGTCTGTGTCAATCTCGGTTTGTCTTTCTCTGTCAAACCATGTCTATGTCGGTCTCTGTCTGTCGATATCGGTCTATCTCTCTCTCTCCCTTCCTCCATATTAAAAACAGGTTCTCTTTTACATCGACATATTTGGTTGGATTTGGACCCGGACTCGTTATTCGAAGCCCTCCCAAACGCCCCTTCTCTCACACATTGCCATGAACAACACAAAAACAGTTTGATTAGATTTTAGCAACTTACTCGTTCTGCAAAAAAAATGAAACTTACACCTTTTGTGAAGTTAATTTCATCTTTTGTAAAAACACTTACACTATTTCTAGAAGGTTACACTTTTTGTGAAATAATTTATTTTGGAAATGTACACATTTCTTGAACATTTATACATTTTCGTTGAAATACTTACACCTTTTCGAAAAAGTTACTCCTTTTGTAAAATAATTTTATTACAAAAATTTACAGCTTTTATTTGAAGTTACACCATTCTGAAAATTTGTGAAAAAATTTACACCTTTTTAAAAAATTGAAACCTTCTATGGAAAATGTGTTTTCATAAAGTTTACACCTTTTCTAACTTTTTTGAAAACATTTATACCCTTTTTAAAAATTTACACCTTTTATGGAAAACTTCATTTCATAAAATATGCACCTTTTGTTAAAAACTTACACATTTTCTTAAAGTTTACACCTTTTGGTGGAAATACTTACACGCTATCTGAAAAGTTACTCCATTTGTGAAATAATTTTTTCCATAAAATTTACACCTCTTATTAGAACTTACACCTTTTCTGGAAACAAAAGTTACACATTTTGTGACATAACATCCATCTTTTGTGAAAACAATTACACCTTTTTGAAAATTTACACATTTTATGGAAAATATGTTTTCGAAAAGTCTACACTTTTTGTTAAAAACTTACTCCTTTTTTGAAAGTTTACCCCTTTTGGTGGAAATACTTACACCTTTTCTGAAAATGTACTTCTTTTATGAATTTTTTTTCCATGAAATTTACACTTTTTATTAGAAGTTACACCTTTTATGAAAACAAAAGTTAAACCTTCTATGACATAACTTACATCTTTTGTGAAAACAGTTACATCTTTTTTGAAAATTTCCACATTTTATGGAAAAGTTTTCACCTTTTGTTAAAAACTTACACATTTTCTAAGAAGTTACTTCTGTTGTGAAATAGTTTTTCCATAAAATTTACACCTTTTATTAGAACTTACACCTTTTTTGAAAACAAAAGTTACACATTTTGTGACATAACTTACATATTTTGTGAAAACAGTTACACGGTTTTTGAAAATTTACACATTTTATGGAAAATATGTTTTGATAAAGTTTACACTTTTTGTTAAAAACTTACACTTTTGTTTTGAAAATGTACACCTTTTGGGGAAAATATTTACACATTTTCTGAAAAGTTACTCTATTTGTGAAAAAAAAAAATTGCATACAATTTACATATTTTATTAGAACTTACACCTTTTGTGCCATAACTTACATCTTTTGTGAAAACATTTACAACTTTTTCCATAAAAGGTGTAAATTTTCAAAACGGTGTAAATATTTTTACAAAAGATGTATGTTATTTGACAAAAGTTGTAACAAAAGTAAAAAGAAAATGTGTAAGTTCCAAAGAAAGGTGTAAATTTTATGAAAAAATTATTTCTGAAAAGGTGTAAGTATTTCCACCAAAAGGCGTAAACTTTCTGAAAATGTGTAACTTTTTAACAAAAGGTGTAAATGTTGTGAAAGGAAATTTTCCATAAAACGTGTAAATTTTCAAAAAAGCTATAAATGTTTTCATAAAAGATGTAAGTTATTTCACAGAAGGTGTAAATTTTCTTTTCAAAAAGGTGTAAGTTCCAATAAAAGATGTAAATTTTTGAAAAAATAATTTCACAAAAGGAGTAACTTTTCAAAAATAGTGTAAGTATTTCCACTGAAAGGTGTAAACTTTTAGAGAAGGTGTAACAAAAGGTATAAATTTTATGAAAGCAAATTTTCCATAAAAGGTGTAAATTTTCAAAAAACGTGTAAATGTTTTCACAAAATATGTAAGTAATGTCACAGAAGGTATAAATTTTGTTTTCAGAAAATGTGTGACTTCCAATAAAATGTGTAAATTTTAAGGAAAAAATTAATTCACAAATGGAGTAACTTTTCAGAAAAAGGTGTAAATTTTATGAAAAAATTTATTTCACAAAAGGTGTAACTTTTCAGAAAAGGTTTATGTTTTTCACAAAAGGTGTAAATGATTTCAAAAATAGTGTAAGTCTTCGATTCATAAAATGTGTAAGTTTCAACAAAATGTGTAAATTTTATGCAAAGTTTATTTCACAAAAGAAATAACTTTTCAGAGAAGATGTAACTATTTTCAGCAAAAGGTGTAAGATTTAAGAAAATGTGTAAGTTTGAACAAAAGATGTATATTTTTGGAAAGAAATTATTTCACAAAAGGTGTAATTTTTGGGAAATGGTGTAAGTTTTTTCACAAAAGATCTAAATAAATTCGCAAAAAGTGTAAGTTTCGTTTTCAGAAAATGTGTAAGTTCGAACAAAATGTGTAAATTTTTGGAAAAAAAATATTTTACAAAAGGTATAACTTTTGAGGAATGGTGTAAGTAATTTCACTACAATGTATAAGTTTTCAGAAAAGGTGAATATTTTAACAAAATGTGTAAATTCTATGAAACAATTTCTTTCACAAAAGGTAAATTTTCTGAACAAGTGTATGTTTTTTCGCAAAAGGTGTAAGTCACTTCACAAAACGTGTAAGTCATGTTTTCATGAAAGGCATATGTTTTTCCACAAAAGCTTTAAGTGACTTCAGAAAATGTGTTAGTTTTGTTTTTACAAAAAGTGTAAGTTCCAAGAAAAGGTGTAACTTTTATGAACACAATTAATTTATAAATGATGTAACTTTTCATAAGAAGGTGTAAGTAAAGTCAAAAAAGGTGTAAGTTGTCAGAAAAAGTATAAAATTTTCAAAAAAAGGCGTTAGTGTTCAGAAAAGGTGTAAGTTCACACGGCTCGTCCGTCTCTCTTCCATTTCGGACCCTTTCTCTCTATTTGTCTGTCTCTCTCTCCGTTGTTCCATTTCCTCGTAGCTGTAGGGTTTTACAGAGAAAAATATTTGAGGGCAAAAATCATATTGAAAGAACAAGCTTATTTATTTGAGTTTAGCGAACATCAATCATCTAAGTTCTTGGGAAGGCTAGCCATGAAAGTAGATGCATAAATTCTTTTTTAAAGTTGATTTTTGTCGCTGGAGCACAACTGCAAGGGTTAATCGAGCATCACCGTTGCTTTGTCTCCTCCGGTTGGTATGTCCTTTATTTCGCACTCTCTCTTTCTTTGTCTCCTTGTTTGTCTTCCTTCATTTGCATATACCTTCACACCCAACCCGAAATCGATCCAATAGGAACTGTTCTGTACTCCATTTTGGTATTTTGTGCTATTCGAATAAGAACTATTCCCTCTGCTACCCTAAATCGACCTAATAAGAACTGTTCTGTACTCGATTTTTGTATTTTCTCCCTTTTGAATAGGAACTCTTCCCTCTGCTATCAGTGCTGCAAGTTGAACATAGGTTTCATAGTAATTAGCAACAAGCATAAAAGGTGTTCTGCATTTACATGGCCAACTTGTTAGGTTATAAATAACCAAAAAAGACTAAATTTTTTTTTTGTGTAATGTTGGCACGGGAAAAACAAATTTTTTTTTTAGTGTACCCAAAAAAGCAAAAACAAAAAACTTGAGAAACAAACAATGAGCAATCTTGATTCAGCAACGGCTAGCACACTCGGTTGAATTCTGCTTTCAATTTTGTAGTACTCGGTGATTTTATATTGCTGGAACTTATGTTTAGAAACAACTTGTGTTACACGGACTCTTCAAAATAGATCAAATACCCGTGTCGGACACCCGAGAGTCGGACAAGGGTATGAGATATGTGTTGGATACTTTTCAATGGATACTACTTATATAATTGTATATAACACAATTATTATATGTGCATATTATTGTCAAATTACTATAAATGTCATTTTGACACTGTAAGTTACATGTAGTATCATTTTATGTCATTTATTAGATTAAAAATATAAAAATATGATATTTTTTTCCTAGTCCGCGTACCCTCAAATGTAAGATTTAATGAGTCGGACTTGTACATACATACTCACACCTGACACCCGTACCCGAGTCCATGTAACACAGGAAACAACTGTTTGTTTCAGTGCTGAAGTTCATGCATAGTTGACGGTATTGAACTTAAAACATAGGAAAGCCAATTGAAAGAGTTGAAATGAGGATGACGATTTTCAAATTTTGTAGAGAGCTATTCGTCCCCCCACACCAATTCTTTTCCCAGAGTCGAACCCTTCACTTTCATGGCTAGCCTTCCAACAACTTAAGCGGCTGGAGACAATGGCTAAAAACCAATACCTTCTCCCCACCTGATTCGCACAATCCTAACAGATTAAGGAAGAAATATGCCTTCAGTCCTTCTCTAATAGCCAACTTTTCTAAGATGTGGTCCATCCAAGCATTATCAATGCCCTCTCTTTCTGTAGTTAACGTGTCTGTAGGTGAACTCTTTAGGAGAGATCTCAACTGTGCGTGCACATAGAGTATGCTCCCATCCCAGGTGACATTGAACTTCTTAACTATGTTCTTCAGTTCTTCAACTTCACACACAGTTGTAGGGCTGAGGTGCAGAAATGCAGAAAAGTTAACAAGCCCAGGCAATTCATGAAGAAAATCTCATTCGTAGAAATGGAGAACCTTGCCTGTCATTGCACGCAACTCTAGAATGACGGTTACCTTTCTCTTGAAATTATCAACTTTCTATTGAATAGCAGTTACATTTGAAGAGTTGCGGGCTGTTTGGACTTTATTGAGCAAGTTCATGAAATGTGTATTATCATTTATGGGAGTATGACCTTCGTCCAGAATGAGAATGGATGGGTACGTTCGTAATATTTGTTGGCAGACAGTGATAGTCTTGTTTGTTTCATTGTCACATACAATTGAAGAAACTTGCTTGTACGCCCGAAAAAGTATTCTTCTCTGATCTGCCCACTGTCTGAGTAGTAGATGTCATATAGCAGAATGTCCTCAACTTGCCATGTGAAGAACTCTTTCTTTCACGTAGCCAGAATGCCTCTTGGCAGCACCATTAGTGGTCTAGCATGGGGATACTTGGCCAGAAAACTCCATGTAGACACCCTATTTTTGACAGACCTTAAGACTCAGACGTCACCAACTGAGCACTCGGTGATGTTGCATATTGTGCTCATTCTGAGGTTACAAAGTCTCGGCTGAGAGCCTTGCCTCCGGGCTTCGGAACCTTTTCGTGCCTTGCCTCGGTTTGCGAACCAGGTCCTGTTTTCTCTGTTTTCTCTTCCTGAAGGGAGGGAGAGGTCTCGTAGACCATCTCTCAATGGCCGTAGGCTACGTTTCGTGGTCATAGGCCATTTTTCCCGTTTGGAGACCAGTTTTCGCGTTTGGAGACCAGTTTTCGATTTTCGGAGCCGTCAGCCGTGTGCCTTAGTTCGGGACCGCTTAACTACCTTCGTTTGCTCTGGTTTTTGGCACACACCTTGTTTCCTCTCCTTAGAGGGACACTGTGGCCCGGGAGACCACCTTCGTGGTCGCACGCCACTTTCGATGCTTAATAGTCAGTTTTCGGGGCCCCTGGCTGCGTGTTTTGGCCCCCGAACCTTCGTTTCGCATCGGTGTGGGTTCATTTTTGGCATGGACCCTAGTTTCATTGTTAGGAAGGTGGTAGTAGGGTGGGAGACCACCTTTTCTTCTTGGGGACCACCTTTCCCCGGTCGGCCGATTTTCTTGTCAGGAAGCTGGTCTCCTTCACTTTTGGGCCACATTTTCTAGTCTCCCATACCACCACTGAGTTGCATTCACCTGGGAGACCACCAATATGGGTTGCCGACCACCTAAATCCATTTGACCCTTTTGAACCTGGTCGGCCGACCACCTGAACTGGTCGGCCACCTTCTTGCGTTTTTGTCTCACTGAGTGTTAGCCAACTGTGGCAGCTGGAAGCCTCAGAAGTGATCCTCCAGACACGTGTATGGAGGATCTTTGAGCTTGGTTTTAAGCTTCTTGAGGAAGCTTTAGCCCCTCTCCTCTATAAAGGAAGAGGTCATCTTCCATTGCAAGGGTTGAGGAACTTCTTGGAAGGCAAAACATATACACCTTTCCATATCTCTCTCTTTTGTGCTCAAATACTCCTAGTTCTTGGCCCCATTGCACTACACCTCCAAGCACAACACCTCCATGGTCAACCTAAGCACCTAGGAGCTCATTTTCAGAGGTTGAAGAGTTCCAATTTTGGTCCAGAAGCTGCTGGCCTTCTTCTCTACAAGGGTAAGTCTCTATTTCCCTCTTTGTAGCCTTATTTTGCTTGATAGTTTAGCTCTATTTGAAAGCATATTTAGGCTTTTTCATAAACTAAAAAAAGTAATTTTTTGAGCTTCTAAACATGTTTGTTTAAGGCCATTTTTCTGTTGGGGGTCATCTACCCCCTTGCATGCTTCATTTCCTCTTGTTTTGAGTTATGCATCAGAGCATTTGTGTTGGCCTTGGTTTGGCCTTTTAGCCACTGAAATCCAGCAGATTTTCAGTGGCTAAAATGTGTTTTTGAGCCTCAAAATCAGAGAGGGGTGACCCTCTCACCCCTTGTTTTGTTTACTAGCTTTCTTGGCCTTTCAAAGGAGCCCCTATTTGCATGTTTCAAAGCCATGTTTCAGGCCACTTTTTGTGAGTTTTGTGACCTCCATAGGCTCTGCCCAGAGCCCTTTTTTCCATGTTGAATGTCTATTATGCATGTGTAGAGTAATCCTCTTCAAGGCCTTCCAAAGGGGCCTTTACTTGCATGCTTCCTAGACTCATTTCAGGCCCTTTTCAGTGAGTTTTAGGGCCCTCATAACCTCCATCCAAAGGTAGTTTTTCCATTTTGTCTGTCCATCGTACATGTGTAGAACAACCCTCTCATTGGCCTTTCAAAGGAACACTTCATTTTAACATGTGTTGATTGAGTTTCAGTGGGTTTTTGGTCTTATTTTGGCATGCCATATTTCTATTTTTTGGCTGGTTTGGTGGCCCCTCATGTGCTTCATATACATGTAGTGTAAATCATGCTTACTAGCCTAGGTTGCATGTTGTTTTGGCCCTTCATGTTAGCACTTTTTGGCCATGCCTTAAACTAATTTTGTACGTGTTTTGGACTGCCTTAACTCTGTTTTTTGGGTCTCATGGTCGAATGATGCTTGTTTTGCATGCTTGTAGTTCAATATCCATGCCTAGCTTTGAGATTTGAGATCTATTGCATGCATATACTGAGGTGTTTTCATGCTTTGGGGTCATTATACATCATATTTCAGAGCTTATATGGATGCCATATTCCCATGATTTCCACTCTTTAAACGTGTTTGAGAGTTGTGCATAAATGCCTCATTTTCGGACCATTGCATGAGCTTCGTTTCTTTGCAAGTTGAGTCATCATTTTGGGCCATTTTCCCACTGTTTCAGACCTGCCTAGGGTCTGTTTGGGGCTGGTTTTTCCATTTATACATTGCTTTGTGTACCTCTAGTGTAACCCGCTTTACTATTTTCAGTATTCGAGCCATCTTGCATGCATTGTGTGACATATTTGCATGATTCGGGACCATTGTACATTATGTTTCAGAGCTGGAAAATGTGTGTTTGCATGCCATACTTCATCCTTTGCCATGCTTAGTTAGAGTTGCATGTTGTGCCTTAGGATCGGTCCTTTGCATCCGTGCATGTTTGCATGTATTTCGGTTGTCTCATTTCCATCATATGGCCACTGATGTGAGTGTGGCTGAGGTCCACTCATATTGGTGTAAGTCCATCTTACATTTGTATATGCCATTTAGTTCATGTGCGCATGATAGTCTTCGTAAGTGTATTGTGTATGCCATGTTATGTCACGTGCATTGTGTATGCCATTTTAGCCCATAGCATTGCGTATGCTAGGTTGCATGTTAGTCGCATTGTGTATGCCATCTCATTGCTTTGTGTTTGGAGTAGGGTTTAGTCCGAACACGGGAAACGAGGGACGTTTCGTACTTCAAGTGACGAAACGTGCCTCGATTGTCGGTCGCCGACACTCTTGACTATCCATGATAGAGTTGTTGGCTTTACTTGCTTATATGTGCATTCATTTCACATCGAGTCGTGCAATTCGACTTCTCGGCCATCATGCATCGAGATGCGTGATTAGTGGCACGAGGATCGAGGACTACACTCCCTTGAGCTTGTGTAAAGATGGGGAGAGTGGTCATGCACACATTTGTTGAAAATACATTGCCTTTTCTCTCTCCTTTGTTGCAGAAAAACCAGAAACCAGAGGTGGAAACTGGTCGGCCGACCAGATTTTCTGGCAGGCCGACCACCCTCTTTGGTCTCCACCACAAAGGGTGGTCGGCAGGTGGTCTCCCATGCTAATAACTGGTCGGTGGCCTTCCCAAGGTGGAGTTTCAGCCTTCTGGAGCTTTGTGCAAGTTTCTGAGATCAATTGCAAACAAAGGCGAGGCGAGGCGTCGCGATGGAATTTCCTGACAAGGCGACCCGAGTATGCATGCATCCTTCATCATTCGGAACAGAGCTGAGGCAGTCCATTGCACGTAGCATAGCATGCTAGTTTACTTTGCTTACCTAATTCATTTGTTAAGTAATTAGTATTGTGTAATAATTCATTATTTATTTTGGTTGTGTAATATTCTTTCAAACCCTCCAAGAGAGGGCCAATTGTTGTAATAAGTGTGCTTGTGTGTGATGTATGTCTTCCAACCCCACGTCTTTCTCCCTTTTATTTACTAGCTTATGATGGTTAGATTAGGGCATGTTTCAATTAGCATACTTATGCTTGCATGTTTGCATCATTCATCTGTATTACATGCACCGGGCTCGGTGCATCATACTAACTGCATTGTATTCCAATTCCAAGTTGAATATGTGTTAGCTGTAGCATCTCATATGCCATTCTTAGGATAGCCGAGCCTATTTCTAGTTGCATTTTGCATGTGTTGCATTAGCCATCTTAACATGAACTAGGATCATGCATTGATTACTAACTAGTTTCTTTTTTGGCTCGGAGTACTCGGTAAGTGTTTATGCTTTAGCATCCTTGCATGTGTGCGAGTGACTGCCATGATAGCATGCTTACCATGAGGCTATGTGCTTATGTGATATACCTGCCTGAATGCCTGTGGGTGAAGGTTGGATTATCTGAATTGGAATAATGCACTGACTGTGAGTTTTAAGCCCACTTGAGAGTGGCAAACCATCACGTTTTCTAAGCCCACCCGAGGGAGGCAAATCCACGTCTTGGCCTACTTGCGGGTAGCACCATCAAACCATTTTCAAAATAAACAAACATGAAATGTGTTGTTCCAATTCAGGCGATCCAGTCTATACTTGTATGCTACGCGCATCACATAGTAATTCTAGGTTAATAATCGGGATAAGAGCCCATAATGTTTTCAAAACTCGATATCATGGTTAGTAGAGGCCGATCTTTGATCGGGCGAGCGGGGGTGCTCACGAAGTGACCTTCCCCAATCGTACCCAAGTTCCCGAGTTGAGGCAACTTTGGTGATGACGGACATGTGGCCTTAGGCAACGAGTCAGGGTTTTCTAAATTTCCCAAAATAAAATATTTAGGTGGCGACTCTGTATCTGGCAAAGCAGTCCATGTTTGGCACTTCTTTCAAAACAATCTGTTTTCAAAAACGATTTGCCGAATTTAGACTCTTTGATGATTCATCGGTCTTACATTGCAATCTGTGAGATTAGATTCAGGACCGTGACTTTGAGTCCCAAACTGTAGTGAGCCCAAATGAACAAAACAGGATTCCCTCCCGGGACGTTCGGAGACGTCTACAGTTTATGGCAACTTTGCTGAGGAGTTAGAGAACTTGACTCAAACTCAGGATATCTGGTTTTGACTACACTTATGTGTTTCTTTGCATTGCATTTGCATTGGTGCACCTAGGACACCGTGTTTGCCGTGTGCTATTCCTGAACGGTTTGCCAGAGGCTCGCTTCGAGAAACGTGCCAAAACGCTGACCGGTTGCGGGCTCTGCCACGATGGGAACACAAACCCCGGTTTTTACTGGGGCACCCTTTTTGACTATTCGACCTAGTGCATATTCGGAATCCATAGTGACCATTCCAAGCTAGGACAGGTTGCTTACCCGATTATAGGTTGTTTGAAACCGTTGCGTGCGTAGTGAAATCCTAGCTCCTGACAAAATAGGACAGGAAAACCTTACCCCAACATAGGGGTGCTTTGGCTCTCACTTGTTTGCTATGTGCTTTCAGAGTGCGTCTCTACAGGAATGCATGTATCAATTTATAAGTTTGGGTATTAGGCCTGCGGGTACCAGTTCAGTATTTTGGGAATCAGTTATCTGCAGGTATCAGGTTCAGTTTTGGGGGCAGTGATTTGGGAACAATGATCAGTATTTGAGAACAATCTATTCAACTTATCAACTGTGTGTTGTGATGCCCAACTATGTGTTGTGTATTTATTTAAAGCCATTATGCTGTCCGTTTGTCTGGTTGTTTATTTCCTTATTATTGCTTTATTTATCTTTTTGCTAGGGTAGTTTAGCATAATTGCTTCAAACCAAGAAGATATTCCCCAAGCACTCTGGACAAGAGGTCGCCGACTCAATCGATCTGAGGATCTAGTCGACGGATAACCAGTGTTTTATTCCTTACCCCCAGTTATCAGATGGAGGTCGAGAAAATGCAGTGTATCCGAGTAGAGATTTCCAGATCAGTGGACTTTGAACAGTCAGGTTGAGCTTCCCGAGGCTACTCAAGAGATAGACCTACCGGTAGTTCTGATAGATTAGGGCAGTATGGTAGGAACGACAGGAGTTGAGGAAATGATGCGTCAGATGCAGGAGACCATGAGAGCCATGCAGCAGGACACTGTTCGTCGAGATGAATTTGCCAAACAATAGGCCGAGATCATGGCCCAGCAGGTAGAGTTAATTGCCAGGCTGCAACAACAAACCGGGGCATCTGCTTCATACCAAGCTCCTCCCCTACCAGGAGTTCCAGCGCCCGGGGAGGCACCAAATGTCCAGGGAGATACGGATATTCCGACAGGGCCGGCTCTGCCTCTGATTCTACCTCAACTATCTAAGGCGCCTACGCCTGTCAATCAACCGGACTCTCTCGTTGAGTTCGAGGTGGACCATACAACGTTAAAGTTGAGCAAGCTTGAGAAGTTGTTCAAGAAATCCCAAGGGGTAAAGTCTATCCCAGACATTGAGGACAGGTACACTGACGTGGCTGTGACGCTGCCAGATAGGTTCAAAATGCCACAAATCGACCACTTTAACAGATCTGGGGATCCCATGGTGCATCTTCGGTTGTTCTCAGATATACTACGGCCAATGGGCCTCACCAAACCACAGAAGCTTTCATTATTCGGCTGGACTCTGTCGGGTGTGGCCGCTATCTGGTAGGTGAAATTAGAAGACGATATTAAGTAACTGGGATGAGATGGCCGAGGCTTTCATTGCACAGTACTCCTATAACATGCAAATCGAGATTACAACCCGTGATCTTGAGACAACAAGGCAGGAGCCTAAGGAGAGCTTTTCGGAGTTTGTGGCCAGGTGGAGGGCGAAGGCCTCAATGATGACCCTAAGGCCCACTGATAAAGATCAAATTTGGATGATTGTGCGCAATCTCCAGCCTAAGCTGATGCAAAAAATGATCGTGCTCCCTTTCCCTACCTTTTCAGATTTGCATGAGATGGGAGTACAGATTGAGGATGCCTTGAAGCAGGGCTTGATTGATAATGACAGAGAGTAACCCAGAAGAACCTTCAACCGTAACAACAATACAGGCACCAGCAATGCCACAAATGTTAGAGCTTTAGAAGTAAGCATGGTCACCACCACTCCCCCTCCAAGACCCTTGGCGGCTACACCTTTCTCCGGCGCGTCCAGAAGCAACACACAAACAACCAAATACCAACCTCAAGGCCAAAGAACCTCCACCCCATTATATATGCCCTTGTCCAAAGCTCTAGGGGTTTTAATCAGAAAAGGGCACTTGAAGCCCCTGGAGCCGAGGCCATTGCCAAATCTACTCCCACCCTCTCACAACCCGGCAAAATACTGCGCATATCACCAACAACATGGTCATGACACTGACCAATGTTTTAGATTGCGTCACGAGATTCAGGATCTCGTTGACAACAGGGTGATTGTGCCACCAGAGAAACCCAATGTCACAACCAACCCTCTCTCGCCACAAACCAAGCTCCACCTCCCAAACGAATCAACTTCATCTAGACTGGGGTCACGTCATATGACCCCAGCATGTACATTACCCTGACCCACCTACCCAAGCCGGAGGTGTTCCTTCCCGACAACACAGACTTGTGCATGTTGGACATCTCCCAAGCCCAACTCGAACTAATGGTGGTAACTGTCGAAGACAGAACATGGGAGATTTCAGGGGAGAATTGGATTGTTGAGTCAAAATCTGAAGAATCTGGGAGTTTTGCTGAGGAGGTATACAGTCTGAGTGACTACATTCTATCAGTAGGCCAGGTTGGGCCAAATGTGGAATTGCCGGCAAGGGCAGAGCTTTATGTGATATAGGGGGATGAATCTGGTCAGAGGATAGATGACTTGGCAGCTGTGGAAGGGGACTTTGCTAACCTCCAATTTTTCAATGAATAGGATCCAGAGGGCATGGTAATCAACTAGTCAGATTTTGAGGAGTCAACAGAGGTCACCGGGTGGCTTGATAACCTACCAGATGTTGTCGACGAAACTCAGTTTGAACGGGGCCCGATAGGGGCAAGAACATCAATTGTGGCCGGAAGGGCCGGAAATCAGAATGCATCACCGGAGAGCGCTGGTGCTAAGAATTTCACTCAAGACTTGGGCATTGTGAATGCGGGAAGTGTTGAACAACCAGCTGTACCGACGCAGTTGAAACAAGAAAGGTTCGGGGATTCTGAGAGAATCTGGAAAGCTAAGGCCCCTGAGGGGACTGAAAGTGCTGTGTGCACGAGGATAGAGAATGCTGCGAGCATGTGGACAGAAACTACTGCGAGTACAATTGTACCGGAGCCGGACAGGTGTCTGTCGGCTGCCGATGGAATGTGGTGGGAGGACGATGACCTATGTCTTGCCCACACGGATGAGGATTGGAGGAGCAACTAGCCAGACGATACCTGGTACATCGGCGAAGTCGATCATATGACTAGAAGTGGGCGGTATTTCAAGCCCCCACATCTAGATCAGCCAGAGGTGTCTGGGAAAGGTAAGGAGGCGGAGAAACAGAAAGAGAAACAACTCGAAGAAGAGGCTGTACTGAAGCAGTTGAAAAAGATACAAGCAGACATCTCCATCTGGGGACTGCTTATGGTATCGCGAGTGCATCGACAAGTTGTCTTATCGGCCATGGACAAGGCCAAGCTCTCAATAGACACCACGCCCGAACAGCTGGTGGGCTTAGTTTTTCCGAGAGGGGCTACCCCGATATTGACTTTCTCCGACAAAGAATTGCCACCTGAGGGTGCGAACCATAACAAGCCATTCTACATCTCTGTGGAGTGCAGAAACAAATGGATACCCATGGTGCTTGTCGACACAGGGTCCGCCATCAATGTGTGCCCGGCAAGGACTGCATATGCAATCGGGTTGAAGCCCGCGACTTTCTGTCCACAGCCCAGGTGATAAGGGCATATGATAACACAAGTAGGGAGGTGATGGGGACTGTCAAAATTCAGACCCAGGTTGGTCCGGCACAACACGAGATTGACTTTCATGTCCTGGACGTTCCTGCAACCTTTAACCTACTTTTGGGGCGACCGTGGTTGCACCAGGTAAAGGCAGTCTCTTCCACCTTACACCAGATGTTGAAATACCCTCACGGGAAGGGGGTGGCCATTGTTTTCGAGAATTCGTCAATCCATCCACCGCCAGAAGTGTCTACACCAGTCATGGAAATTGAGCACGGCACGGAGGATGTGTTTTTATCGGGGTTTACTCTGGCTGAGGCTCGAGTTGTGCAAAACATCTTGGTTGTTGATGAGGGGGTGTATGTCAGCGCACAATCAATATACCTCATGAACAAGCTTCAACACATCCCCGGGATGGGATTGGGAAAGAGTGGCCGAAAAGGCATCGCAGTATCGGCCGAAGTGCCGCACAACCCGCATACCTTTGGTTTGGGTTATCTGCCCACCAAAGAGGATTGAGTTAGAAAAGGTAAGGAGATGGCTGGGAGAGCCAGAGCAAAGAGGGCGGGGAAGCCTTTTGAGTTGATGCACCGACCCATCCAGGGTACCCTAAACGGACGCTTCGTCCGGGAAGGGGAGGACTTTCCATTTTGTGGCTTCCCAGAGCCATGGTTGAATGCCGAGAAGAGGTGCTTGCTAGGGTTTGAGATCTTCTTTGACCTACAGTTATCTGGGGATGATGTTGCTGAGGAGCAGACGGACCCATTAGCTGAGGCTGAGCAGAGCAAGAAAGTGGAGAGTTGAGGACGTCGAAAGTGAAATGGGGGTAGCGCTGGCGTGTCTACTTTTAGATCCTCCGATCGAATAGAAGTTCTTGGGGGATAATTTCTCGATATGCGTGATCAGGAATGAAACGGCTGCGGGCCTACCAGCAAACATTTTGGATGCATCTATCGCACCCTCTCTCATTTGGCAGTATGAAGAGGGATTTTTGTCAAGCAGCACCGGGTCAGGTAGTGAGCCGAAATCTGATTCCACCGAGTCTGTTGAGTCGGAATCAGGTTCTAGCTCGACTGAGTCTGAGTCCGGTATTCTAGGGGGTGATAACTCGGATACCACAGTCCTGTCCAGGTCATCTTTTTCTTTCTCTTTTGAGTCTGTTGTAACTGAAGAATCGGACGATTTGGATGTGCTTAATGAGAATGATGTGGCTGTGATTTCTGAGTACTTTTCTGTGCCCTTGATTTATTGCATTAACTCAGACTTTCAGAATTTTGATGAAAACGACGAGGAAGAAATTTCTCCGGTTTTACAACGCTTAATTGAACAAGAGCAGGAAAGATTTGTTAAACCCTTAATGGATGAAATCACTACTGTGAATATTGGTACTGATGAGGACCCGCGACTGGTCCAGATCGGGTCCACGTTGTCTTCGAAAGAACGCGAGCGCTTAGTCGCTTTATTAAAAGATTTCAAAGATGTTTTCGCGTGGTCCTACGAAGACATGCCTGGGATCGATCTTAAGATTGTACGGCATTGGATCCCTCTTGACCCCGAGGCCTGACCCGTTAAACAGAAACTCAGAAGGATCCGCCTGGACTGGGCCCTCAAGATTAAAGAAGAGGTCACCAAGCAAATTGATGCATGGTTCCTGCTGATATCCGAATACCCGACTTGGTTGGCCAACATTGTTCCGGTGTCGAAGAAGGATGACAGGATCCAGGTATGCGTGGATTTCAGGGATTTGAACAGAGCCAGTCCGAAGGACGACTTTCCCTTGCCGCATATTGATGAGTTAGTGGACTTCACAGCGGGGCATGCTTTGCTTTCGTTCATGGATGGATTCTCGGGCTACAATTAGATAGTGATGGCACCTGAAGACCGGGAGAAGACTGCTTTCACCACCCCGTGTGGGACTTACTGTTACAGGGTGATGCCATTTGGGTTAAAGAATGCTGGAGCTATATATCAACGGGCCGTGACCACAATATTGCACGACATGATCCATGAAGAGGTTGAGGTGTACGTGGACGACATGATTGTCAAGTCCAAAGAAAGAGAGGGCCACTACACCGCCTTGCAAAAGTTCTTCCCAAGGATTAGAGAATTTCGGTTGCGGCTGAATCCTCAGAAGTGTACGTTCGGTGTTACAGCAGGGAAAATGTTGGGGTTTCTGATTACACAGAGAGGTATCGAAGTCGACCCTTCCAAAATCAAGGCCATCTTAGAAATGCCACCACCAAGGACTGAAAAGGAGATGCGAGGCTTTCTGGGTAAAGTGCAATTCATAAGACGGTTTATTTCAAAATTAACCTTGACTTGTGAACCACTTTTTGGTCTCCTGAAGAAATGAAAGAAGTTCCAATGGGACGGCTGATGCCAAGCTGCTTTTGAACAGATCAAGGAATACTTACAGAACCCACCCGTGCTGTCGCCGCTTGAGCTGGGAAAACCATTGATTTTGTACCTTTCAGTGACTGAAACCACGATGGGCTGCATGCTTGTGCAGGAATCAGAGGATAAGGTAGAGAGGGCTATCTATTATTTGAGCAAGAAGATGCTGGAGTATGAAACTCGCTACACACTGTTGGAAAAGGCTTGCTTAGCCTTGGTATAGGCTACCAGGAAGCTGCGGCACTACTTGTTAGCTTACTCTGTAATGTTGGTTTCAAGATTAGATCCCATCAAATATCTCTTTGAGAAACCGGCACTTACGGGTAGGCTAGCTCGTTGGTTGCTGTTGTTTTCCGAATTCGATCTGAAAAATGTGACGCGCAAGTCAGTCAAGGGAAGAGCAGTAGCAGAATTCTTAGCCGATCATCCAGTGGAAGGAGGTGAAGCAGTTGAGTACTTATTCCCATATGAGGCCATTTTGCATATCGACGACGAGTTTTGGACGATGTACTTTGACGGAGCATCAAACTAGTACGGGTATGGGGTAGGGGTGTTGCTGATAGCACCCGACAAGTCTTGTATCCCTCTAGCATTTAAACCCCGGTTCAAAGTCTCGAACAACGAAGCAGAGTATGAAGCATGCATTGCTGGTTTAGAAGCAGCCCTAGAACTAGGGTCAAAATGGTTGGATGTCATCGGGGACTCAAACCTTGTTGTATCTCAAGCGAAAGGAGATTGGAAAGTCAAAGAAGAAAAGATGATAATGTATCACTAGACCTTGGATTTGTTAATTCCTCGGTTTGAGAAACTAAACTTTGCTCATCTATTAAGAGAGAACAACAGGTTCGCAGATGCACTAGTAGCTCTATCTTCTATGATAGACGTCCCTTTCGGAGTCCGGATGCGTCTGATCATCATTGACCAGAAGTTTGTGCCGGCTTATGAGTCGATTGCTGCCATAGAAGAGGTTCAAGATGAGAACCCCTAGTATTATGATGTCTGGAACTTCTTGGAAAAAGAAGCGTATCCACCAGGGGCAAATGCCAAGGATAAGAGGGCAATCAGAAGAATGGCTGTTCAGTTCATCATCTGCGAGGATAAATTGTACAAGAGAGGTCATCTGGGAATGCATAAGCTGTGTATTGATGCTGAAGAATCAAAGCGCCTAATGGAGGCCATCCATGGAGGAGAGTGCAGAGCTCACATGAACGGGGTAATGTTAGCTCGAAAGATCCTCAGACAGGGTTACTACTGGTCCACCATGGAGAAGGATTGTATCGGCTTTGTTCGGCGATGCCACAAATGTTAGATCCATGCAAACCGCATGAACATCCCATCGTCGAAGCTATACAATATGACTTCGCCATGGCCCTTTTCAGTTTGGAGAATCGATGTGATTGGGGCTATCACTCCGAAGGGGTCTAATGGGCATGAGTTCAAATGGGCATGAGTTCATTCTGGTCGCGATAGATTATTTCACAAAGTGGGTTGAGGCCCAATCCTATGCCATGTTGAAAGCTTCACAGGTTGCGAAATTCATCAGAAACAACATCATCTGTCGTTACGGGGTCCCGAACGAGATCATTTCAGATAACAGTTCCCACTTCAAGAAGGAAGTGATTGATTTGTTGGAAAAATACAATGTGGCTTTTCATAAGTCATCCACCTTTCGGCCTCAGACCAATGGAGCGGTCGAAACCGCCAAGAAGAATATCAAACACATATTGCAAAAGATGGTGGAAACCTACCGGGACTGGCCGGATAAGTTGCCATTTGCTCTGTGGGGCTACCGGACTTCAATTAGAACGTCTACTGGGGTGACTCCGTATTCATTAGTTTATGGTATGGAGGCCGTTCTACCTATCGAGATTGAAGTTCCATCTTTGAGAGTGCTGGCTGAGTGTCAGATAGCCGAAGCAGATTGGCAACAGAGCAGATTTGAAGAACTCATGCTCTTTGATGAGCGCAGACTGAAAGCACTGTACCATGTTCAAGGTTATCAGCGCAGAATTGCCAGGGCTTTTAACAAGAAAGTTAAGTCCAGGAATCTAAAAGAAGGAGATTTGGTGCTCAAAGACAACCGAGCTCCCATCCACGACTCTAAAGGCAAGTTCAGACCCAATTGGACTAGTCCCTACATCATTAAATCTATTTGGTTGGGTGGAGCTGTCATCCTAATGGACCTAGATGGCCTAGAGTTCTCACAGCCGATCAACATGGACAAGTTGAAGAAATATTACCCTTGAGTGGCTCGCTAGGCCGAAAACCTGAAAGGGCGACCTAGGCAAAAGTTAGAGCACAAAAAATTTGAAATGATAAAAACTGAGCTCGCAAGGTTGAAAACCCGCAAAGGGCGACCTTGGCAAAAGTTAGAGCGTAAAAGGAGAGTGAAAATACTCAAGTGAACCCGAGCCTGAACTACGTAAGGCTTGATTCCCATCTTTGGGATACGTAGGCAACTTCATCTTGAAGTTCAGCCATAAACCTTTCCCCGATCAACTTTGTCCATTTGGTCATCTCGGCCATCTTTGTCTATTTAGCATTCAAGAGTTCGGTTATGATCTCCGATGCAATACTTTTCAGACTAGGGGCAACTTTCCGTTGCTGTGCAGTGCCGCGGTACTATTCAGACTAGGGGCAACTTGCCAGTTGCTAGGATCCGTGGTTGTGCATCTCAGTGACAGATTTTAGGCGTGTCCAGTTCTGATCCATATCGAAAATAGTTTTGAAAAGTTTTAATAAAAGTTGACTTTGTTCAAAATTAATCTTTTTACAACTTAGACCATTTTTGGACCAAAGCAGAAAATTTTCAGTACCCACAACCTTCAATTTCATTGATTTCAATACAGAGTTCTCCTGCTCTTGCATACAAATTGAAGTTGCTTTTTATTACATTCATAAAGAAAATTTGAAAGTACTAATAAAGCAATAAATCCGGGGCATAGATAAGTCAGGTGTTCCTGCGTCCCCTCCTTGAGCTGGTCGAAGCCTCTGATGCCAAAGTGGGCCCTTCCTGTGCCTCTTCATTGAGCCAATCCAAGCACTCATCAGACAAAGTGCAACTGAAAGTCGGAGCGGGGGCCAGGGGCTCTCTAGTCCTCCATGCTGTGGCATACCGGGCAAGTTGTGCGCCTCGAGCTGGGAATGCAGCAGGGTACTCTATCCCCTCTGGCGGGCAAGTCTGATCATGTCCAAATTGGCGTCGAAACCGGAGAAAAATAGAAGACACAGTGTGTCATGCCAATCAATTGAATCCCAGGTTGACGGGTCATGTTGTAACTCATTGCCGGCAGATTGAGCCAAGGGCAGCGCCAAGCGATGTGGTTTGCAAACAAACTGCACATCCAGTTGTACCACCACCCCTCATCCAGAGCATCGACCAGGCGTTGTCGAAAAAAGTAGCCGCGAGCTGAGTATGCTGGGCAAGACTCCACAATCTGTAACTTGTCCATCAACCACACCTGGGGAGGGATGAAAAATAAGAGAATAAAGAATAGAGAGATGTATAATGAGAGAAAAGTAAGAAAAGGGTTTTGTGAGAAAAACCAAGCCTGAGGGCCGAGTGATGTGAGCAATACATATGTGAGATTGGGTGGGAAACATTACCTGCAATAGTAGTGGGCTCCCCGCAAGCCTAGCCGTCTCCCAGCGATGAAAAGCATCTAAGCCCATCAATGTCTCAACCAATGTCATGGCAATGCAGCTCTTGCCATCCTTCAAACCTTGGGCAACCTCAATCAACCGGACACTGAACCCACAGGAGCCCGGGGCAAGCAAGAAATGAGATAGCAAGCATAGGCAAAGCGCGTGTCACCGATAGCCTTGCCAATGATGGTCGTCGCGGTTACCAGCATCAGAAAACCAGCAAACCAAGCTTGGGATGTCCAGCTCCCCGTCGTGAATCAATGATCGAGCGTCATGCAAAGTGAGGCCACATATTCATCCTAGGGCTTGGACGTGGCCAAATCGGAGTTGAGGCAAGATTTCCTCATTGCGCTCGGATTCCATCAAAGCTTGGAAATCTTCGAAAGTAGGACACATCTCTTGCCCGCTAAAGCTAAAAACGTGTGTTATCGGATTCCAAAACCTTGCCGTGGCATGGAGGAAAGGAAGATGCAGCGGATTACGGCCCAGGGTGAATAGTGCATTCAAGCCGAAGCCCGGGAAGTTCATCTTTTCCGAGCCATCCAGAGAAGCAATCCAAGCTGTGAGATTTTGGATAAGGAACGCCTCCATTTTGATGCAAAACTGAGATGAAATGAATGAACCACAAGGCTGGAACTTTTAAAGAGGATAAGGCACTGTTCGGGGGACATGTGTCGAAAAACTGGTGGTTGCCAAACCAGGTGGTCGGCCGACCACCTTTTCTGGTAGGCCGACCACCCCTTGGTCTCCAATGGAAAAAGCTGGTCGGCCAACTTCCTTAGGTGGTCGGCCATGGAGAGAAGTGTGGCTTTGGTCTTATCCTAGTCTTTAGAAGAAAGTTCTTAGCATTTCCATGCATTAGGAGTGTTGAAGGTGCGAGTTTTCCTCTGTTTCGGATGCGTTCCGTCACTCCGATCGTCCGAGATGCGTCTGTTTATCGAGTTGTTGTTGAGTTTTGTTTATCGAGTTGTTGTTGAGTTTTGATTATCGTATTGTTGTTGAGTTTTGTTTATCGAGTTGTTGTTGAGTTTCGCTTATCAAGTCGAGTTGTTAAGTTTATCGAGTTGTCGAGTTTTGTCCGTTGAAATTGTTGTTCTTTGTTTATCAACATTTCCGGGATTTGCTAATCGAGTTGTAAGCTTGCTAAGGTCTCGTTGTTTCTTAGTAAGATAAGTTGTTTTGTTTGTTGTGTCGTTTCACTACCTGACTTGGCAAATTTTCGATGCTCAATTCTCGTTCAATTTTATTTTTGTGCAAAATGATGTGATGCTAAGAACATAAAATACAACACTTTTTCAAAAAGCTGTTTCATTCCATTATGCTTCCTTTGTTATAACATTTTACAACAAGGGTACAAGTTTTTACAGAAAATAAAACGGCCTAATAATGTACAATGTGCTACAACTACTAGTAAAAAAGGAAAATAAAACAGGAACATCTGCATCAGTGCTCTCAAGTGCAAGAATAAGAGGCCCTCTTCGTCCTCTTTGGCTGAGAAGTCCCTGCACCATCTCCACCAGCACCACCATCTGAATCGGAGCTGCTGTCCTCAGAACCCTCCTCGGCATCACCTCCGCCCTCAAAACCGGACTCAGAGTCATCCTCTCTACCTGCAGATGTCTCTGACTGAGGATGCCCAGACTCCTCCTCCTCGCTGGACTCCTCGTCATCTATGACAGGTGCTCTGCGCCTACCTCGTCTGCGAGACGAGTCCCCTCTCCCAGCCCCTCGAGCAGGCCTAGATGGCCCGACCTGTGGCCCAGTCTGTAGTGGTGGCATCTGAAAAGGACAATTTGAGTACATTAGCCAACATGTATGTCAGATGCAGAGACAAGAATGCTACATAGAGTGGGTGTATGTAGATACAATGTATGAATGTGGTGTGTGTTAGATGTGCTCTACGCATACAGTCAAGCAATGCAGTGAAATAGTTAAATACAGCATGTCATCAGAAGTATGATAAATGCAAGGAAATCGAAAAGCACCGAGATGCCGGCAATGAATAGCTGTGTCTCCCTCCGCAGAACCATGCCCTCGAGCGAGGCCATCACCCCGAGCATCCTATCTATGTACTCCATAGGGGGATGCAGATGCAAGTGCAAGTTATCAATGAATTAATAAATGTCCAAATATCTAAGTGATAAATTAAAACTGTAAAGCATACCGGTGGTGAGTTAGGGTCTCTGACGTATCGGTGATCAGGCACTGGGGGCTCCAATGGAATCGGGTAAGGTGACCCGTATCGCCGACCAGTCAACTCGGTCGGAAGTTCTAGCCACCCGGCGTGAGGGTAAGTCAGAGGAATCGGAGGAACCAGTCTAGCCCCACCTCTCGATGTGCCGGCCCTGCTAGTAGAAGGGACACCTGCAGCCCGAGCTTGACTCGATGAGGGCATGCCAGCAGACCTCCTCGTGGGAGTACGGATACCTGTCAATGGAGGCATCAAGTATGAATGACGGTAAGTCGCGTACTCCCCCTCCTCCAAATGTAGAAATACGTCGGTACCTAACATGGCACTGTCGACCTCCTGGGGAGTGAGCCCCTCAGTGGATCGCATATCGTTCGGAGGTGCTGCGGGGACACTCTGCTCGGGAAAGCCCATAGTCTGGCGCTGAAGCGGTCCCCCAGAAACCAGGCCCTACCAGCTGGCCCCTCAAATAGGATCCTGTACCGAGAAGCGGCCCATCCCCCAGCAAACTGAAATCGGGTATCTCTACCCAAGGGCGCCCAGGGCTGCCATGTGATCTGCGGATAACCAATGCATAAGTCGATTAGAAATCGTAAATGTGCAAAATAAATCAAAGATGAAAACACGGAGAACTGAGAGTTCTGAATTACCTCGGTCGTCCGCACTGTATCGAAGAACTACCGCAGGTAGGGCAGAGTCTCCCGAGCTCTCGGTCGGTACTGGCCCTCAAATACGAGCGAGTAAGGAATCATGAGAGGTACCTCCATCTCAAGCTCCGGGGCTAGCGTCGAGAAGTACGCAAAAACCCATAGTTGTGGAAAATAGGGCAATAGCCATCAGAATACAGGATGCTGAATGCAGAATGTACAGAGAATGCAGAATGCTGAGAGCAGAGTGCAAGGTACAGAATGTAAAGTGTGCCATGTGTGCAATGTACAGATAATGAAAAGCAGAAATGTAAACCAAGAGGGCAGAAAGTACCTCCCAGGCTCTCCAATAGCCGCCAACTATGTTCCCCCGTTCGCGGGAGGTCGCACTCATGTAGCAGTAGAGGGTAGCTAACCCGGCGCCACCCCAGTCATATTGGCTGACCTGTGAGAGGTCTACCAGAGCACTCAGCAGATAAAGTCCAACGGTGTTCCCCCTATTGGAGAACAGAGTGGTCTCGAGGAGAAACATCAAAAACCCTCGAGTGTACTGCGCTATCTCCTCGGGAGTCTTGGGCACCCTCTCTCTGAAATGTGTGGAAAACCAAGTGTACCAGACTCTGCCCGAAGATCTGTCAACCGGTGGCCGAGCTCCCAACAGATAGATCCAGGCAGCCTCCCACTTGTCCATGTCCTCGTCGTAGGGGATCGGCCAGCCTCCCATGTCAAGGCCTGTCGGCACGGCAAAGTCGAACGGGGTCATCGTCATGTCCCCGGTAGCTGAGAAATGAAAGGAGTTGGTGGTGTCCCACCATCTCTCTACAAGGGCGCCCATCAGGGTCTTGCTCGCTGGATAACGTGATATCCCCATGCAGAAGGGTCTGAACCCTGCCTGGTCAACAGATCGCGAACGGCCTTTGGGAGCTTCGCGTACCACTCCCTGGCGATGATCGATCCATATCCTCGTGTAATACAGGAAGATACCTGCATTCAGAATGAACACATGTATTCAATTTCAACATAAAGTATATGAGCTGTGTGTTCAGAATTGAAGTGTGTGAGCTGCGTGTTCAACATAAAGTATATGGGCTGTGTGTCTATCTCAAAGTTCGAGCTGTGTGTTCAACATCAAAATTTGGGCTGTGTGTTCAGAAATTCAACAGTTTGGGCTGTGTGTTCAACTCTCAACCAGTGTGTGCTGTGTGCTCACCTCAAAATTTGGGCTGCGTGTTCAGAAATACAACAGTTTGGGCTGCGTGTTCAACTCTCAACCAGTGTGTGCTGTGTGTTCACCTCAAAATTTGGGCTGCATGTTCAGAAAGTCAAGTGTTTGAGCTGTGTGTTCAGGCTTCAAAAACAGTGGGCTATGTGTTCATCATCAAAGTGTGAGCTGTGTGTTCAACATCAAAGTTTAGGCTGCGTGTTCAAATTTCAAAACAGTGGGCTGTGTGTTCATCTCAAAGTTCGAGCTGTGTGTTCAACATCAAGTGTTTGAGCTGTGTGTTCAGACTTCAAAAACAGTGGGCTGCGTGTTCATAATCAATAAGTTTGGGCTGTGTGTTCAGATTTCAGAAAATAGTGGACTGTGTGTTCGCCGTCAAATAGTGGGCTGTGTGTTCATCATCAAAGTGTGAGCTGTGTGTTCAGAAATTCGAGTGCTTGGGTTGCGTGTCGACTTAACAAAATACTGTGCTATGAGTTGTGTGCTAGAATAAGCAGAAGTATGGTGTGTGAACGCGTTCAGAATGAGTAGATAAAAAATACATAGCAAAAGCATGAAATGCATGGAAAATGCAGAATACATTGCAGAAAATGTAAAAGTGAAGTACATACCTCTCGTGCCTGATAAGAGAGGTGGGACTCTGGCTCCCGCAGTAATAGATCTACAGGTGCTCGCTTATCAAAGTCGGTGAAGTGGTAGAAAACGGCTCGAGGAAGGATGTGCGCCGGAGGGTCATACCTCTCGGGAATAAATGGCCGAATCCTCGGAGGTAAAGACATAATGTTTGGCTCACCCCCGGCACCTGGAGGACCTCTGCTCTGAGGAAAATGACCTGCCATTTCGAGAAATCTGCAAGAAGGAGCGAAAATGAGCAAAATGAGCCAAATTTGGAAAAAGTCAACAAAAGTCAACTCTTGGGAAATGAAAAAGACAACAAAAGTCAACTCCCGAGAAAATGTTCCAAATTTTGAGACAAACTTACCTCAAGTGGCGAAAATGGGGAAAGAAGCTCCGAAATCAAATTTTAATCGGTCCAAAATGAAGAAAACTAAAAGATTTCGCAAAACAACTTTGCGTGGGGCGTTGGAAAACGCGTATAGAGCATAGATCTGAGGGAGAAAATGGTCTAGGAAAGAGGAGGAGCTAATTTTGGACCTGAAGTTGTGAGCAAAAAGTGTTTGGCCAAGTATATTTAAAGAAACAAATGCAAAAGTACCCAACTGCCCCTATTTTTGGATAGGTGGTCGGCCAACCACCTTTTCTGGTAGTCCGACCACCCTTTTCACTAAACCTAGTCAGTGGTCTCCAAACCTGGTCGGTGGCCCTCCCAAGGTGGTCTCCAATGCCTCTTTGAGCTCCCTGCAAATTTTGGTGGTGATCGGAGTCCCCGGCACTCGAGAAAGTACAAAGAAAGTGCACTTTTCAACACGAAATCCCTCCGCGGGAACTTCAACTCCAACTTTCGATGCGTGTTTCATCGTTACTCGCCGAGAGCGAGGTGTATCCTTTTTGAATACGTTGCGACCCTTCCGGGAGGTAAACCGGAGGTCGCGATTTGAGTTGTCCTCGTCGAAGCTTGCATTTCTTTGCTCAATGTTTTGTTTTAAACATGCTCGTAAAGTCGCACTTATCCAACATTGTTATGCATGCCACTCGCATTGTTATGAACATCGCTTACATTGTGGTGCACGTTTCACCGGTATTGTCATACCTCCATGCTTAACTTGCATTGTCACGCGCGCTTCTCTCGCATTGCGATGCACTTTCCCATCGGCACCATGTTTGTCTGCATTCGATGTGGTGTTGAACATGTGTTGCTAACTATGTTGTGCTTGTTAAGTTTCTCTCTTTTGCATGCACGATATTGTATGTACAGTTCATTTGAAGCTGGTGCGACCAGACGAACCGCGCAGGTATTGTATCTTCTCCGTATGAGACGTAGCGAGAATTGTGATTCTCTTACATTCTTACTGCATGACATGTAGTTGTTGCTTTGCATTCTTGCTTAAAACTGTTACATCTAAAACTGTTACATCTGTTGTGAATATTTGCTTCATTACAGTTTGCTGCTTTGCATGATCATGAGTTACATTCGACTTGGTGCATATCGTTTTGCATTTTGCTCCCGCCTGCGGGCATGCCTGCGGGCACATCTCTTTGTTTATCTTGCCTGGTTGTCTAAGTCTTCGGCCTTGTCAAAAATGGGTCGTCTCTAGGCTTTGACATTCACTCTCGTTAATGACGACTTCCGAGTTCTGTCAAAGAGGGGCAACTGTAGACACCCATTTTTGACCGACCTTAAGACTCAGACGTCACCAACTGAGCACTCGGTGATGTTGCATATTGTGCTCATTCTGAGGTTGCAAAGTCTCGGCTGAGAGCCTTGCCTCCGGGCTTTGGAACATTTTCGTGCCTTGCCTCAGTTTGCGAACTAGATCCTGTTTTCTCTGTTTTCTCTTCCTGAAGGGAGGGAGAGGTCTCGTATACCATCTCTCAGTGGCCGTAGGCTATGTTTCGTGGTCGTAGGCCATTTTTCCCGTTTGGAGACAAGTTTCCGGTTTTTGGAGCCGTCGGCCGTGTGCGTCGGTTCGGGACCGCTTAACTACCTTCGTTTGCTCTAGTTTTTGGCACATACCTTGTTTCCTCTCCTTAGACGGACACTGTGGCCCGAGAGACCACCTTCGTGGTCGCACGCCACTTTCGATGCTTAATAGTCAGTTTTCGGGGCCCCCGGCTGCGCGTTTTGGCCCCCGAACCTTCACTTCGCATCGGTGTGGGTTCATTTTTGGGATGGACCCTAGTTTCATTGTTAGGAAGGTGGTAGTAGGGTGGGAGGCCACCTTTTTTTCTTGGGGACCACCTTTCCCCGGTCGGCCGATTTTCTTGTCAGGAAGCTGGTCTCCTTCACTTTTGGGCCACATTTTCTGGTCTCCCATACCACCACTGAGTTGCATTCACATGGGAGACCACCAATATGGGCTGCCGACCACCTGAATCCATTTGACCCTTTTGAACATGGTCGACTGACCAGGGGGAGTGGTCGGCCGACCACCTGAACTGGTCGGCCACCTTCTTGCTTTTTTGTCTCACTGAGCGTTAGCCAGCTGTGCCAGCTGGAAGCCTCAGAAGTGATCCTCCATACATGTGTATGGAGGATCTTTGAGCTTGGTTTTAAGCTTCTTGAGGAAGCTTTAGGCCCTCTTCTCTATAAAGGAAGAGGTCATCTTCCATTGTAAGGGTTTAGGAACTTCTTGGAAGGCAAAACATATACACCTTTCAATATGTCTCTCTTTTGTGCTCAAATACTCTTAGTTCTTGGCCCCATTGCACTACACCTCCAAGCACAACACCTCCATGGTCAACCTAAGCATCTAGGAGCTCATTTTTAGAGGTTGAAGAGTTCTTATTTTGGTCCAGAAGCTGCTGGCCTTCTTCTCTACAAGGGTAAGTCTCTATTTCCCTCTTTGTAGCCTTATTTTGCTTGATAGTTTAGCTCTATTTGAAAGCATATTTAGGCTTTGTCATAAACTGAAAAAAAATCTTGTTTTGAGCTTCTAAACATGTTTATTTAAGGCCATTTTTCTGTTGGGGGTCATCTACCTCTTTGCATGCTTTATTTCCTCTTGTTTTGAGCTATGCAATAGAGCATTTGTGTTTGCCTTGGTTTGGATTTTTAGCCACTAAAATCCCGCAGATTTTCAGTGGCTAACATGTGTTTTGAGCCTCAAAATCAGAGAGGGGTGGCCCTCTCACCCCTTGTTTTGTTTACTAGCTTTCTTGGCCTTTCAAAGGAGCCCCTATTTGCATGTTTCAAAGCCATGTTTCAGGCCACTTTTTGTGAGTTTTGTGACCTGCATAGGCTCTAACCAGAGCCCTTTTTTCCATGTTGAATGTCTATTATGCATGTGTAGAGTAATCCTCTTCAAGGCCTTCCAAAGGGGCCTTTACTTGCATGTTTCCTAGACTCATTTCAGGCCCTTCTCAATGAGTTTTAGGGCCCTCATAACCTCTGTCCAGAGGAAGTTTTTCCATTTTGTGTGTCCATTATACATGTGTAGAACAACCCTCTCATTGGCCTTTCAAAGGAACACTTCATTCTAACATGTGTTGACTGAGTTTTAGTGGGTTTTTCGGTCATATTTTGGCATGCCATGTTTCTATTTTTTGGCTGGTTTGGTGGCCCGTCATGTGCTTCATATACATGTAGTGTAAACCATGCTTACTAGCCTAGGTTGCATGTTGTTTTGGCCCTTCATGTTAGCACTTTTTGGCCATGCCTTAAACTAATTTTGTATGTGTTTTGGACTGCCTTAACTCTGTTTTTGGGTCTCATGGTCGAATGATGCTTGTTTTGCATGCTTGTAGTTCAATATCCATGCCTAGCTTTGAGATTTGAGATCTATTGCATGCATATACTGAGGTGTTTTCATGATTTGGGGTCATTATACATCATATTTCAGAGCTTATATAAATGCCATATTCCCATGATTTCCACTCTTTAAACGTGTTTGAGAGTTGTGCACAAATGCCTCGTTTTCGGACCATTGCATGAGCTTCGTTTCTTTACATGTTGAGTCATCATTTTGGGCCATTTTCCCACTGTTTTAGACCTGTCTAGTGTCTGTTTGAGGCAGGTTTTGCCATTTATACATTGCTTTGTGTACCTCTAGTGTAACCCGCTTTACTAGTTTCAGTATTCGAGCCATCTTGCATGCATTGTGTGACATATTTGCATGATTCGGGACCATTGTACATTGTGTTTTAGAGCTGGAAAATGTGTGTTTGCATGCCATACTTCATCCTTTGCCATGCTTAGTTAGAGTTGCATGTTGTGCCTTAGGATCGGTCCTTTGCATCCGTGCATGTTTGCATATATTTCGGTTGTCTCATTTCCATCATATGGCCACTGATGTGAGTGTGGCTGAGGTCCACTCATATTGGTGTAAGTCCATCTTGCATTTGTATATGCCATTTAGTTCATGTGCGCATGATAGTCTTCGTAAGTGTATTGTTTATGCCATGTTATGTCACGTGCATTGTGTATGCCATTTTAGCCCATAGCATTGCGTATGCTAGGTTGCATGTTAGTCGTATTGTGTATGCCATCTCATTGCTTTATGTTTGGAGTAGGGTTTAGTCCGAACACGGGAAATGAGGGACGTTTCGTACTTCAAGTGACGAAACGTGCCTTGATTCTCGGTCGCCGACACTCTTGACTATCCATGATAGAGTTGTTGGCTTTACTTGCTTATATGTGCATTCATTTCACATCGAGTCGTGCAATTCGACTTCTCGGCCATCATGCATCGAGATGCGTGATTGGTGGCACGAGGATCGAGGACTACACTCTCTTGAGCTTGTGCAAGGACGGGGAGAGTGGTCATGCACACATTTGTTGAAAATACATTGCCTTTTCTCTCTCTTGCCTTTGTTGCAGAAAAACCAGAAACTAAAGGTGGAAACTGGTCGGCCGACCAGATTTTCTGGCAGCCGACCACCCTCTTTGTTCTCCACCACAAACGGTGGTCGGCAGGTGATCTCCCATGCTAATAATTGGTCGGTGGCCTTCCCAAGGTGGAGTTTTAGCCTTCTGGAGCTTTGTGCAAGTTTCTGAGATCAATTGCAAACAAAGGCGAGGCGAGGCGTCGCGATTGAATTTCCCAACAAGGCGACCCGAATATGCATGCATCCTTCATCATTCAGAATAGAGCTAAGGTAGTCCATTGCACGTAGCATAGCATGCTAGTTTACTTTGCTTACCTAATTCATTTGTTAAGTAATTAGTATTGTGTAATAATTCGTTATTTATTTTGGTTGTGTAATATTCTTTCAGACCCTCCGAGAGAGGGCCAATTGTTGTAATAAGTATGTGTGTGTGTGATGTATATCTTCCAACCCCACGTTTTTCTCCCTTTTATTTACCAGCTTATGATGGTTAGATTAGGGCATGTTTCAATTAGCATACTTATGCTTGCATGTTTGCATCATTCATCTGTATTACATGCACCGGGCTCGGCGCATCATACTAACTGCATTGTATTCCAATTCCAAATTGAATGCGTGTTCGCTGTAGCATCTCATATGCCATTCTTAGGATAGACAAGCCTATTTTTAGTTGCATTTTGCATGTGTTGCATTAGCCATCTTAACATGAACTAGGATCATGCATTGATTACTAACTAGCTTCTTTTTTAGCTCGGAGTACTCGGTAAGTGTTTATGCTTTAGCATCCTTGCATGTGTGTGAGTGACTGCCATGATAGCATGCTTACCATGAGGCTATGTGCTTATGTGATATACCTGCCTGAATGCCTGTGGGTGAAGGTTGGATTATCTGAATTGGAATAATGCACTGACTCTGAGTTTTAAGCCCACTCGAGAGTGGCAAACCATCATGTTTCCTAAGCCCACCCGAGGGTGGCAAATCCACGTCTTGGCCTACTTGCGGGTAGCACCATCAAACCATTTTCAAAATAAACAAACATGAAATGTGTTGTTCCAATTCAGGCGATCCAGTCTATACTTGTATGTTGTGCGCATCACATAGTAATTCTAGGCTAATAACCGGGATAAGAGCACATAATGTTTTCAAAACTCGATATCATGGTTAGTAGAGGCCGATCTTTGATCGGGCGAGCGGGGGTGCTCACAAAGTGACCTTCCCCAATCGTACCCAAGTTCCTGAGTTGAGGCAACTTTGGTGATGACGGACATGTGGCCTTAGGCAACGAGTCAGGGTTTCCTAAATTTCCCAAAATAAAATATTTAGGTTGCGACTCTGTATCTGGCAAAGCAGTCCATGTTTGGCACTTCTTTCAAAAAAATCTATTTTCAAAAATGATTTGCTGGATTTGGACTCTTTGATGATTCATCGGTTTTGCATTGCACTCTGTGAGATTAGATACAGGACCGTGACTTTGAGTCCCGATCTGTAGTGAGCCCAAATGAACAAAACGGGATTCCCTCCCGGGATGTTCGAGGACGTCTACACTCCACACAAAAGTAATTGTCATCAAAGTTTTCGAGAGCCTAGAGCGTGGGCCAGGATGCAGCCACCTCGATTCTTTGCAACCAAGTTGCTCAGTAGGAAATTGAAGCCCTCAACTTGATGGGGTTTCATTTGGTTTTTGTGCCTGGGATGAGCACCAATTTCAGTGACAGCAGAATCATGTCCAGATAGTTTAACCCCGTCATGAAATAGTTCAGTTGCTTCCTTGTCCTTTATAGTCCGGCCTTCATAAAAGTATGTGCGTGTAGTCCGTCAGCCCTAAATAAAAAACAAAATGTAGTCCTTTCTCTTCAATTTTTGGGAAATTATGCATTTATCGCTTGTACAAATAATTATTTCAATTGTAAGCTGTGTGAACTAAATGCAAAATTTCGATTTGTGTCCTTCCTTTTGACTGTTTCAAAATTTGTATATGTGTTGGGAAATTATGCGTTTTGTTGTCTGTGTTTACGCAAAATTTTTAGGTTAACAACCACATGGTGAAGTCGTTTCTTTGTGTTCTTGTAAATATTGATTGGAATACTTTGCAGGAATTGTCATCATTGCATCTGATGGATATTGGTCACCTCGCACGAACAATGTTAGTTTTCTCCCTCAAGACTTGCTACCAGTTGGTTTCGTACATATGTTTGTAAACAAATGAAATCCATCACTAAGGAATACGCTGATTTTTTTTTGGGATCAATTGTTACAGCAGCCTATGTACTTTTGTCTTTGTGTCATTTGTTTTGCACAAATTTTGAATGGCCTCACTTTGCATCGTCAATTGTGAACTTTCGTTTCAATTATGTCCATTTGATTATAACTCTTCACTGTTTTCTATCAGAAAATATGCATATACGTGGCATGTATACTTTTTTGTTGTAGTCAACTTATAACTTTACTCAACTTAAATAATCTCAATCAATTGACATTACAATATTTGTTATGAAAATCATAAATGGCATTAGCAATTTGACCAAAATTGTTCACGAAATTTAAAATGAAGTGTCAGAATTGAGGGAGTTTAAAGTGCATCGATTCAAATTAGACAATGGACAAAATGTGTACACCACCCTTGTAATTTTCCCTTCAATCTAATTTGTATGATTTGCTCTTTCATAAAGGGGAAGGAAAAGATTGAAGACAGTTGGCGAACAACATATCCAGATGTCTGACACTATCACTAGCTCTTCTCGAAAGCGGCCAGTTGCACCATTAATTTGTTACAGGTACTAGTTGTTCATTTTGACAATCTGGAATTACATTTTTTGTAGTGAAACTATACACCTTGTCGAAGTTTAGTTTGTGATATTTGAAATTGGGTTCGTTCCGCATGTCTGAAAATGTTTAAATTGGTGTTGATTTAGTCCTGGATGTATGAAAGGTGTGTTATGCAGATTTCGGGGCCAGCTTGACATAAATACTTGCGTATATATATATATATATATATGTATTCATATTTAAGATTTAGTGATGATAAGCTTCACGATACTTGCATGCAACCAGCAACAATTGAAGGAAATGCAAGGACCAGACAACACTCGACCAAAAATGGCGAGTGTGGAAATCTGTATTCTCTATAATACACTATGATGGAAACACATGACTGGGTTGCTATCCACGCGTTGTATTGAATGGTCGTATTGGGCTTGTGATTGTTTTACGTTTGTTGGATTGTAGCATGTAATAATGTCACATTCCTATTGTTTTTGTAAATTTTAATTCATTGTAAAAGTCCAGCTACGTTTTGTCGCTGAGTTTTTCCTGCAACTGTTATTTGTATTTGCAATCTTATTTAATTACCAACAATGCACGCGGATTGCGTTTGGCATAAAGTTGTAGTTACAGTTATTTTGGACTTATAGTTGTTACTTGTTTTGTACGTGTGTCACTTTTGTGCTTAAAGAGTAGAAAGGAGCTTGTGGAAAGGTGGAAGGCATTCCCCTCTGATGAGAAAAAGAGGTTTGCGAAAATGGCTAAGGCGAGCGCCGAGGAACAAGCCAAAGTAGTACCATGTGCACCAAAGTCTCAAAAGGTAATTATGTACTTCATGTTTTCGTAAATGCATTTGGCTAGGTCCTGCTTTGCTGACATTGTTGGTTATATTTTTGTATTAATTTAAGGGTAAAAAATGTGCAGGGTAAAAGGCAACTCCGCATATCATTGAAGTCAATTGTTGAGCTAGTTAACTGGTTCAACAAAGTACAAAAGCAGGCAGTCATTGATATTGGGTTTGGTGGCCTCTTGGGGATGAAGTGTACACATATAGATCACGACTTGTGATTATGGTTGGTACAGAACTTCGATCTTGACAGTAGTTCATTGAATGTTCATGGCCATCAACCCAGGCTCACCTGTAAGGCAGTTAATGTTTTATTGGGAATACGGTGTGAAGGCGATGACGTGCAGTTGGCTGGGTCATTAGAAGCATATCCCAATATCTACGAAGAGATTGGAGTTGTTAATGGAGTCATTCCTTTGAACAAGTTGAGACTTTATCTAACCGAGACTGATGGTGCAGAGGACGAGTTTCGGAGGAAATTTGCACTTTACGTCTTGGGGGCCATGTTGTGTCCTACCACAATGACCGCCTTGAAGCCATCGTTCATTCATGCCGTGAAGGACGTGAATGGTATGCAAGATTGTAATTGGGAAAGGTTGACACTGCAATTCCTTCACAATGGTGTTCGTAAGTATAAGAGTAAAGGTCATCGCACTACAATTGGATGTGTTTTCTTGCTAATGGTATGCCAATAACTCGATTGTTTTTTCCATTCCCCCTTTATATGTATCATGCATTGTTCTGTCATGGTTCAACAAATTGGGCTTGACTGGGACATACAATGTTACCTACTATGTTAGTACGACAAATAACACTCTTCCTGACCAAGTATGGTACTCGTAGAAAGATATTTTCTGCAACCACCGTCATGAATTTAAGAACAAACAGTACAGGGTAAAAAGTATCACGGACCTCAATGGAGGAACCAATTTGCCTACGTTGCAAAAAGGGAACATAATTGATTGACCTTCATCGGTTTGGAATAATCAATCAGACATAGAACTGACACAGGAAATATTATACACATTTGTAGACAGAGTTGAAGAAGAATATACAGAAGAAACCTTGATAGGACCATTACCAAACCACACATATTGATTTTGGGAAAGGTCTTTCGGGTTGCAGCCATTCATATACACAAACATGTACATAACTTTTTTTCTTGGTTTCATCAATAAAGTCCTTGTTTTGCTGTACATTTTTTTTTCCCCAAAAACATTACATGATATGTGCTTATAAAGTTGACAGCATCATAAACAAAATCGGTATTCTATGTATGTTCAGCTAAAAAATTGACAAGAATGAATGTCATTGTTACTGAATATAGTTGATTTTTGTGGGAAGAAGAAATTAATTATGGTGTGCCCCTTAATGTCCACAGCTATTGTACATTGATTGTGTTTGTCTGAGCTCCACAAGGACGTCGGCTACAACGCGGTCCACGCCTTGGCTTCATGATTAGGGTGATACCTAAATATGGGAGACGCTGCGACGTATCAGAAGGAAGCAACATTTCCTAACAATTGCGGTAAGCACTCCAACCACTCTGCATATTTCACACCATCGACCCACTTGTCTTCAACATACAATGTCAGACTTCATTTATGCGTTTCTATGATTAGGTGGAGTTTGATTACAGTAACGACGAAAGCGACACCGATGATGTTGACATGGATGCACACCATGTCGATAACCAACAAAAAGGACAGTACGATGAAGTCCGTATGAGCAATGTTGAGTCTGACATTCACGAACTAAAGGAAATGATGAAGTAAGTTCTCCAGAACCAAATAGATTTAATGGAGATGTTGCGACATTTCCAAAGCAAGCAAGTTGTTGACAATGACAAGGTAATCTACCTAATCATTACGCGATTTTGACACAATTGAACCACATCATTTGAAGATGATTTATAAGACTAAGTTGACGTATGTGTTTGTATGATTAGGTGGAAGGCAATGATGTGTGTATCATTAACCTCTCCTCCAATGTTGCTGAATTGAAGGACATGTTGAAGCAACTGCTTCAACGTTTCAGTTTGGGCTGCAACGAATCGTTCACTGAACAAACCAATTTAGGTGAACTGAAGCAAATGCTAACCACCTCATCGAAGGTATATTCTCTAGACCACAACTAACCCTGTTGTTGGAGTGGAGGCGCATGACGATGGCGTGGTCAAACCATCTGACGAAGTTAACCCAATGGAGTGTAATATTTTAGATGTACAAGGGGTGGATCACCAATAACAGAATGTGAAGGGAACCTTGGCAAGGGACAAAAGTCATTTCCATGATGGACACAAGCTGAACATCGAAAAAGGTGGGGACAACCAAAAGAATAGAGGCCTTCAGTTGGGGGAAACATATGAAACTAAAGATAAATGCACTCTTGACATTCAATTAGTGGGCGTCAAGAACGTGGCATGCGATGTGCATACTTCTCCTACTAAGCTTGGCCAACCATTGGGAGCGACTGGAATCGTTAGAGGAAGAGGAAATGGAAGATGAAGAGGAAAAGAAAAAGGAAAAATGCGCGGAAGTGGAGTTAAAGCCACTGAGGTCGGGGATATGCAATTGTGCATCAATAGCAAAGCAAATAGTGGAGTTGACGACATCAGTTCACCTGTGGATGTTGATAGTGTGAATAAGGCAAACAAGGTACAAATACTGCCTTTAATGGCCCACAAGTTATGAATAACCAATTTATACCCACATTAATAATGTGAATCACTAATTTTACAATAATCTGTGTTGTATTGTAGTAGTTGTTCAGAGGTTATACATCACATTTCAAACTTCTTTTTTTATACTATAACCTGTTGTGTAAGCTTCAATTTTTTTTTTTTTTTTTTTTTTTTTATGAAATGTGTTGTGTTAGTTGGCTGTTTATTTTTGTAGGACTCGTTGAGGATGTTGGACAGCGAAGGGTTGTTATCGACAGAGGAACAAAAACTTGTCGACTATGTATTTGACGATAGCAAAAATGAAATGTATTGTTTCATTTAGTACTTTCAAATTTTAAATGAAAGTCCACTGTGAAATAACTATCGTTCTAAGGATCATTATTGCTTGTAGGGACATTGTTGTTTCCATGAATCTTCATGGATGGGCATGTGAAGTTGGTATCCGGTGTGACCTGCACACGCTAAAACCAGGGTCGTGGCTATCTGACACTGTAAGTGTTGGCTATGCACATATGAATCTGCGTTTTTCATTTGAAGAACTCGGAAACCTTTTTAATCAACTTACCTTGTGTCTTACATACAATGTTCCAGTCAATCAACTTGGTGGTGGTGCAATTGGCTAATCGATAGAGGGATTTACACAATGACGGGAGGCATACTGATTGGTTCTTTCCCGTATATCTATCGGTAAGTAAGTGTTTAAAGCTAGGTTGTGTTTTGTGTATGACATATTTTGACAAATGTTTTCGTCAATGACCTTTATGCATTACACATGCAGACTTTGATTCTAAATAAAAATACGCAACCTCTGCACCATGAAAATATCGTCACATCATTTTTCAGACATGACAGATACACTGGTGCGATTAATGCATGTCAGAGGGTAATATCAATGTTCATCTCGTTATATTAAAATGAAAATATGAAAGCCATTACATGTTTACATGCCCTCTAACAAGGTCCGCACTTGTGTTTGCGTGTAGATTTACATGCCTTTCAATTACAGAGGAGTGCATTCGTTGTGCGTTAAAATTGATATGGTGGACCGTGTAGCCTACCTATTTGACTCGTTCCCATCCAACCAACTGAACAAAAGGAAGCTAAATGCGGCACAAATTTTGGCATGTCCTTCTGGTGCATTTCTCAACACTACAACAAACTTGAACATCCTTCACATAAACCAACTTCAACCTTGTGGAATAGGTTTAAACTATGCACGACTTGCTGCAACTACACTTTGGAAATGATTATGTTAAAGACGTGCGTAGCTTGCACCTCCGCATGTCAGATGAGAGGCCAGTACAACAACTGGACGAGTAATCCACAATCCCTCCCTCACATTAATGTGTATCCTGAATGACTGATTTAACGAACCTACTGACATTGATGACAAATTTAATGTGAAATTATTTTTGTAGCACGTTTGGCTGTGGGATGTTCGTCATCAAACTCATGCAGTGACTTGATTTAAGCCCCGGTCCACACAAGGTACATTCTACCGCTTCATTTCCATTTGTCAATCAAATCCTTCCTTTTATGTCATGCAATTTTAACTAATTTGTTTTATGATCTTTCTGTACAAAGTTTCATCCCTCTGTGCATCATAAGTTGTTGGTTGACATTGTTATGGATGTCAATAATGCAAAGATCGCAGAGCACTGGGAGTGCCTTGATATCAATAATGCCACAAGCTAGGCCAGTGATGGGAATGGGCTATTAGTATGGCAATAATTTGGGTGGCAACAGAACTTCACTAATTTTTTATTCTTTGATTTCAATATGGATGTTAATTATGGCTCCCCAGTATTGTTTTTGCTGGAGGATGTAAAGATGGACTAATTGCAAAGTGAAAGTCAGATGTAAACATGGATCAAACATGTCGATGTGGCTGCTGCCTTATTTCTATTTTGTTTATGCATGTTTCTTGTTCAAATGAATGCGACTAAAACAAATATAATTTACGGCTATTTTTTTTTACTCATATTTTGAGGAATGTACTTGTTGCCCAAGTTCTCAGC
Organism: Camellia japonica; assembly: GCA_030407325.1. Classification (NCBI taxonomy): domain Eukaryota; kingdom Viridiplantae; phylum Streptophyta; class Magnoliopsida; order Ericales; family Theaceae; genus Camellia; species Camellia japonica. Next base: position 22,091,651 of record JAPPVO010000003.1, read on the forward strand.
ATAACTTTGATGTCGCAACTGTAATAAAGAAACAATTTGAAAATTTTAAAAATTTTAAAATAAATAAAAACTACTATAATTACAAAATATATACATAATTTGTACAAAAAATTTGTAGAGCACTGAAAAGATAAAATGATATAAAATTAATAATTAGTTGTATTTTTTATTTGTTAACGAAATGAATTTATAATTTAATTACAAAAAAGAAAAAAATTAATTTTAAGAAATAAAACCAACCACATTAGACGCATTTTTTTAGAAGCCATTTCTTGTGTTTTCAATTTATTTAATTATTTGTTAATTTTATGACATTTTCAACAACTAACAGTACAACATATAAGAGTCTTGGAGACCAATTACTTTGATCATTAAAACTAGAAATATTGTTTGAATTGACATTTACGGACTAATTTCTACTGTGCTGATGGTCGTGGCTACAAGGTCGCCCTCAGAAGTAAAAAAAAAAAAGATTTCAGCGACAAAATGTCCAAAATGGCAATAATAAATAGACTTTGACGAACAACATAAGTTCATCCGAAAATCGTTTACTTCTTCATACAAAAAATAAGCTACACAAAATTATGTAAACGTCAACGGTGAATCTATAATTTCGCTCAACTTGAATCGGGTGTAATTAATTAGCCCTTATTTGTCAAAAGGACATTTTAGTTAATTTATGACATCCGTTAACGGCGTTAGTTGCGATACAACTTCGATGTAATTTGTTAAATCTCGTTTCGTGGATTTCATTTTAAGGTACATGAAGTACTACTACCACATCATCCTCATTGTTGCTTTTGTAACATGAAATGTCAGATCACCCGTACACTCAGACAACTCTTCATAAAAGATGGTTACTATTTTACACTTGCTCCCAGTCATAATTGTAGACCGTCCGGAGAACTCCTACTTCGCGTACGAGGACGCGAATCGTTTTGTTCATTAGCTACTACAGTTCGGACTTAATGTCACGGTTCTAAATCTAATCTTGCAAAGTGCAATACAAGATTGATAAATTACCAAAGAGTCCAAATCCGGCAAATCGTTTTGGAAAACTGATTTTAATAAAGAAGTGCCAAACATGGACTGCTTTGCCAGATACAGAGTCACTACCAAAATATTTTATTTTGAGGGAATTTAGGAAACCCTAACTCATGCCTAAGGCCACGTGTCCGTCATCACCAAAGTTGCCTCGGCTCGGAAACTTGGGTACGAGAGGGGATGGTCATGCAATGAGCACCCCCGCTTGCCCGATCAAAATATCGGCCTTTACTAAGCATGCTATTTTGTTTTGAAAACATATGTGTTCTTATTCCGGTTATTTAACCTAGAATTATTATGTGATGCACACAGCATACAAGTATAGACTAGATCGCCTAAATTGGAACAAAACATTGCATGTTCTTTTGTTTGAAAACAGTTTTGAAGTTTGCTACTCGCAAGTAGGCTAAGTCGGGGTTTTGATGAATTGTTCCAATTCAAGCAATCCAACCTTCACCCACAGACATTCAGGCAGTTATATCAAATATGCAGTTAGCCTCATGGCAAGCATGCTTCCATGGCAACACTAACACACATGCAGTATGCTAAAGCGTAAACACTCACAATGTACTCCGAGCCAAAACAGAGAACTAGTTAGAAATCATGTATGACCCTAGTTTATGTTAAGATGGCTAATGCAACATATGCAAAAATGCAACTAAAATAGGCTCGACTATTCTAAGATGTCATGTGAAATGCAACTTGATAACATGCTGTTGAACACATATTCAAGTAAATGTATTGAAGTACAATGTAGTTTTGTATGATGCGCCGAGCGTGGTGCATGCAAAATAGATGAATGGGTGCACGCATGCGAGCATAAGGTATGCTAAACAAAATATGCTCTAAAACTAACCATCATAAGAAGTTAAGTAAAAGGGAGAAAGAAATGGGGGTTGGAAGACATGCATCACACACACGCACGCTTATTACAACAGTTGGCCCTCTCGACGGAGGGTCCGAATAAAAAGCTAACTAGCTAATCTAAGCTAATTAAACTAATTATTACACAACAAATCTAATTAAGTACAAAACGAAGCTAATTAACTAACAATTTAACTAACTAGTTATTACAACACAAATTAAATAGCCAAACGCATTAACTACTTAAGTATAAAACCAAATAGCTAACTAAGCTAAGCAAATTAGCTAAGTAAAGCAATAAAGAAATGTCCTCAGAGGGAGAATGTAGACACCCCATTTTTGACCGACCTTAAGACTCAGACGTCATTGATTGAGCACTCCGTGATTGCGCATGTTGTGCTCGTTCTGAGGTTTCGGAGTTTCGGCTGAGGTTCTTACCCCCAGACCTTGGGCCCTTTTACGTTTTGCCTCGGTTTGTGGACCAGGTCTTGCTTTCTCTTCCCAAAGGGAGGGAGAGGTCTTGTAGACCATCTCTCAGTGGTCGTAGGCTACTTTTCGTGGTCGCAGGCCACTGTTCCCGTTTGGAGACCAATTTCTGATTTTTGGAGCTGTCAGCTGCGCGCCTCGGTTCAGGACCGCTTAACATTCTCCGTTTGGCACAGTTTTTGGCACACACCTTGTTTCCTCTCTCTAGAGGGACACTGTGGCCCAGGAGGCCACCTTTGTGGTCGTACGCCACTTTCGATGCTTCACAGCCTGTTTTCGGGGCACCCGGCTGCGCATTTTGACCCTCGAACCCTCGTTTTGCATCTGTCTTGGTTCTTTTTTGGCATGGACCTTGTTTTCATTGTTTGGGAGGTGGTACAAGGGTGGGAGACCACCTTTTCTCTTAGAGACAACCTCTCTCTCCGCCAGCCAGTTTTCTTGTCAAGAAGCTGCTCTCCTTGGTCTTTGAGCCACATTTGTTGGTCTTCCACCATACCACTAGCTTGTATTCAGCTGGGAGACCACCAAATAGGGCTGCCGACCACCTGAGCTTGAGTTGGACCTTTTGAACTAGTCGGCCGACCAAGGAAAGTGGCCAGCCGGCCGACCACCTGAACTGGTCGGCTTGCCTCCCTCAGTTTTGTCTCTGTGAGTGTGTGCCAGCTGGAAGGCACAGACTGTATCCTCCATACACATGTATGGAGGATCTTTAGCCTTGGTTTTTAGCTTCTTGAAGAAGCTTTGGCCTTGGATCTCTATAAGAGAGGCCCTCATCTTCCTTGGAGAAGGTTCAGATTTTTGGTCTAAGGCTCCAAGCTTATATCTCTCTATATCTCTATATTTTGGGTTCAAAAGGGTCTTGTTCTTGGCCTATTGCACACCACCCCTTAAGCACACACCTCCACCATTGTTCTAAGGTTCCTAGAGGTCTTGAGAAGGCTCAAAGAGTTGGGGTTTTGGTCCAGAAGTTGCTGGTTTTTGCTGAGCTTCAAGGGTAATCACTTTTCCCTCTTTTAAGCATTATCTTGATCATTCTCTTAGCCATACTTGCATGCATATTTGAGCTTTGTTGTCAATTGAAAAAAGCTTCATATTTAAGTGTTTTTGATGTTTGTTTAAGATTATTTTGGTGTTGAAGGTCATTTACTCTCTTGCATGCCTAACTTGAAGTATTTGCATGTGTTGGCATCTTTGAGAATGTTATTTCAGAGCTTATACTTGTGCCATACTCCCATATTTTCCATGCTTTAAGTGCCCTTGAGAGTTGCATCATTATGCCTCGTTTGTGAGCCATTGCATGACCTTCATTTAAATGCATTCCGAGCCACCATCCCAACACATTTTGCCACTGTTTTGGGTCTGTATAGGGACTGTTTGGGATTGGTTTGGTCATTTGAGCATCGCTTTGTATGCCTATAGTGTAATGTGCTTCACTAGTCTTTGGTGCTTGAGCCTATCAACATGCATTGCATGAGTTGTTGCATGTTTTGGAGTCATTTCATGTGCCATTTCAGAGCTGGAAGATGTGTCATTGTATGCCATATTTCATCCTTGCCATGCTCTTGGAGAGTTGCATCTTGTGCCTTAGGCTTGGAGCCCTTGTATTGTGCATGTTTGTATGAGTTTTGGGCCTTGTTTTCATCATCTATGGCCAGTGATTTGGGCGTGGTTGAGGTCTGTCTATTTTAGTTTAAGTCCATTGAGCATGATTGATTGCATGTTGTTTGCATGCTATGTTGTCCATTGCATTGTGTATGCCTTGTCCTTTGCATTGTGTATGCTTAGGTCACATTGCATTGAGTATACCATCATTGCATTGTATATACTAGTTGCCATTTGCATCAAATATGCCATATCGATCATTCGCATTGAGTATGCTAGTTGACATTCACATTGTGTATGCTAGTTGCACTGTATCATATTGTTGCATACTTATGTTGTCTTGCATTGAGTATGCATGCATTGCATTAGCATTGTGCATTGTGCATGCCATTAGCCTTGTTAGGTTGTTCATGTTGCATTACATGTTGTTGTATGTTTGTCCCTTGCATGTTTGCATGCTTAAGTCATATCGCATATTCCATGTTTCATAGCATTGTGCATGCCATGTTATTTGTTGCATTGTGTTTGGAATAGGAGTTAGTCCAAGCATGGGAAACGAGGGACGTTTCATACTCAAAGTGATGAAACGTGCCTCAATTCTCGGTCGCCGACACTCTTGACTATACATGATAGAGTTTTAGGCTTTATGTGTTCGTGTGTGCATTCATTTCATATTGAGTTATGCAATTTGGCTCCTCGGCCATCATGCATCGAGATGCATGATTGGTGGCCCGAGGGTCGAGAACCACACTCCCTTAAGCTTATGTAATGATAGGGAGGGTGGTCGTGCATACACGTGTTGCAAATACTTTGCCATGCCCCTTTCTTGCCCTCTGTTGCAGAAAACTAGAAACCAGCAGCAAAAACTGGTCGGCCAACCAGATAAAGTGGCTGGCCGACCACTTTTTCTGGTTTTCACCACAAAAAGTACAAAAAGTGGTCGGCAGGTGGTCTCCAAGGCCAATATCTGGTCGGCAACATCCCTACAGATTCCCAAGGTGGAGTTTCATCTCTCTGGAGCTTGGTGCCAGTTTCTGAGATCAATTGCAAATAGAGGCAAATCGGGGCATCGCGAGGGATTTCCGAACAAGGCGACTCGAGCATGCATGCATCCTTTATCATTCAAGGCAGAGCTGAGGTAGTCCACATTTATGTAGTTTGCATGCTAGTTTAATTGCTTACTTAGTTAGTTTGTTAATTAATTAGAGTTGTGTAATAATTAGCTGTAATTTATTATTCATTTCGGTTGTGTAATAACTAGTTTAATTAGCTTAGATTAGCTAGTTGGTTCTGTATTATTTATTCGGACCCTCCGCGAGAGGGCGAACATTGTAATAAGTGTGCGTATGTGTGATGCATGTCTTCCAACCCCACATCTTTCTCCCTTTTATTTACCAGCTTATGATGGTTAGTTTTAGGGCATGTTTCAATTAGCATCTATATGTTCGCATATTTGCATTCATTCATCTGTATTGCATGCACCGGGCTCGGCGCATCATGCTAATTGCATTGTATTTCAATTCCAAGTTGAATACATGTATCGATTGTTGCATCTCATATGCCATCTTAGAATAGCCAAGCCTATTGTAGTTGCATTTTTGCATGTGTTGCATTAGGCATTCTTAGTGTAGTTAGGATTCATGCATGATTTCTAATTAGCTTCTTTCTTTGGCTCGGAGTACTCGGTAAGTGTTTATGCTTTAGCATCCTTGCATGTGTGTGAGTGACTACCATGATAGCATGCTTACCATGAGGCTATGTGCTTATGTGATATAACTGTCTGAATGTCTGTGGGTGAAGGTTGGGTTGCTTGAGTTGGAATAATTTGTCGAAACCTGTGTTTTAGCCTACTTGCGAGTAGCAAACTTCAATCCATTTTCAAAACAAATGGATATACGATGCTTTGTTCCAACTTAGGCAATCTAGTCTATACTTGTATGCTGTGCGCATCACATAGTAATTCTAGGCTAATAAACAGGAATAAGAGCACATGTGTTTTCAAAAACAAGATATCATGCTTAGTAGTGGCCGATCTTTGATCGGGCGAGCAGGGGTGCTCATGAAATGACCTTCCCCAATTGTACCCAAGTTCCCAAGCCGAGGCAACTTTGGTGATGACGGACACGTGGCCTTAGGCACGAGTCAGGGTTTCCTAAATTCCCCCAAAATAAAATATTTAGGTGGCCACTCTGTATCTGGCAAAGCAGTCCATGTTTGGCACTTTTTTCTAAAATCAGTTTTTCAAAATGATTTGCCGGATTTGGACTCTTTGGTGATTTATCGGTCTCGCATTGCACTTTGCGGGATTAGATTCAGAACCGTGACATTTGAGTCCGAACTGTAGTGAGCCCAATGAACAAAACGGGATTTTCCCAGGACGTTTGGGGACGTCTACAGAGAAGAGTGCATGCATGCTCGGTTGTCTCGTTGGAAATCCGTCGCGATGCCCCAACTTGCCTCTGTTTGCAATTGTTCTCGGAACCTTGCACAAAGCTCCACAAAGCCTCAACTCTACCATGGGAACCTGTAGGAACCTGGCCGACCACTTACCATTGCTACAGACCAGAAAAAGTGGTCGGCCAGCTAGCTTTATTGGTCGGCCGACCAGTTTTGCTGCACTTCTCCAGTTTGCTGCAACAGAGAACAAGAAAGGGACATGGCAATGTATTTGTAAGATATGTGTGCACAACCACCCTCCCTATCATTTCATAAGCTCAAGGGAGTGCGGTTCTCGACCCTCGGGCCACCAATCACGCATCTCGATGCATGATGGTCGAGAAGCCAAATTGCACAATTCAATGTAAAATGAATGCACACATAAACACATAAAGCCTTGAACTCTATCATGTATGATCAAGAGTGTCAACGACCGAGAATTGAGGCACGTTTCATCACTTCAAGTATGAAACATCCCTCATTTCTCGTGTTTGGACTAACACCTAATCCAAACAACATGCATAACACAATGCAATGTAGCATGGCATACACAATGCAATCAACAACATGGCATACTCAATGCAATGTGACATGGCATACTCAATGCGATGTGACAGGATCAACTTAACAAAGCTAATGACATGCAAACAATGCTAATGCAACATGAGCATGCTGTCAAGGTTAATGCATGCATACACAATGCAAGGCAACATAAGCATGCAACAACATGATGCAATGTAACAACATTCACATAACATGCTCGATGGACTTAAACCAAAATGGACAGACCTCTGTCATGCCCAAATCAGTGGCCATAATGCTAAGAAATGAGGGCATGAAATGCAAGACAAGCATACTCATGCACTGGCCCATCAACTAGGCCTAAGAGCACAACTCTCAAGAGTGCTCAAGGAGTGACAAATGTGGGAGTGTAACAACACTACATGCACTGAAATAAGGTATGAAACGATGCCAAATCATTCAATTAAAACAATTATAGCATGCAAGGGTCCTTAAAGCATGAAGCTAGTAAAGACATGGCACAAATGCATGAACCAGCCACAAACAGAGCTCAAATAGGTCAAGACAATGACCAAAACATGCTGAGATGGGGGCTCAAAGGGGCTAGGCATGCATGCATGCACACTAGGCCACAAACAAGGCAACAATGCACAACCCTTAGAGGCACTCAAAGGTTGAAAGAAGTGGGAACATGGCAATGCTACATGCTCTAAAATAATATGAGAAATGATGCCAAATCATGTACACAACGCAAATGAAGCGTGCTATGGTGCTCAAAGCTCAAAGTTAGCAAGGCCAAATGCACTACAACTATGCAATGCATGAAGCATATGGCAAAGGCAACCGAAAACAATCCTAGAACATGTCAAAATGATACTAAAACATGTATGGAAGGAAGCCAAAACAAGCTAGCATGAAGGGCATAAGGTATGATGCATACAAGGCCAAAAGGAAGGATTACACTACACCTACCAAGACCAAGCATGAGATGGCTTCACCAACAAAAATCAGAGTTATATCATGGCAAAATAACTCCAAATACACACTGAAATGAAAGCTCGCAAGCTTAGGCATGAAGGCATACGCAATGACCTATGTTTAAGGCATAAAGGGCAAACCCTCCAACGCATTGAAAGAGTAACAATTGCAAGTGTATGACCACACTACGTGTACTAAAATCACATTTCAAATGATGCCAAATCATGAAAATAGTCCAAGTAATGCACGCTAGTGGACTCAATACACAAAGCTAACAAGCTAGAATGAACCATGGCTATACAAAGCAATGCATGCATGACCAAAACAACATAAATCAGAGCTAGAGCATGCTAAAACATGAACAAAAGCTTCTTAGATTTAAGCCAAAATCATGCTAGAATGACAGTCTAAAGCATGATACACATTAGGCTAGTTTGTAGGATTGCACTACAAGTGCAAGAAGCATGCAAGGGACTATCAAACCAACCCAAAAAAGAGTCATGGCATGCTAAAGCAACACCAAAAGCCTACTGAGATGGAGCCAAAACATGCTAGATAAACATGCTACTTCATAAGGCATACAAATCTAGTTTGCAAAATTTACACTACAAGTGTATAAAGCATACAAGGGATGACAAAACCAAGTCAAAAAAGTGGTATGCCATGTCCTAAAAGTCACAAAAAAGTGCTCAAACAAAGCCTCGAGAAGATAGAAATACATGCTCTTTTGATGGGCCATCAACACAAGTAAATAAGAGAAGAGGAGGGGGGACAACCCCCACCCATTTGGGGCCTCAAAACCAGCTTTTCACCACTGAAATTCCTTTGGAATTCAGTGGTTTAAAGGCCAAAAAAATTTGGTTTGAAAGGTGGTGAAAGATGCACAAAAGGCCTCACAAGCCAAGGAACAAAAGGGAGGGAACACCCCCCTAGCCAAACAAGGTTTAGACCACCACTTTTATACCTCAAAAATAGAGTTTTTTACAGCTAAAAAACCATGTCAAAATAGTGCAAAAAGATAGCAATTATGTCATGCAAGACAAGTTTAAGAGACAAGCCTTATACCTCTTGAAGCATGAGCACAAGAACAACCACTTTAGCCACTTTCTTGGTTCAAATAAACCTTCAACAGCCTAAAATTAGTCCCAAGATGCCTCAGCCCAAAGGTGGTCCAATTTGGTTAAAAGGTTGTATGCAAATGTGTAAAGAATGCCCACTTTCAAGCCTAAAACAGGAGGAGAGAAAGAGAATTCTAGAGAGAGGAAAGGGTTTGCTCACAAATCTTCTAGAGAGAGAGGATTGTAGAGAGATAGATTTTTTAGAGAGAGAGGCTCCTCTAATCTTCCAACCTTGCAAAATATGAGATATATCTTCCATATATAGCAATTCAAGAGCTTTGGGTCGAAAAATATCTAAATTGCAAATATCTGGAGCAATGCACAACAGCTGGAGCAAAAAGATCTTCAAAAAATCTGAGTTTGGGACCTGCAGACCACTTTTTTGGTCGGCCGACCACTCTTCCTGGTTGGCCAACCACTTTTCTGGTCGGCCAGCTACTTTTTCTGGTCGGCAGGAAAATTCTGCTTTCCAGGTCCAATTTCAAATGGGCATAACTCCTTCATCTGGACTTCCTTTCAGGTCATTCTTGTGTCCAAATTGAAGCCCCGGAAGTAATCTTTCCAACGGTGGTAGCCTTGCATCAAAATTCCAACTGCGAAAAAAGTTATACTTGTTTTGGTGAAGCCGCTCAGTTTCGATCCTTCCCGGATTCATGCCGAACTTCTCCTCAATTAGTTTTCTTCCCTCTTGTAGACACCCGATTTTTGACCGTCCTCAAGACTTGGTTGTGCTTGTAGGTACACCCAACAACTGGTTGATTGCTCGCCCAGCATTCGACTGTTGCGGCGGAACGGCACCGGTTCGAGCCTCTCGGACCCTGTATCCTTTCTGCCTCTTTTTTGGACCTTGACTAGGTCCTGTTAGAGTGGACCCTATGGTGCACTGCCGGCCATGGCCTTGACCCTGCCGGCCCTTGGTGATGCCCTGCCGGCCAATGGTGTGGCACTGCCGGCCATTGTTGATGGCCGGCACCCCCCTCTCTCAGCTGGTTTTCCTCTAGATCTTTTGAGCCAGCTGGATTTTTGTTATCTCCCCTCCATGCACGTGTATGGAGGGATGGAACTCTTGCAAAGCTTCTTGAAGAAGCTTTGCATTGCCTTCTTCTATATAAGCAAGAGGGCTCCCTTTGTATCAGGGGTTCAGAGCTTTTGAAGAGCAAAACCTCTCTTTCTCTCTATATTACTTGAGTTTTGTGCTTAGAAATTGGATTTCCTTGCACTTTTACACTACAACACCTAGATATACACCACCACCATTGGATCAACCTTCTTGGGAGGGATTCTTGAGCTCTGAAAACCAGTTTCCACCCCCTGAAATTGTTGATTTCGAAGAGGGTCTTCAAGGGTGAGCATTTCTCCCATTTTTGCATTTTCTTGCACCTTGCTTTAGCCCTCTTTGCATATTGTTTTAGGCTTTGATTATAACTGAAAAAAGTCTTATTTTTAAGTGCTTTTTAAGTTTGGTTAAGGTCATTTTGCTGTTTGGGGTGTGTAGCTCCCTTGCATGCTTTGTTTGGCTTTGTTTTAAGCCATATTTGGAGGCATCTGAGCTAGCCTTGGTTTGGCCTTCCTACCACTGAAATCCAATGGATTTTCAGTGATAGAGGTGTGGTTTTGAGGTCCTTAATCAGAGGGGGTAGTCCCCTCTCTTTGTATTCCTCTTTGCTTGCATTTTTGGCCTTCCAAAGGACCAACCCTCTATGCATTTTTGAGGCTTGGTTAAGGCCCTTTTTTGTGATTTCTAGGACCTGCTTCGGCCCTATCCAAGGCTGGTTTGGTCATGCCTTGCTTGCATCTAACATGTGTAATGTAACTCCATTTATAGCTCATCAAAGTAGCATGTGTGCATAGTCTTTGTTGAGTCTATTTCAGTCCATTTTTGGTGATGTTTTACCATGTCATGAATCTGTTTTGGGTTGGTTTTGTTACTCCATGCTTGCATGGTGCACTTGTAGTGTAAATCCCCTAAACTAGCTTCATATGCTCCATGCCATGCCATGTCATTTAGCTTGTTTGGTTTACATTTCAGCATGTATTTGGTCATCATTTGGCATGATATGACCCTATCCATAGTTGGTTTGATCATCCTTTGCATGCTCCATACAGGTGTAGAACAAATCTTGTTCCCTAACTCTTTGTGCATGATGTTTTGACTCATCATACTAGCATATTTTGGCTTGGCTTAAACATAATTTTATGCTTATTTTGAAGTGTTCTAGGACTTTTTTGGGCTGCGATGGCCATATCACTCATGCTTTGTATAGCTATAGTGTAAATGCTTAGGCTAGCCATGGGTTTTGAGACCCTTACCATGCCATGCATGTGATGTTTGCATGCCTTGCCCTCATTCCACATGCTATTTCAGTCCATGAAATGTTGTCATTCACTTGCATTTGACATGCCTTGAATGCTTTATATAGCTTGTGCTTTATGCCTTAAGAATGGACTTTTGTGCATGCCATTAAGCCTAAGCCTTTGGCTCATCATTTCAGTGCATTTTGGGTCCTATTATACCATGATGTAACTCTATTTTTGGTTGTCTAAGTCATGCCATGTTTGACATCAACAGGTGTACTGCATTGCCTTATTAATGCCTTGCATGCTCCTTGTATTTAGCTTTGTGTTCTAGGCCGTGTTGGCTAGCTTTGAGCTTAGTTTTGGTATTGCTTAGACCTGCCCTAGGACTGTTTCAAGTCCCCTTGGCCCTTTGGGGCTTGCCTTGTGTGGCCATGGCTTAAGTCCCTTTGCTTACTTTGAGCTTTGAGCATCCTAACATGCTTTGCTTGCATTGTTGAGTTGATTTGGCATCAATTTACATGTATTTCAGAGCTTATCCCATTGCCATGTATCCATGTTTGTTGCTCCTTAAGTGTGCTTAAGAGTTGTCCTCTTCGTGCCTTAATACTTGAGCCATTTGGCATGCATGTTTGCCTTGCTTTTCATGTTTTTCATGCCATCAATTCGTCACTATTGGCCACTGATTTCGACCTAGTTGAGAGCTGTCCATCTTTGGTGTAAGCCCATTTTACCATGTTGTCGCATGCTTGTTACATGTAGTATGTTGTTGCATACTTATTTAGCTTTACATGCCTTGCATGTTCACATGTTCATATTGCATTTCGTCATATTGTCCAAAGTTGTCACCTCACATCATGCTTATGTGCTTTTTGCATGTCATTAGCCTTGTTAGGTTGCTTGCATTGCATGTTTGCCATGCTTATGTGTTGCATTGCTTGGATTAAGTGTTAATCCGAGCACGAGGAACGAGGGGCGTTTCTTACTTTAAGTGATGGAACGTGTCTCAATTCTCGGTCGCCGAAGCTCTTGATGATTCATGATAGAGTTTTAGGCTTTACTTGCTTTCTTTGTGCATTCATTTTCATATTGATTTGCACAAGTTGGATCTTTGGCCATCATGCATCGGGATGCGTGATTGATGGTCGTGGATCCGATTTGGCCTCTCCCTTGATGTTTTGAGGTGATTTGGAGTGCCATGGTGCGTACATGCCCTTGGGAGACCCTCTCTTTTCTCTATTTTGTGCTTCGTTGCAGTTTGGTGTCCCAGCACACCAGTGGCCAGCAGCCTGCCGTTGATGGCCGGCAGTATGTCACCCTTGGCCGGCAATGGGCCATCTTTGGCCGGCAGTACTCCTCTCATGGCCGGTAGGCCACTGGTAGCTTCCCCTGCAGTGTTTTGGTAAGTTGCAGCAACAAGCGCTGGAAGACACCCTGCAAACAGAGCCTCTAAAGAGCAACCGGAAGGCCTTTCAAAGCGAGGAATCGAAGCGAGCATGCATGCCTCCCTTCTTCAAACAGAGCTGGAATAGCATCATTTACCGCTTTCCCTATTTGCTTGCTGTCATTCATTAATTAGTTAATTGATTCGTTAATTAATTAAGTTGTGTAATAATTAGTTGTAGCTAGTTATTTATTTGGTTTTGTAATATTTAATTAGCTCATGAGTTAGTTAATTAGGTGCCTTGTATTATTGATTCGGACCCTCCGAGTGAGGGCCAATGTTGTAATAAGTGTGCGTGGGTGTGTGTATGTCTTCCAACCTCACGTCTTTCTTCCCTTTTATTTAACCGCTTACAATGGTTAGATTTAGGGCATATCTCAATTAGCATTCTTATGCTTCGCATGTTTGCATTTTCGTTTGTATTGCATGCACCGGGCTCGGCGCATCATGCTAACTGCATTGTATTTCAAATTCAATTTGAATATGTGTATCAATTGTCACATTCCACATGCCATCCTAGGATTAGCCGAGCCCATTCTAAATTGCATTTTGTATATGATGCATTAGCCACTTAACATGGACTAGGGTCATGCATGTTTTGCTAACTAGCTTCATTGTTTTGGCACGGAGTACGATGTAAGTATTTATGCTTTAGCATCTCGCATGAGTGTGAATGTTAACATGACAGTATGCTTACCATGTGGTTAAATGCTTAGTTGATATAACTGCCTGAATGCCTGTGGGTGAGGGTTGGATTATTTGAGTTGGAACAACTCGTTGAAATCCGTGTTTTATCCTACTTGCGAGTAGCAAATCTTAAAACTTTTCCAAACAAACGGATATGCAATGCTTTGTTCCAAATTAGGCGATCTAGTCTATACTTGTTTTGCTGTGCGCATCATAGAGTAATTCTAGCTAATTAATCGGAATAAGAATGCATGTGTTTTCAAAAACGAGATATCACGGTTAGCAGAGCCCGATCTTCGGATCGGGCGAGAGGGGGTGCTCATAGGTAACCTTCCCCAATCGTACCCAAGTTCCCGAGCCGAGGCAACTTTGGTGATGACGGACACGTGGCCTTTGGCACCGAGTCAGGGTTTCCTAAATTTCCCCATTATAAAATATTTAGGTGGCGACTCTGTATCTGGCAAAGCAGTCCATGTTTGGTACTTCTTTTCTAAAAATCTGTTTTTGTCAAAACGATTTGCCGGATTTGGACTCTTTGGTTCAAGATTAAGAACTGTGACAAATCGGGTCTGAACTGTAACACCATTGAGGTCCCTCGCGGGCTTGTTACAGTTTCTGGCGACTCTGTTGGGGAGTTTAGAGAGCTTGACTCAAACTCGTGATATCCTGTTTTGATCTCATTTATGTGTCTCTTTGCATTGCATGTGCATTGGTGCGCCTAGGACACCGTGTTTGCCATCTGCCATTCCTGAACGGTTTGCCGGAGGCTTGACTTTGTCAAAGCATGCCATAAGGCTGACCGGTTGTGGGCTCTGACAGTATGGGAACACAAACCCCGGTTTTACCAGGGCACCCTTTTTGACCATTCGACCTAGTGCATATCGAAATCCATAGTGACTATTCCAAACTAGGACAGGTTGCTTACCCGATGATAGGTTGTTTGACACCACTGCGTGCTTAATGAAAACTTAGCTCCTGACAAAATAGGACAGGGAAACCTTACCCCTCCATAGGGGTGTTTTGGCTCTCAATTATCTGTTATGTGCTGTCAGAGAGTGTCTCTACAAGGTGCACGTATCAGTTTGTAAAGTTTGGGCATCAGACCTGAGGGCACCAGTATAGTGTTTATGGATCAGTTATATCTGCAGGTATCCGATTCAGTGTTTTGGGGCAGTGATTTGGGGGAACAGTGGTCAGTAGTAGAGTACAGTTGTTCGACTACACCTGTGTTTGATCCGTTTGGGCTGAAATGCTGCTCATTTTTTTTCAAGGTTCAGAGAGTTGATACAAAATAGTCAGTGTTCCCCCTTTGCTGAGGCAAGACAGATATCTGATCAGTCACCGTTCAGCACAGCGGACCTATCATGACGCAGAATTCAGAAGAGATCGTGGTTATGGCAGCCGCGTTAGATCAAGGAATCACTCTACAAAGTGAGACCGACGTTGATGTACCGCATCCATCCAGGTCGCCTGCGGCGCACCCGGTCTGGATCCCCCAGTTGTACCAGGCTCGTGAGCCCACCACATTCGAGTTGATGGGGATGATAGGTGACCTCCAGAGGTCCGTGGCAGATCTCGCTTACGGAATGTCAACTTTGCCACCAATCGCACCATATGCTGAAAGTTTTGTACCACAGGAACCCCCGCTATTGGGACGGATTGTGATCAAGCTCAGCCAACCGGAGATGGCCTCCAACAATGACGTATCATCACCAACCCAAACCCTCGATCAGGCTGAGGCCAGAGGTAAGAAAAAAATGAAGGTAGACACCGATCCCATTGAACGACTACTGTGGGCAGTCGAGGCTTTGAAAGCCGGGGGGATGAACAAATAGCAAGTATTTGCAATCATAGCCAAAACTGTAGATGATACTTTCCCCGTTCTAGCCGAGGGTAGTTCAAGCCAAGCAGAAAATCGGGATAGGCCCCGTCATGCCAGAACAGTTCATCCCACTCCCAACTCCGCACCTACAAAAGATCAGAAATCCAAGGCCGCACCTGCCGACCCTTTTGCTAGTATGTCTAGCGAGAATCCACAGGTTTCAAAGTATCTGCCTTGAGGGCGCAGAGTCTTTCATCCCCTCTACATGCCTTTGTCTAGGGCACTTCTAATTTTGGCTAAAAAGGGGCATCTTACACCCCTCGAGCCGCGGCCTCTCCCGAATCCCCTTCCAGCTAAACACGATGCTACTTTGTACTGCGCGTACCACCAGCAAACCGGTCACAACACCGACAGTTGTTTTCACCTTCGTCATGATGCGCAAGATTTGATTGACAACGAGGTTATCCTCCCACCCACCTCAGCCAAGTCCGTTACTACCCAGCTATTGGATTTTGAGGATGCTGATACTGTGAGTATGTGATCGGGGAGTGAGCCACCTGTGGGCGACCCATGGTGTATTTTGGATGTGGCGTCTGGCACGCATTTTTGAGCATTTGCGAATGCTAGTTTTGTAAATTCTGGCTTGGGGGTCGAGTCAGTCTTTTGTTTTGTTTTGAGTCTGCCTCATTGTCTTGAGTCAGTCCTTTTTGCTTAAGGGTCTGCCTTATTGTAGCGAGTCAGTCCCCTCGTATAGAACATCAGGTGATTCCGGGGTTGTTGCCTCGAACACCGTTTTGCTTTATAATTACTCCTTTTGCTTTCTTTTTTGAGTCTGTCTCTGCTGTGAAGCCAGTTGTAACCAGGAAATCTGAATGAAACAGCTGCGGCTATCATGTTTCCGTGCTTATTGCTATTTTGGGTTGGTTGTGCCAGAGGATTGGAATGAAACGGCAGCGCATTCCACCTGCTCTTTTGTACTCTGAGATTATTGCATTGACCTAAGTTTTTCAAAACTTTTTCTAGCACTGCGGTGAAAACGAAGAGGAAGGAATTCCTCGAGTTTTGCAAAATTTGATCAATTGAGAGAAAGAGAGGCATGCTAAGCCTTTTTTTAAATGAAATCATGCTTGTTAGCGTGAGTACTGAGAAGGACCCTGGCTTGACCCAGACTGGTTCCACACTATCTTCAGCACGAGCGATTTGTCGCCTTCTTAAAAACTTTCAAAAACAAAATGTTTTGCGTGGTCTTGCGAAGACCTGTATGGAATCGCTCTTGAGATTGTGCAGCCTAGGATCGCTCTCAGCCTCAAGATTCAATCCGTTTGTTTTCAAGCCTTGACCACAATTCGGACTATTCAACGGTTAACCGCCATGTAAGGCCTGTGTGGCCGGATTTGAAGCAGCCCTCGAACAAGAGGCACCAAAACCAGATCAAGAAGGTCAGATCTCACCGCAAGAAGCTCGTGAAGCAACCGTGATGGATCCTTCTGCAAATCAATACAACAACCATTCTCCTGGATACAGAGAGACTTCAATCTTGAAACCATTTGGCATAGACTTGTTACACTTTTACCCTTTGAGAGGCTCGCTGGGCCGAAAACCCGGAAGGGTGACCCAGGCAAAAGTTAGAGCAAGGAAAAATATATACAAAAGCAAAAAAAATGCAAAGAACAAAGAAAAAAAAATGCAAAGAAAAGATGAAAAGAAATGAAAAGAATTAAAAAGAAAAAGAAAAACAAAGCTCGCAAGGTCGAAAACCCGCATCGGGCGCCTTGGCAAAAGTTAGAGCCTAAACAAAAAGTGAAGGTTAAAATACCTGAGTGTACCTCACCCCGAACTACGTAAGGCTTGATTCCCATGTTTGGGATATGTAGGCAACTTCATTCTGAAGTCCAGCCACAAACACTTCCAAATCAAGTGTGTCCATGTATTGGTTTTGATGATCCTTGTCTTCTCTGTATCCAAGAGTTCGGTTGTGATTGTCACCCTGAGGACTGATTACAAAGCGCTGCAGCATCATCCAAACAAGGGGCAACTTTCTATTGCCATTTAGTATGCTGCGGCGACATTTAAACAAGGGGCAACTTTCCGTTGCCATGCAGTGTCCTTCAGACAAGGGGCAATTTTCCATTATTATGGGTCCGGGGTCGTGCATCTCAAGAGTAGGTTCCATGCTCGTTGAGCAGTAGCCGTTTGCAAAAGTAGTTTTTGAGAATTTTTTGAGATTGATTGTATAATTCTCTCGAAAATTATTCCATTTTTCTAAAACTGGACCATTTCTTGGACCCAAAAAAGGAAAATTTTCAGTGCTCATAGCTTGACTTGCATGATTTTGAATCAAAAAAATCGAATAAGCATGTTAATCTAACTCTCATATTGATCAAAACTGTTTTAGTAGAAAACCAAAACAAAAAATGGTCAAAATGATGAACTAGGAGCACATTTGAGTCAGGTGTTCTGTCTTTTCCCCATTGTCAACATACTTGCCAGAAAGGGCACTCTATTTGCCAGGAAAAGGGCACAGCAGGAGCTAACAGAAAAGGGCTGAAAGCTCTCTCATCCTCCAAGCAGCGAGGTATCAAGCCAAGTGCGAAGCACGAACCGGAATGGGACAAGATATTCCACTCCCTTATCTGGACAGATCTGATCACGTCCAAACTCCCCAGCAGAGCATCGTCAACCGATGTCGGCTGTAGATTCGCTACACACCAATTGTAGCGCAACCCCTCTATGGAAGAAACTCACTATTGTGAACAAGAAAAAGAATCTTGCGGAATGCTAGGGGCAAGAGCCCACAACTTTCTGTTTATCCATCAACCACCCAGGGGAGGGATAAAAAATGAGAGATTGAAGAATAGAGAGATGTGCACTGAGAGAAAAAGCGAGAAAAGGGTTTTGAAAGGAAAAAAAGAGCCTGAGGGCCGAGTGATGTGAGAATCACAAATGAGAAATGGTGGGAATAATACCCAGAGAAACTGGCTCCTCGTGCACTGAGAGGTCTCTCGTCTTTGTAACACGTCTGTGTGTCGTGTCTCTTGTTTTGTTTGTCTTGATTCTTGCTTTGAGTCGTTCCGAGCGTGTCTCGATGTGTTTAGGTTGTTTACCTTTTGTTTTTCGTTGTCGAGTCTTTCTCGCTGTGTTCAGTCGTAGGCTCAATACCCTGTTAAGAACTCATTTCTTAATTTCAAAAATAAAATCGTTTTGTGCTTAGAGTGTTGTGCCATTCTTCACATTTGTGCAAAACAGTATTCGTTCTTTCATAAAACCGCAGGGTTCAACCCAGGTCATGTGAGAACAGTAAAATCAGGATCTATCTGAAGCTATATAGGTTTCGGACTGCAAAGCAAAAGAAAAGAGGGAAAATCGAAGCATCTGAGTGTGTTTCACCTTCAGCAAATTCCGTGATTGTACTCCGGATGTACCTCTTCAAGCCTTGTCAGTGCTCCGAAGAATGAGTGTGCCTCTACTCCAAGCATAGGCCTGCTTCAAGTCAGAATGGCAATTGACACAGTAGTAGATGTTATCTCTTGCCAATATGAACAGGGTGTCCCCTTTTGAGCTGAGCGTGTTGCCAAGTCTTCCGAGAGGTAAATCGGAGGCACCAGAGTACATGTTAATTGCCCCATACTTGCATAGAAAATGCATTTTATCGCACTTCTTTTGTGCACCTCACTTGCATTGTTATGCACCCACTTCACTTGCATTGTGATGCGCGTTCCAATTGCATTGTTATGCACATCTATCTAGCATTGTTATGCTTATTTCTTGCATTGTTATGCACCTTTTCACTTGCAATTATCATTCTTTCTCCTCGCACGTGCGACGAGTTAGACCTCCTTTGGTTCAGAGCATTCGGAACACGTTCCAATGCTTATACCATTCCGAAACAATGGGATACGTCCCTATGTTTCTCCCTTCTTTCCGAAACACCGGGATACGTCCCTATGTTTCTCCATTCTGAAACACCAGGATACGTCCCTATGTCTCTCCTACCATTCTGAAACACCGGGATACGTCCCTACGTTTCTCTCTCTTTTCGAAACACCGGGATACGTCCCTACGTTTCTCTCTCTTTTCGAAACACCGGGATACGTCCCTACGTTTCTCTCTCTTTCCGAAACACCTGGATACGTCCCTATGTTTCTTCTCCTTTTCCTGAAACACCGGGATACGTCCCTATGTTTCTCCCTCTTTGGTTAAGAGCATTTGGAATACGTTCTAATGCTTATCCCTTTCCGAAACACCGGGATACGTCCCTATGTTTCTTGCATGATCATAAGTTATGCTCGACTTCTTGCATTGTCAGTTGCATTTTGCCCCTGCCTCCGGGCGCATATCTTTATTTGTAGCTTGTATGCTTTGTCTGAGTCTTCGGCCTTGTCAAAAATGGGTCGTCTCTGGGCTTTGACATTCACTCCCGTCACTTTGTGACTTCCGAGTTCTGTCAAATAGGGGCAACTGTAGACACCCTATTTTTGACCGTCCTCAAGACTTGGTTGTGATTGTAGGTACACCCAACAACTGGTTCGATTGCTCGCCCAGCATTCGACTGTTGTGGTGGAACGGCACCGGTTCGAGCCTCTCGGACCCTGTATCCTTTCTGCCTCTTTTTTGGACCTTGACTAGGTCCTGTCAGAGTGGACCCTGTGGTGCACTGCCGGCCATGGCATGGCACTGCCAGCCATGGCCTTGACCCTGCCGGCCCTTGGTGATGCCTTGCCGGCCAATGGTGTGGCACTGCCGGCCATTGCTGATGGCCGGCACCCCCCCACTCTCAACTGGTTTTCCTCCAGATCTTTTGAGCCAGCTGGATTTTTGTTATCTCCCCTCCATACACGTGTGTGGAGGGATGGAACTCTTGCAAAGTTTCTTAAAGAAGCTTTGCATTGCCTTCTTCTATATAAGCAAGAGGGCTCCCTTTGTATCAGGGGTTCAGAGCTTTTAAAGAGCAAAACCTCTCTTTCTCTCTATATTACTTGAGTTTTGTGCTTATAAATTGGATTTCCTTGCACTTTTACACTACAACACCTAGATATACACCACCACCATTGGATCAAGCTTCTTGGGAGGGATTCTTGAGCTCTGAAAACCAGTTTCCACCCCCTGAAATTGTTGATTTCGAAGAGGGTCTTCAAGGGTGAGCATTTCCCCCATTTTTGCATTTTCTTGCAACTTGCTTTAGCCCTCTTTGCATATTATTTTAGGCTTTCTTATAACTGAAAAAAGTCTTGCTTTTAAGTGCTTTTTAAGTTTGGTTAAGGTCATTTTGCTGTTTGGGGTGTGTAGCCCCCTTGCATGCTTTGTTTGGCTTTGTTTTAAGCCATATTTGGAGGCATCCAAGCTAGCCTTGGTTTGGCCTTCCTACCACTGAAATCCAGTGGATTTTTAGTGGTAGAGATGTGGTTTTGAGGTCCTTAATCAGAGGGGGTAGTCCCCTCTCTTTGTATTCCTCTTTGCTTGCATTTTTGGCCTTCCAAAGGACCAACCCTCTATGCATTTTTTAGGCTTGGTTCAGGCCCTTTTTTTTGATTTCTAGGACCTGCTTTGGCCCTGTCCAAGGCTGGTTTGGTCATGCCTTGCTTGCATCTAGCATGTGTAATGTAACTCCATTCATAGCTCATCAAAGTAGCATGTGTGCATAGTCTTTGTTGAGTCCATTTCAGTCCATTTTTGGTGATGTTTTACCATGCCATGAATTTGTTTTGGGTTGGTTTTGTTACTCCATGCTTGCATGATGCACTTGTAGTGTAAATCCCCTAAACTAGCTTCATATGCTCCATTGCATGCCATGTCATTTTAGCTTGTTTGGTTTACATTTCAGCATGTATTTGGTCATCATTTGGCATGATATGACCCTATCCATAGTTGGTTTGATCATCCTTTGCATGCTTCATATAGGTGTAGAACAAATCTTGTTCCCTAGCTCTTTGTGCATGATGTTTTGACTCATCATACTAGCATATTTTGGCTTGGCTTAAACATGATTTTATGCTTATTTTGAAGCGTTCTAGGACTGTTTTTGGCTGCCATGGCCATATCACTCATGCTTTGTATAGCTATAGTGTAAATGCTTAGGGTAGTCTTGGGTTCTGAGACCCCTACCATGCCATACATGTGATGTTTGCATGCCTTGCCCTCATTCCACATGCTATTTCAGTCCATGAAATGTTGTCATTCACTTGCATTTGACATGCCTTGAATGCTTTATATAGCTTGTGCTTTATGCCTTAAGAATGGACTTTTGTGCATGCCATTAAGCCTAAGCCTTTGGCTCATCATTTCAATGCATTTTGGGTCCTATTATACCACGATGTAACTCTTTTTTTGGTTGTCTAAGTCATGCCATGTTTGACTTCAATAGGTGTAGTGCATTGCCTCATTAATACCTTGCATGCTCCTTGTATTTAGCTTTGTGTTCTAGCCCGTGTTGGCTAGCTTTGAGCTTGGTTTTGGTCTTGCTTAGACCTGCCCTAGGACTGTTTTAGGTCCCCTTGGCCCTTTGGGGCTTGCCTTGTGTGGCCATGGCTTAAGTCCCTTTGCTTACTTTGAGCTTTGAGCATCCTAACATGCTTTGCTTGCATTGTTGAGTTGATTTGGCATCAATTTACATGTATTTCAGAGCTTATCCCATTGCCATGTATCCATGTTTGTAGCTCCTTAAGTGTGCTTAAGAGTTGTCCTCTTCGTGCCTTAATACTTCAACCATTTGGCATGCATGTTTGCCTTGCTTTTCATGCTTTTCATGCCATCAATTCATCACTATTGGCTACTGATTTGGACCTAGTTAAGAGCTGTCCATCTTTGGTGTAAGCCCATTTTACCATGTTGTCGCATGCTTGTTACATGTAGTATGTTGTTGCATACTTATTTAGCTTTACATGCCTTGCATGTTCACATGTTCATATTGCATTTCGTCATATTGTCCAAAGTTGTCACCTCACATCATACTTATGTGCTTGTTGCATGTCATTAGCCTTGTTAGGTTGCTCACATTGCATGTTTGCCATGCTTATGTGTTGCATTGCTTGGATTAAGTGTTAATCCGAGCACGATGAACGAGGGGCGTTTCATACTTCAAGTGATGGAACGTGTCTCAATTCTCGGTCGCCGAAGCTCTTGATGATTCATGATAGAGTTCTAGGCTTTACTTGCTTTATTTGTGCATTCATTTTCATATTAATTTGCACAAGTTGGATCTTTGGCCATCATGCATCGGGATACGTGATTGATGGTCGTGGATCCGATTTGGCCTCTCCCTTGATGTTTTGAGGTGATTTGGAGTGCCATGGTGCGTACATGCCCTTGGGAGACCCTCCCTTTTCTCTATTTTGTGCTTCGTTGCAGTTTGGTGTCCCAGCACACCAGTGGCCGGCAGCCTGCCATTGATAGCCGGCAGTGTGTCACCCTTGGCCGGCAATGGGCCATCTTTGGCCGGCAGTACTCCTCTCATGGCCGGCAGGCCACTGGTAGCTTCCCCTGCAGTGTTTTGGTAAGTTGCAGCAACAAGCACTGGAAGACACCCTGCAAACAGAGCCTCTAAAGAGCAACCGGAAGGCCTTTCAAAGCGAGGAATCGAAGCGAGCATGCATGCCTCCCTTCTTCAAACAGAGCTGGAATAGCATCATTTACCGCTTTCCCTATTTGCTTGCTGTCATTCATTAATTAGTTAATTGATTCGTTAATTAATTAAGTTGTGTAATAATTAGTTGTAGCTAGTTATTTATTTGGTTTTATAATATTTAATTAGCTCGTGAGTTAGTTAATTAGGTGCCTTGTATTATTGATTCGGACCCTCCGAGTGAGGGCCAATGTTGTAATAAGTGTGCGTGGGTGTGTGTATGTCTTCCAACCTCACGTCTTTCTTCCCTTTTATTTAACCGCTTACAATGGTTAGATTTAGGGCATATCTCAATTAGCATTCTTATGCTTCGCATGTTTGCATTCTTTCGTTTGTATTGCATGCACCGGGCTCGGCGCATCATGCTAACTCCATTGTATTTCAAATTCAATTTGAATATGTGTATCAATTG
Organism: Camellia japonica; assembly: GCA_030407325.1. Taxonomy (NCBI): domain Eukaryota; kingdom Viridiplantae; phylum Streptophyta; class Magnoliopsida; order Ericales; family Theaceae; genus Camellia; species Camellia japonica. Next base: position 22,114,979 of record JAPPVO010000003.1, read on the forward strand.
TCACATTCCACATGCCATCCTAGGATTAGCCGAGCCCATTCTAGATTGCATTTTGTATGTGATGCATTAGCCACTTAACATGGACTAGGGTCATGCATGTTTTGCTAACTAGCTTCATTGTTTTGGCACGGAGTACGATGTAAGTATTTATGCTTTAGCATCTCGCATGAGTATGAATGTTAACATGACAGTATGCTTACCATGTGGTTAAATGCTTAGTTGATATAACTGCCTGAATGCCTGTGGGTGAAGGTTGGATTATTTGAGTTGGAACAGCTCGTTGAAATCCGTGTTTTAGCCTACTTGCGAGTAGCAAATCTTAAAACATTTCCAAACAAACGGATATGCAATGCTTTGTTCCAAATTAGGCGATCTAGTCTATACTTGTTTTGCTGTGCGCATCACATAGTAATTCTAGCTAATTAATCGGAATAAGAACGCATGTGTTTTCAAAAACGAGATATCACGGTTAGTAGAGGCCGATCTTCGGATCGGGCGAGAGGGGGTGCTCATAGGTAACCTTCCCTAATCGTACCCAAGTTCCCGAGCCGAGGCAACGTGGCCTTTGGCACCGAGTCAGGGTTTCCTAAATTTCCCCATTATAAAATATTTAGGTGGCGACTCTGTATCTGGCAAAGTAGTCCATGTTTGGCACTTCTTTTCTAAAAATCTGTTTTTCTCAAAACGATTTGCCGGATTTGGACTCTTTGGTTCAAGATTAGGAACCGTGACAAATCGAGTCCGAACTGTAACACCATTGAGGTCCCTCGCGGGCTTGTTACACCTCTCCTCTTCTTTTCTTCAACTCCAAACCCCTAAGCAAGGTGTTTTGGAATATTTTTCAAAGATTTTATCTCTCTTTCATTCATTTCCACTTTGTCCTTGCTCGGTTTACCGAAAAGCACAACATTTAATGAAATGCGAGCGTCGGAACATCGCAGGAACTTTATTTTCAAAACATTTTGAAAGAGAGGGTTTCAAGGTCTAAAATCTTTTGATCAAGATTGTTTTGGTCCAAAGGGATATGAAGTTGGGATTTGACTCTCTCTCTTTGCCGAAGAAACTGAACCTTTGCCCTGCACACCTTTCACCACCAAGTAAACCATCAGTAGTACCCAAGTTTTAAGGGCGGTCAAAAATGGGGTGTCTACAATAATCATACTGTCTTCCTTCTTCGTGCTGTTCTACGTCTGAAGTTGGCGAAAATTGTAATTCCCTATTTCCATTGATGTGTTTCATATTCCAAGGAAATTGTTGTCAGTGTGAGTTGACATCAAAATGTTATGGATTCCAAGTACATTACCAAATAACTTACGAAATATCTGACATGGGTGTGGGGCCCACACACGTGTGATTTGTGTGAGTCGGACACCTATGTCACCGATTTGGTAATTTGTTTGGTAATTTATTTGGGTCCCTAACAGAACTCAATTATTTATGTAACAGTCAAATTGTTACTCGTTTTATAGTACTACATAAGTATTTGAAGATTGTATATGAATAAAAATCAATACTCTTTGTAGGTAATTTATATATCAGCCCATTAGCACATATGACTCCAACCAAAACAAAAAATGCAACGTCTTATAGGGAAGGTTTAAAAAAAAAAAAAATATCTACATATCTGCTGCATCATCATCAGCGTCTTCTGAAGAGTTGTTCGTACTGTTTGATTGATTGTTCTCATCCATTGTCTTATCAGAGTTCGCTTCGTCGTCGCCAATTTCTCATCGGTCAGCCAATCAACATTCTGTTTCATATCCCCGACTTGCCGCTCCAAACTTGACAACCGTGTGTCCACTTCATTCAGCCTTTTGTAGATATCTTGCAACTGCTGCAATACAGGAGCAACATGAGCTTCAACAATAGCTTCAATCTTGTTCGAATCAGACACTTTGTAGGAATATGTGTATGGTTTATTTTACTTACTAGTTTTTTAAAGAAATGTACAGATTCATAATATTATACAACACTACGCTGTAAGTATTTATAAGATATGGTACATGACTTGTATGTTTTCAGAAGATCACATACATTGTATTAATTTCTCAAATTGGCCGAATTCATCTTGCACACATTCGTTCCTTCTTGCATACACCAAGTCATCCATTCAGTACCCCTGATTGTCCATTATTTGTCATTTCCAACACACATGCATTGTACCTTTCATCAGTACTACCCCACTGTCATTGATTTCCACACCCATAGTTTATCATACATTCACATTCACATTCGTCATTCGTATTTGTGCCCCAACCCAACTTTTGGTCTACCCCGACCCAATTACATATCTACTCATCCATAAAGCTTAGCAAAATTCCTCTTATCAAATACATATGCCTTTCCAACTAGACCGAACCTATTAAATGAAATATTCAAATTAATTCATTTGCTTTTATTCAGTTTAGGTAGGTGTTTCCACCAAATAACAATAACTGTGTTCACATGTTTAAACCACAACTAAAGCAATACGTGTTTCCACCTACCACCAACGTATTAATGACTACAAGTTTTAAGGAAATTTAACATTTACAACCAACCACTATTCAAGTTTGCAACCAGTGTTGTTTCCTTTGCATTTGGGTTTGTTTCTGTATCTATATATTCTTTGTGAACCTGTGAAAACAAAGTTGGACTCAATCAAGAACCGTCACACCTATGGATGCACACCACGGTAAACGCGATCGTGGACAATCACTTGCAATGGCTGACAGCTCCCGACTGAAGTCACCAGAATTGGATTATATAGGTGGGTATATCGATTCCTTCGGTGATCAACGTTTCTTTGAAACAGCGTTCCCACTGTGGAGTTTTGAACCTCTACGGGATTATAATTGCATCCCAATCCAAGATGCTAGCCTGGAAAAGTATTTTGGAATTCTAGTTTCACTATTTGCCAAACGAGTTCAGTGTGAACACCATTGTCGATGTGTTTTTCTCAAGGTTACTAAAGTCCGATCGATTGAAATGTAATGGCAATTCCCTCATGTCAACGAGTCCCAAGTTAGGCATCGTTTGCAAAGTGAGATTGATCAAATGACTCGTCAACTCATTAGGCACTTACGCATAGAGGACGCAAAGGTAGAGTCAAAGATACATGGATCGAACCCAGCATCTGTGATCAAGGCTATAATGGAGGATCCTGCACTGGTGTCGGACCCTGACCTTTCAAATTACTCAGACTCCGAGGTTGTTGATTTGAGCGAGGATTAGGAAATATGGAGATGTGTATGACATAGTAAGCGTAGTGTTGTAAGATGCCGTCCTGGTGCAAAAAAATACGAGTTAGAAACTAACAAACCATCAAACTGTGCTCACCATTTCAACGGTGCATGCATTAATGTTTTCATTATTTACGCTTTGTTGAAGGTATTTTTTTTTGTCAATGTCATCGACCGAAATCTGTGTTATGATTTTTGTTGGTACGATGACAAGGTAATTTTTTTTGTAATGTCATTGACCGATATCAGAAGCTATCATTAACCTATGTTTTTTGATTACTTCATGTTTTGTAAATCGTTGAATATGGACAATAAGGTTTAATTGTTAGAATCATTGAATGGAATCACAAGCTGTAATTGCAAAAAAAAATTGTGCACGACCGGCGAATGGTCTCATACGCTCTAATATCAATATGGGCACAAATGTTTTGTTTTTTCAAACACAACGGTTGTATGGAAGCATACCCCGTGGGGTCAACCTGTGCATTAGCAATTTTTCTCCCTTTGTGCATTGTTATGAACTAATCAACTCCCCTTCAAACAAAAAAAATATACAATAGACCATTCAGAAACAGAGTATTAATATTCATTAATGAAGAAATCTGCACAATGGTGAAGAAATTTACCACTCATTCTGTGCAATACAAAAAAATAGATATATAAACTAGTCTAGGATATGGGGAAGAGAATGGCTATAAGACCCCATTCTGATTGAGCATCTACCAGCATGGCTTGGGCTTGGTCCAACTCAATTTTAGTTGTCTGAATTGATGAAGGACCATGTCTAATATGGGAGAGCATCATCCTTGCTTCTTGATTAAGCTAGTGATGTTGCTGTTGCAGATGAGACTTTCTTTGCCTGACAGAGGCAAGTTCTGCCATGAGTTTGGTTTCCTCAAGTTCAAGTGTTGAGTATTGCTCAACAATGGTTGAAGATGTTTGGCGGTTGAGTTTGAGTGAAGTAGATATGGTGTGGGCTTCATTTAGGAAATCTTTTTTGGTTTTAATATCCTTTGAGCAAGTATAAACCATCTGTGAAAGGGTTGGCCATTCCGTGATCATCTTAGCTAATTGCTTTAGTTGAATGAGATTGAAAGGACTAGAGGAAAGGTTTAGAACAGCAGAAAGATAGTCCAAGGTTTCATTAGGTTTGTGGAGAATGATTTTTTCAACTGGGGTGTTAATGAGGTTGATGAAAGGGGTTAAGGTTTGTTGAGTTTCACCATGAAAGAGATGTAGCCTTTGAGGCAATGGAGATATTTCATCTACATGTTGTTGAAGAATAGAAAGTTTTGCCTAAATATCTGGAGATGGAAAGATGGCCTGTGAACAGTAATAGTTTGGTGAGAATATATGCTGCAAGTAATAAAGAGTAAATAGGATGAGGTTGGAAATGCTAGTACCTTTCCTGATAAAGTGAGCGCAAAAGGTTGGCCTTATTCTGCTGTGGTTATCGCAGTAGAAGGAGTTGTTTCGGGTACTGATGAAATGGCATCATCAGGGCCTTCAAGCTCTTTTTCTGGTTCAAGTAACAGGGAAAAGTCATAAGGACCTTCAAGTTCTTTGCCAGCCATTGCAAAGTGAGATTCATCAAATGACTCATCGACTCATTAGGCACTCATGCGTAGAGGACGCAAAGGTAGAGTCGAACCAATACATGGATCGAACCCGGGATCTGCGATCAAGGCTATAATTAAGGATCCTGTACTGGTGTCGGACCCTGACCTTTTAGATTACTCAGACTCAGAGGTTATTGATTTGAGCGACACTTAGAAGTGCTGGAGATGTGTATGACATAGTAAGTGTAGTGTTGTAAGATGCTGTCCTAGTGCGTAAAAATACAACTTAGAAACTAACAAACCATCAAACTGTGCTCACCATTTCAACTGTGCATGCGTTAATGTTTTCATAGTTTACGCTTTGTTGAAGGTATTTTGTTTGTCAACGTCATTGACGAAAATCAAACAAGGAATTTTGTTGGTACAATGACAAGGTAATATTTTTTCGCAAATGTCATTCATCGATACAAGAAGCTATCATTAACATATGTTTTCCCATGAGCTCATGTTTTGTCATTCATTGAATATAGACAGGAATGTGTACTTATCAAATGCATTGAATGAAATCACAAGCTGTAATTGCAATAAAAAAGTTTGCATGACCGGCCAATGGTCTCATACACTCTAATATCAATATGGCCAAAATTGTTTTGTTTTTTCATACACAATGGTTGTATGAAAGCATACACCATGCGGTCAACCTGTGCATCAGCGTTTTCAACAACAACACGCGTGTGTCATTCGTTCAATATTTGCCATGATTTTCTTCGTCCACTTTATTGACTGAAATGACGAGGTACGACTGGCCAAACAAAGTAACCATGGCCAAATGGTAACACATAGATGATATGAACTGCATAGCTTGTATGGGACACAGTATATAGTAAAACTGTTTTCCATGTGAACAACATTATGTGAACACAAATCTCGCAAGCAAAATTAAGTGTCTCAACGGCTATTTTACACCACCATGCCTATTAAGCAGTGGTTGTGTGCTTCCGTGTGTGCTGGACTGTCCTTGATGTTCTGTGCATGGAAGTCTAACATAACTAATGTATGCACTGATATGCTTTGATGGAAAGTCAATGGGGTAGGGATTTGTAGACGTCCCCGAACGCCCCGGGAGGGTTAAGTCCCGTTCTGTTCATAATGGGGTCACTACAGTTCAAGGACTCAAATGTCACGGTTCTTAATCTTGAACCAAAGAGTCCAAATCCGGCAAATCGTTTTGAAAACAGATTTTTTGAAAGAAGTGCCAAACATGGACTGCTTTGCCAGATACAGAGTCGCCACCTAAATATTTTTTAAAATGGGAAATTTAGGAAACCCTGACTCGGTGCCAAAGGCCACGTGTCCGTCATCACCAAAGTTGCCTCGGCTCGGGAACTTGGGTACGATTGGGGAAGGTCACTTCGTGAGCACCCCCGCTCGCCCGGTCAAAGACCGGCCTCTACTAACCATGATATCTGTTTTTGAAAACTTTGTGAGTTCTTATTCCGATTATTAGCCTAGGTTACTATGTGATGCTCGCAGCAAACAAGTATAGACTGGGCCGCCTGAATTGGAACAAAATATTTCATGTTTGTTTGTTTGAAAATGGTTTGATGGTGCTACCCGCAGGTAGGCTAAGACGCGGATTTGCCACCCTCAGGTGGGCTTAGAAAATATGATTTTGCCACTATCTAGTGGGCTTAAAACAAACAGTCAATGAATTGTCCCAATTCAAGTAACTCAACCTCCACCCACAGGCATTCAAGGCAGTTATATCACCTAAGCAGTTAGCCTCATGGTAAGCATGCTATTCATGGCAGTCACTCACACGCATGCAAGGATGCTAAAGCATAAAACTCACCGAGTACTCCGAGCCAAAACAAAAACTGATTAGAAATCATGCATGACCCTAATTATACAGAAATGCCTAATGCAACACATGCAATAATGCAACTATAGCAGGCTCGGCTATTCTAAACATGGCATGTGAAATGCTACAGCTATCATGTATTCAATTTGGAATTGAAATACAAATGCAGTTTGTATGATGCGCCGAGCCCGGTGCGTGCAAAACAGATGAATGATGCAACCATGCTGTCATGCTGTATGCTAATCGAAATATGCCCTATATCTAACCAACATAAGCGGGTAAATAAAAGGGAGAAAGAAATGGGGGTTGGAAGACATACATCACACTCACCCACACTTATTACAATTATGCCCTCGCGCAGAGGGTCCGAATAAATAATACAGTCCGAAATAATAAAAGAATAGTACAGTCCGAAATAAACAAATTCCTAATTAATTAACAAATTAAACTAAGAAAGCTTTAAACTGGCATGCAAGCCAGGGGGGGCTGCCTCGCTTCTGATGAATGATGTATGCTGGGCTGCGTTTGCGCAGAAATCCACTGGGATGCCCAATTTAGCCTCTGTTTGCAATGTTTCTCGAAATGCGCGCCAGACTCCGAAAAGTTACTGATTCTTGATATGCTGCAACAGAGAGCAGGAAAAGGGCATAGCAATGTATTTCACAGATATATGCATGCCTCGATTCTCGTGCCACCAATCACGCATATCGATGCATGGTGGCCGAGGGACCGGATTGCACAACTCAATATAAGGTGCAATGCAGATGAATGCTACAACAAAACCTAACTCCATCATGGGTAATCCGGAGTGTCGGTGACTTGGGAATTGAGACCCGTTCCGTCACTCGGAGTACGAAACGTGCCTCAATATGCATGATATGCATGAAATGCAACTAATATACAGCCTAGTATGCACAATGCTGATGAAAATGAGATGTCTCGAAATGCGTGCACACGGGCACGCAAACCGAGAAAATACATGAATGCAATCTAAGATACAACCTAGTATGCACTATGCTGTGAACATGAGATGAAAATGAGACGCCTCGAAAAGCGTGCACGCGGGCACGCAACCGAGGCGATGATATGAAATACAAATCGGATAAAAATCGAAGTGCCTCGAAATGCGTGCACACAGGCGCGCATACCGAGGCAATGATGAAATGGAAATCGGATGAAACCGAAGTGCCTCGAAATGCATGCCCACAAGCGCGCATACCGAGGCAATGATAAAATGAGAAATCGGATAAAACTGAAGTGCCTCGAAATGCGTGCCCACAGGCGCGCATATCGAGGCAATGATAAAATGAAAAATCGGATAAAACTGAAGTGCCTCGAAATGCGTGCCCACAGGCGCGCATACCGAGGCAATGATAAAATGAGAAATCGGATAAAACCGAAGTGCCTCGAAATGCGTGCCCACAGGCGCGCATACCGAGGCAATGATGAAATGAGAAATCGAATAAAACCGAAGTGCCTCGAAATGCGTGCCCACAGGCGCGCATACCGAGGCAATGATAAAATGAGATGGAAATGCAAATTGGGCTTATACTAACATGAATGGACCTCAGCCACACTCACATCAGATGCCGTGAGATGAAAAAGGGGTGCCTCAAAATGCGTGCACACGGGCACGCAAACCGAGGCAGTGACATACGCAATGCAAATGACATACGGAATGCAAATTGGGCTTACACTAACATGAGAGGGCCTCAGCCGCACTCACATAAGATGCCGTCGGATGAAAATGAGGTGCCTCGAAGTGCGTGCACACGGGCACGCAAACTGAGGCATAGCCCTAAGGCACAGAAATGACATACGAATGAGATGTGACATATGGCATATGGAAAATGCAAATTTCAGCAGCTAAAATGATGCACAAATAGCCCCCGAATTATGACAAAATTACACCCGATGCCCGAAATGCGATGTAATGCACCCGAAATGGCCTACAGCCCTACTAAACATGCATAATTGACACATGACATGTAAAACAGTAGCAAGGCAGCCCTAAAATAGCATTTTTTTAGTACAAAGCAAGGCTAAACAACAACCACAAGTATGGCAAAATTAGCATGCAAAAATGGGGAAAAAGAGGGGAATTATAAAGCAAGTAGTATATACAATGCTCAAACCAAAAAAAAAACAGTTCTACAACATGAAAGATGGACCAAAAATATGCACATTTACAAGAGATTACATCCTCCAATTCAGTATGTAGATCTACTAAACATAGCATGCAATATGAAGCCAACAAAGGCTATAACATGAGGTATCAAAAGAAATCACCAAACAACTTTGGACCCTTAACAAAATATGAAGAATGGGCCAAAATAAGACACTTTCTAAGCCTGATGAAGGCTGAAAACAGAAGCCAAGAAAGCCTAACAAAGCATGCAATTTTACGGTAAAAAAAGGGGTATTACATGAAGTACCAAAATCATTCACCAAATGGCCTAAGACCTCAACAAAACATGATGAGAAGGCCAAAACAAGGCTCTTTTCAGGCCTGATGGAGACTCGAATCAGAAGCCAAATAAGCCTAACAAAGCATGTAAAACATGGCCAAAGAGAGGTACAAAGAGAGGCCATTCATGGAGGCACCAAACAAGATTGGTCCCTTCTACAATGTTGTAGAGGGACACAAAATAAGCTCAAAATCAGTTTATAGCATGCTCCAAAAATAAATGCATATAAGCTAAAAATAGCATGCAAGTTTACGGTAAATTGGAGGATTTGTGAAGCAAGTGGTATGTAAAAGCACCAAACATGGTTGAGCCCTTCTACAATGTTGTAGAGGAGCTCAAAATGAGCCTAAAATCAGTTAGGGTCGGAGCCCAAAAACTCAAGCAAAGGGGGTAGAAAAATGATACAAAATAGAGCTAGAAAAGGGAAAATAGCAACTTACCCTTGAAGAACACTTCTTGGCTGCCTCTTGGACCGAATTTGCTGCCTTTTTAGCTGCTGGAAATCAGCTCCAAGTGGTGGAAATGGAATGGTGATGGTGATGCTAGATGTTGATGAACAAATGGTGCCAAGACTTGGATGTTTGAAGCTTTTTGGAAGAGAGGAATGGAGGAGATGTATATGCAAGGCTCAAAGGATTTTTCTAACAACCTAAACCAGCTGGTGGCTGCTGGTTTATATGGCCAAGAAAAGGGGTGAAAAAGGAGGGCAAAAATGTGGGAAAAATACACCCAAGTATTCCCTCAAAATATCTTTCAAAATATCTTTTCCAAATCTAGATATTTTGCTCTAAAAATCTTTCCTTAAATCTAGATATTTGAGGGCAACTAATGCAAAATGAATGCTCGGGGCCCAAACCGCGAGATTCGGGGTCCCGAAAATGGGCCGTGAGCATCGAAAGTGGCGTTCGGCCACGAAGTGGGTATCTACGACCCCAGTGTCCCTCGGTATGATAAAACAGAGGCACTTGCCAAAGTTGAACAGAAACCGGTGCGAAATGAATGTTCGGGGGCCAAAACCGCGCGGTTCGGGGTCCGGAAAATGGGCCGTGAGCATCGAAAGTGGCGTTCGGCCACGAAGTGGGTATCAGAGGCCCCAGTGTTCCTCGAAATGATAAAACAGAGGCACTTGCCAAAAACCAGAGAAATCGGAGATGGTTGCGCGGTCCCGAACCGAGGCACACGGCCTGACGGTCCCGAAAACCGGGAACCGGGCTCCGAAATGGGCAAAATGGCCTACGGCCACGAAATGTAGCGCACGGCCACCGAGAGATAGTCTACAGGACTACTCCCTTCCCTCAGGAAAGAAAATAGAGAAAACCGAGTCTGGTTCGCAAACCGAGACAAGGCACAGAAGAGGGTTCGGAAGTCCGGAGGCAGGGCGCACGGCCGCGACTCTGAGACTTCTGAACGAGCACAGTATGCAACATCACCGAGCGCTCAATCGGTGACGTCTGAGTCTTAAGGTCGGTCAAAAATGGGGTGTCTACAGGATTATGGCAACAATATGGGCTGCAACTGTAGTGTGTGTGGGGGGCAACTGTAACATGTGGGCTATGACGCACGGATACTTGAGAAAGGATGACGTATTCGTATCAGATACGTATTGGATATCAATACTCCTTGGATACTCACAGGTACGTATCGGAAACTTCTTAATAGTATCTGATACTTAATTAAATATTTTTAATGTTAGAATATCATATACTTAATTTCGAAGTATCAGATACTTGAACACACATATAATTTGTAAGACTTTGTTTAGTTATTTGGTGAGAGGAATATAGTAAGAGTTAGAGTAATAGAATTTTTCAAATTGATGTATCCTTATTCACTCTCTCACTTCTCTGTTGCTCTGTCAATCTCTCATGTTTCTTCTCTCTGCTTTTTTTTTTTTTTTTTAATGGTAATGGCATATAAGGATAATGTTTAATTTGCATTCGCATTTGATTTTGCTTTTAGTTTTGGATGTTCTTGTGAATGGACTACAAAGGGCTGAAAGCTCTCTCACCCTCCAAGCAGCGAGGTATGAAGCTAAGTGCGAAGCACGAAGCATGAACTAGAAATGGAGCAGGATATTCCACTCCCTTATCCGAAAAGGTCTGGTCACAGCCGAACTAGCCAAGGGCGTCATCAACCGATGTCAGCTGTAGATTTGCTACACACCTAGCTATAGCTCAACCTCTCTATGTGAGGAACTCACTGGCTGTGAGTGAAAGAAGAAGAATCTAGCAGAATGCTAGAGGCAAGAGCCTGCAGCTTCCTGTTAATCCATCAAACACCCAGGGGAGGGATAAAAAAATAAGAGAGATTAGAGAATGAGAGAATATGCGCAGAGAGAAAAAGTGAGGAAAAGGGCTTTTTCAGAAAAACAGAGCCTGAGGGCCGAGTGATGTGAGAATCACAAATGAGAAAAGGGTGGGAAACAATACTCGAAGAAACTGGCTCTCCGTCAACCGAGAGGTCTCTCACCTTTGGAACACATCCAAGTGTTGTGTTGTGTTGTGTTTTGTTTATCTTGATTCTTGTTTTGAGTGTTTTGACTGTCAACAGATGTGTTTAGGTAATTTTACCTTTGTTTTTTCCTTTGTTGAGTCGTTTTGGCTGTGGTCAGTTGTCGACTCAATACTCAGTTAAGAACTCATTTCTCAATTTCAAAATAAATCGTTTTGTACTCGGAGTGTTGTGCCGTTCTCCACATTTGTGCAAAATAGGATTTGTTCTTTCATAAACTGCAGGGTTTAACCCAGTCATGTCAGAACAATAAAACCAAGACCTATCTGAAGCTATATAGGTTCCAGACTGCAAAGCAAAAGAAAAAAGGGAAAATCGAAGCATCTGAGTGTGTTTCAACTTCAGAAAGTTCCAAGATTGCATTCCGTATGCACCCCTTCAGGCCTTGTCAATGCTCCATAGTATAAGTGTGCCTCCATCTCAAACTCAAGATCAAGCCTGTTTCAATGCCGGAATGGCGATCAGAAGTGCTCTCCCTGAGTATCATTCCCTGCCAGGGGCATCTTGGCCGTGTTTGCAGTGAGTTCCTAGGAGACCAACTGCGATGGTAGAAACTAGAGTTCGAATGGCTGCTGCCTAGAAAGCAAAGGTTTGGGATTTCCGAGACTAAAGTCTAGTTTAACTACCTAGGGGCATGTCCTCAGCTTGAAATCTGTATGGAAGCCCCATAGGTTGAGGTAGCGGGTATGCACCTCAATTCTGGATACTAAACCAACCTAGTCTATCACCCTGTTGGAGAATAGGGAAAGTTGTTAATATGGTCAGAAAGAAAAGTGGCATCCAAAGTGTTCTACGTGAAGAATCCTTGTCGGCATTTCAGAACCTTTATACTGTGAGTTGAAGGTAAGAGTTCGAAGAACACAAGGAGAGATCCCAATCAGAATAGAGCGGTTCATCGCCATTCACCCCATGAGGTGCTTTCTAAAGCGCCGCTATGTTTGTTTATTACATTCCTTTAGCATCATGCATTGTATTGCATTGTACCTATCAAGTTTCTTTCTCATTCATGCACGATATTGTATGTACGGTTCATTTAAAACTGGCGCAATCAGGCGATATTGGATGTGCGGTTCATTCAAAGAAGTTCCGTTTAAGATCATTTACTTTAGTGTATCCATCACACTTCATTTACTTTAGTGTATCCATCACACTTCATTTACTCTAGTGTATCCATCACACTTCATTTGCTTTAGTGTATCCATCACACTTCATTTACTTTAGTGTGTGCATCTATCACACTTCGCGTTCACCTTTAGTGTGTCTATCATACTTGTTCACTTAGTGCATCTATCACACTTCTTGTTCACCTTTAGTGTATCTATCATACTCTGTTCACTTAGTGCATCTATCACACTTAGTGTTCACCTTTAGTGTATCTATCATACTTGTTCCCTTAGTGTATCTATCACACTTCGTGTTCACCTTTAGTGTATCTATCATACTTTGTTCACTTAGTGCATCTATCACACTTCATGTTCACCTTTGTGTATCTATCACACTATGTTTTCTTTGTGTATCTATCACACTATGCTCAGCTTGTGTATCTATCACACTATGTTTGCTTTGTGTATCTATCACACATTCGCTTAATGTATCTATCACACTTCGTTTGGTTTGTGTATCTATCATACGTTCGCTTTGTGTATCTATCACACTATGTGTATCTATCACCCCCCTTGCTTTGTGTATCTATCACACGTTCGCTTTTTGTATCTATCACACATGCTTGTCCACTTAGTGTATCTATCACACTTCGTTCACTTTTGTGTATCTATCACACATGCTCACTAAGGTTGCATAATTTTCTTACATCCTTTCTGTTGGAATGTGTAGGACTGTTATTTCTTATTCGCTTGCTTAAACTGTTGCATTTATTGTGTATAATTTCTTCGTTACAGCTTTCTTTGCATGATCATAAGTTATGTTCAGCTTCTTGCATTGTCATTTGCATCTTGCCCTAGCCTGTGGACACATCTCTTTGTTATCTTGCCTGTTTGTCTAAGTCTTCAGCCTTGTCAAAAAAGGTTGTCTCTGGGCTTTGACATTCACTCCCGTCACTTATGACTTTCGAGCTCTGTCAAAGAGGGGCAACGTCTACAGTGTAGACGCGCCCCGAACGTCCCGGGCTCCACGTGCGAAAATGGCGCAGGATTCCGTTTTGTCCATCTAGGTTTACTACAGTTCGGACTCAAATGTCACGGTTCTAAATCTAATCTCACAATGTGCGACGTGGGACCGATAAATCACCAAAGAGTCCAAATCCGGCAAAGCATTTTGGAAAACTGATTTTTATAAAGAAGTGCCAAATATGGACTGCTTTGCCAGATACAAAGTCGCCACCTAAATATTTTATTTTGGGAGAATTTAGGAAACCCTGACTCGTGTCTGAGGCCACGTGTCCATTATCACCAAAGTTGCATCGACTCGGGAACTTGGGTACGATTGGAGAAGGTCATTTAATGAGCCCCCTGCTCGCCCGATCAAAGATCGGCTTGTACTAAGCATGATATCTTGTTTTTGAAAACACATGTGTTTTTATTCCGGTTAATTAGCTAATCTTACTATGTGATGCGCACAGCAAACAAGTATAGACTAGATTACCTAATTTGGAACAAAACATTGCATATTTGTTTTTTTGAAAACGGTTTGAAGTTTGCTACTCACAAGTAGGCTAAAATGAGGATTTTGATGAATTGTTCCAATTCAAGTAATCCAACATTCACCCACAGGCATTCAGGCAATTATAGCAAATAAGCAATTAGCCTCATGGCGAGCATGCTTTCATGGCAGTCAATAACACATGTGCAGTATGCTAAAGCGTAAACACTCACAGTGTACTCTGAGCCAAAACAAAGAACTAGTTAGAAATCATGCATGATCTTAATTCATGTTAAGATGGCTAATGCAACACATGCGAAAATGCAACTAAGATAGACTCGGCTATCCTAAGAGTGTCATGTGAAATGCAACTTGGTACATGTATTCAAATAGGTATTGAAATACAATGCAGTTAGTATGATGCGCCGAGCCCCGTGCATGCAATATAGATGAATGGATGCACGCATGCGAAGCATAAGGTATGCTAAACAAAATATGCCCTAAAACTAACCATCATAAGCGGTTAAGTAAAAGAGAGAAAGAAATAGGGGTTGGAAGACATGCATCACACACACGCACGCTTATTAATACAGTTGGCTCTCTCGAGGGAGAGACCAAATAAGAAGCTAACTAGTTAATTTAAGCTAATTAAACTAATTATTACAACACAAATTAATTAACTAATCCTAGTTAACTAATTATTACAAAACGAATTTAAATAGCTAAACGCATTAACTAATTAAAGTACAAACCAAAGCGTAAACTAGCTATCTAAGCATGGCAGCTAAGGAAAGCAGTAAAACAGGAGGTTCTTGGAGGGAGAAGACTGGATGCATGCAAGCCGGCTCGCCTCGTTCGGAAATCCAATGCAATGCCCCGATTTGCCTCTGTTTTCATTTGTTCTCAAAAACTTGCACCAAGCTCCAGAAAGCTGAAACTTCACCTTAGGAGTCTTATGGGAGGGTGGCTGACCACTTTTGGTCTCTCCAGACACCTGCCGACCACTTTTGGTTGTTGAAAAACCAAAAAAGTGGTCGGCCAGCTGTTGCTGCTGAATTCCAGTTTGCTGCAACAGAGAGCAAGAAAGGGCATGGCAATGTATTTGCGAGATATGTGTGCACAACTACCCTCCGTATCATGTCATTAACTCAAGGGAGTGTAGTTCTTGACCCTCGGGCCACCAATTGCGCATTTCAATGCATGATGGCCGAGAGACGAAGTTGCATAATTCAATGTAAAATGAATGCACAAGTAAACACATAAAACCTAGAACTCTATCATGTATGATCAAGAGCATTGGCGACCGAGAATCGAGGCACGTTTCATCACTTGAAGTATGAAACGTCCCTCGTTTCTCATGTTTGGACTAACACCTATTTAAAAACAACGATGCAACACATAACATGGCATGCTCAATGCAATGTAAAGCAACCTTAGCATGCAAACATGGAAGGGACAAGCATGCAAACATGGAATTAATCATACTAGCACACACAATGCGAATGAACTATATGGCATACACAATGCTCATGACAACTAGCATACACAATGCAAATGGTAACTAGCATACACAATGCAATGACTAACATGGCATGCTCAATGCAATATGACCATGGCATACACAATGCGAATCAAGAGCATGGCATGCGCAATGCAAACAACAACATAACATGCACGGTGCGATGTGACATGGCATACACAATGCTCAATGGGCTTAAACCGAATGTGGGTAGACCTCAGCCATGCCAAAAACAGAGGCCATAATGTTAAAATGAAGGCACCGAAAACACATACAAGCATGCATGCCAATTGGCTCACCAATTAAGGCACTCAGTTGCAACTCTTAAGAACACTTAAAGAGTGAAAAAAGCATGGAAGTGTAGCAACACTAAGTGCACTGAAATGAGGTAAGAAATGATGCTAAATCATTTAAACAACACAAGTATGGCATGCTAGGGTCCTTAAAGCACGAAGCTAGTAAAGAGGACTACAAAAGAGGCATGCAATACATGGCACAAATGCATGAACTAAGGATGGACAAAGCTCAAGTAGGTCAAAATAAGGACCTAAATATGCTGAGACGAGGGCTCAAAGGCCTAGGCATGCAAGCATATGAGCTAAGGCATAAACTAGGCAACAATGCATAACACTCAAAGGCACTTAAAGCATGATTGAGGTAGGAACATGGCAATGCTAAATGCTATAAAATGTCATGTTAAGTGATGCCAAATCATGTACACGACACAAATGAAGCATGCAATGGTACTCAAAGCTTGAGGCAAGCAAGAGCATTTGTACTACAAGTATACAAAACATTAAGCATGTGACCAAGGCAACCCAAAGCAGTCCTAGAACATGTCAAAATGAGTCTAAAACATGTATGTAAGGATGCCAAAACAAGCTAGCATGGTGAGCATGAGGCATGGTGCATACAAGGCAAATAAGGTGGATTACACTACACCTATTAAGACCAAGCATGGGATGACTCGACCAATAAAAATCAAAGTTATATCATGGCAAAATAACCCCAAATAAACACTGAAATGATGGCTCACAAGCTATGGCATGCAAGCATGCATAATGGTTCATGTTAAGGCATAAAGGGGGAAACCCTCCAACGCATTGAATGAATGACAAATGTGAGTGTATGACCATGAAACATGGACTAAAATCACATTATAAATGATGCCAAATCATTAAAATAGTCCAAGTAATGCATGCTAGAGGATTCAATACACAAGGCTAATAAGCTAGATTGAACCAAGGCTATACAAAGCAAGTCACGCATGGCCAAAACCACCAAAATCAGAGCTAAAGCATGTTAAAACATGGACAAAAGCTTCATGAAGTTAAGCTAAAAGCATGCTAGAATGACATGTTACAACATGATACATGTTAGGCTATTTCATGCAATTGCATTAAAAGTGCATGAGCATGCAAAGGCCAACCAAACCAAACCAAAACAAAGTCATGATATGGAAAAACATCACCAAAAACATGCTGAAATGGAAAGAAAACAAGCTAGAATGACATGCTACTTCATGAAGCATACAAAGCTAGTTTGTGTGATTTACACTACAAGTGTATTAACCACGCATGGAGTGACCAAAGCGAGCAAAAAAAGTGGTATACCTTAGCAAAATAACCACAAATAAATGCTAAGAACAAGCCAACACAAGCTTAACAAAGGTGCTCAAACATGAGACATATGAAGCAAGTAAACAAAATACAAGGAGAGGGGATGACCCTCTCCTATTTAAGACACCAAAACCGCCTTTCCACCACTAAAAATCCTCTAGATTTCAGTGGTAGAAAGGTCATGCAAAGGCTTCAACAAGAGCCTAAAGGGATGGCTCAAAATAAGGCTTAACAAGGCCTAAGAGGGGGTAAATCACCCCAAATAAAAAATAGACCTTAAACAACTATTTTAAGCATGCAAAAATAGAACTTTTTCTAGTTAAGAGTTAAGCTTAAAAACGTATGCAAGAAGGGCCAAAAGCTTAAGCAACAATGGGGGATTTAAGGGCTAAAGACTCACCCTTGAAGACCTCCTTTATAACTACAACTCCAGCAAGTTTTTCAAGCTCAAACCAACCCAAGAACTTCAAAAACAACCTCAAGGGACCTCAGCTCCAAGAGTATGGTGTTTGAGTGTGTGTTTGTGTGTTAAAGTAAGATAAAACTACACTTTAAGGCACAAAATAAGAACAAACAAGGAGATATAGATACAAGAGTGTATGTATATCTCAAACCTTCAATTTCTGAACCTAGAGGAGGGAGGAGGGGGTTCTCTCTTATAGAAACTAAAAGGAAAAGCTTCTTGGAGAAGCTAAGCCTTCAACAAATCCCTCCATACACATGTATGGAGGATAGCCCAAAAGCCCTCCAGCTGTGCCAGCTGGAGGAAAATATCTCCAAAAAGGTGCCAAAAAGCAGTTGACCACTTGAAGTAGTCGGCCTGCTACTTAAAGTGGTCGGCCGACAACTTCAAGTGGTCTTCCAAGACACAAACTGGTCGGCCATGGTGGGAGAGAGTCCAGGGCATGAAAGAAAGCTAGTGGTGTGGTGGCCAACTAGAAAATGTGGCCCAAAGACTAAGCAAGCTAGTTATCTGACTAGAAAACTGGCTGGCAGAAGGAAAAGTGGTCTCCAAGGAGAAAAAAGTGGTCTCCCACCCTTGTACCACCTTTCAAACAAGGAAAACAAGGTTTGTACCAAAAACAAACCAAAACGAGTGCAAGACGAGAGATTGGGAGGCAAAACACGCGGCCGAAAGCCCCGAAAACTAGCTGACGAGCACCGAAAGTGGTATGCAACCACAAAAGTGGTCTCCCAGACCACAATGTTCCGCTAAGCAGAGGTAACAAGGTGTGGTTCAAAAACCACGCCAAACGGAGAACGTTAAGTGGTCTCGAGACAAGGCGCCCGACCAAAGGGTCCAAAAACCAGAAACTAGTCTCCAAACGGGAAAAGTGGCCTACGACCACAAAGAGATGGTCTACAAGATCTCTCCCTCCCTCCGGGAAGAGAAAACAAGATTCGGTTCACAAACTGAGCCAAAGCACAAAAGAGTTCAGAGGCCCGAAGGCAAGGCTCTCAGCCAAAACTCCGGAGACTTGAAATGAGTACAACATGCACCATCACCGAGCGCTCAATCGATGACGTCTAAGTCTTGAGGTCGGTCAAAAATGGGGTGTCTACATTTTCCTGACAGAGGCAAGTTCTGCCATGAGTTTGGTTTCCTCAAGTTCAAGTGTTGAGTGTTGCTCAAGAATGGCTGCAAAGGTTTAGTGGTTGAGTTTGAGTGAAGTAGATATGGTATGGGCTTGGTTTAGGAAATATTTTTTGGTTTGAATATCCTTTGAGCAAGTCTAAACCATCTGTGAAAGGGTTGGCCATTCCGTGATGATCTTGGCCAATTGCTTTAGTTGAATGGGGTTAAAAGGATTAGGGAGAGGCTTAGAATAGCAGAAAGACAGACCAAGGTTTCATCAGATTTGTGGAGAATGATTTCTTCAACTGGGTGTTAATGAGGTTGATGAAGGTGGTTAAGGTTTGTTGAGTTTTAGCATGAAAGAGATGTAGCCTTTGAGGCAATGAGGATATTTCGTCTAGGTGTTGTTCAAGAATAGAAAGTTCGGCCCAAATATCCTGAGATGGAATGTTGGCCTGTGAACATTAATAGTTTGGTGAGAATATATTCTACAAGTAATAAAAAGTAAATAGGATAAGGTTGGAAATGCTAGTACCTATCCTGATAAAGTGCACGCAGACGGTTGGCCTTGTTCGGCTGTGGTTGTGGCAGCAGGAGGAGTTGTTTTCGGTACTGATGAAATGGCAGCATCAGCGCCTTGAGGCTCTTTTCTAGTTTTGGTAAGAGGGAAAAGTCATGAGGACCTTCAAGTTCTTTCTCAGACATTGGTCATGGAGATGAGTAATGTATTATGTCCGTCCTTGTAAATTGGAGACGAAGAGCAGTTACTTAAAGAGAAGTTTTTTTTTTTCAAACAAAAGTCACATTTGTATTTTATTTACCTTGGTTGTTGTGAACTTCTAGTTGAGGGGATTTTGTATTGTCATCTGTTGGAGAGGATTGGTTGTTGGTTGAAATATCAAAATCAATCCTCTCTGATTGTTTGTTTGAAGTTTGGGAATTTGAGAAGTTGGATGGTGATGGTTGAGGGCTAAAGACAGAAGGGACAATAATAGGCTCAGTGTCCCCTGGGTAATCAACCTCCATCGGGAGAGCCCCAACTGTGACATCCTTGAGAGCAATAGGAGGTTCTAGCTGGGAAGGATGTTGTGATGCAGATTGTGTAGATTGCTGTGGCGAAGGCTGTGAAGGAGGTTATAATGAAGTTTGTTGAGATGCTTGAGGTGGTGGTGGAGTTTGTTCTAGAGTGGGTTCTCTGGGTACATTGGTGATAGGACTAGGAATTGGATGAATGTGTTGAGGAGAAGTGGAAGGATGTTGTGATGCAGATTGTGTAGATTGCTGTGGCGAAGACTGTGAAGGAGGTTGTAATGAAGTTTGTTGAGATGCTTGATATGATAACCGTGGTCCGTATTATGCTAATTAAACTTAATTATGATTGGGATTATGTGTTTGATATGATTTTGAGTGCCATGTATATAAATATATGTGGTTTTGAATTTCTATCTTTTCACCGTAGGAAAATCTGTTCGATTATCTGCTTTAGAATTTAAATCGAGGGCCTTAAAGGCATCAAAAATCGAAATTGATTGCGCCATTGTGATCAGTATAATTTTTAAAGCCTACGGTGAAATTTAATTGAAAATTGATTCGAATCAGAATAAATTGATTTAATTAAGCCTAATTGTTTGGCCTTAATCAAGTAATTAATCAAAAATGTGTATAAGTGGCCTTCTAGCACTTATAAACATTGGTTGGAGCTCATTTCTCTTTACCTTGGCTGAGATTACTCTAGAGAGAGAAAAAGAGAGAGGGCCGGCTAGAGTGAGAAGGTGAAAGAAATTGGAGAATTGAGCAAGAAACTTGAAGATTTTGAAGTTTAACCCAAGATTTAACTACAATTGTGAGGATTGAAGCTCCTAGGTGAGTAAATGAACTCAATTTCAGGAGTTTAAGTTCATCCTTGCATGAATTCTAGCTTGTTATGTGACCAAGAGCAAGAATTAGTTGAACTTGATATATTTGAAGTCAAAGGATTCATACATGTAAGAGATTGCCATATAGTTGCATATTTGAAGGTGAAACATGTTAATCATGATGAAATTGAGATCAATGTGTGCATGCATATAGCAATTTGTCATGTGTTTTCATGCTTGTGTATAAGACATGTTGATTGGGTTGAATTGGAAGTCATTTAAGACATGCATCCATGAAAATGAGACTATGGGACTCAATCACATGTTTTAGAGATGAAATTGGCAAAAATTGTATGAATACAAAATTGATTCATGGGAATTGAACTTCATGATGTTGTAATTTGGTATTTGCATCATGTTAGTAATGTATATGTGAACTATGAGTCAGAATATGCAAGCTTCATTAGTTTGAATGCAAGTTTGAAGCTCAATTGGTTGCTGGAAAGACCCAAAATTCGGCATGTCTGCTCGAGTAGGGTAATGGCCGCTCGAGTGTGAAATGCTAGTTCTTAGAACTTTTGCAGACATTAGTGTCCGCTCGAGCGGGAAGATTCGCGCTTGAGCATCCAAAGTCACGCTCGAGCGTATTAATGAGGTAACCAGCACTTTTGCAGACAAAAGGGGCCCGCTCGAGCGGGGAAACCTGCGCTCGAGCGGGGGCCCCTGTTTCGGAAATTTTGTAAAGGTGTTCTGTGTTTCATTTTTCGTTCTCTTTCACTTCCAAGCACTCTTAGGCATACATTAAGCATTGTGAATGAGTTAAAAGGATAGGAAAGAAGCCTAAGAGGGATGTATGAATTAAGAACAGATTGAATTGTTTGCGACCTATTATGTTCATGAAATGTGTAGGGTCAAGCACGAGGGCAAATCCATCGGCAGAACACTGTGAGTAATATCTTAATAAAGATATTTGAAGTATGTTATTTGTCCAATTGCTTATTTCCATATAAGTCTTATAAGTTTGTTAAATTGAATTGTGGACAAATATTTGTTATGCCATATGGTTGGGCCAAAGGCCGTTGGACACAATTGACTGGGCCGAAGGCCGTTTAACATGCATGAATGATTGGGCCGAAGGCCGTTCGATATGAATGATTGGGCCGAAGGCCGTTCGACATGAATGATTGGGTCGAAGGCCGTTCGACATGAATGATTGGGCCAAAGGCCATCAGACACCGTTTGACATAAATGATTGGGCCAAAGGCCGTCAAACATCAATGATTTGGGCTTGAGGTTGTTTGTTAAGGAACGAAGTAGGCCAGGGGCCGTTTGATATGTTCGGGCTTGAATCGCCTAATGTACTAAATAATGCACTAAATAGAATTCTAAATAGGCCCAAGGCCATTTGATATATGTGAATCTCATTCATGTACTTTCTTTATTTGATATTATTCACTGGGCTTTTCGCTCACACTCATTCATGTGTATGCAGGTGAGCCAAGAGATGTCCAAACCCAGCCTCGGTGAAATATGTGAGAAACAGCCAAGATTTTGAAAAGTCAGCCCAAATGTCTCACGCATGAGACTTGTCTTCACCTCGTTTGTTCTTTTGCTATAATTTTGCTATATTGGCGAAAACGTTGGATCACCTTTGTATATAAACTTTGGGTTTGACTAACTTAGACTTGAATGATCTTGTCTGTATAGAACTTCGAGTTATTTTCCTTTTGATGTGAGTTATTAGCAAATATATGTGAAATGTTATGATGTGCTATGTAAGTACAGCTCTATGGACAAAATTTTTAAGTTTGCTTCTGGTTTGGCCCCTTAACTTTGTTGGAATATGTTTTATTTGGTTTGAGGCCGTAGGCAATCTCATGATTGCTGGCCGGTTATGTCCTTAACCCATAGGGGTGGGTTCGGGTCATGACACTTGAGGTGGTGGTGGAGTTGGTTCTAGAGTGGGTTCTCTGGGTACATTGGTGATGGGACTAGGAATTGGATGAATGTGCTGAGGAGAAGTGGAAGGATCCTCATCATCAGCAGCAGTAGTAACGAGTAATCTCCTTCTTTTTCTCTGCACAAAAGTAAATGATCAGTCGGCCGTGAGTGGAAATTGAGATGATGTAAATATGTAAAGTCAAGGCATACTTGGTAGAGCTTCCTTGAAGGATTTGATGTTGTTTGGCCAACCATTTGGCTGAAAAGGATATCCCAATCACTTAGGTCTATACTTAGAGTAGGAGCAGTGGAAGGCTCTTCTCTCTTCTTCACCGTGACCTCTGTCTTGACAGGGGTACGGGTGGTAGTTCCTCTCTGTGCTTGTGTCTGTAAGGCTTCCAAAGAGTCTCCAATTAATTTTGGAATTGAGGGAGTGTTTGTCTGAGTAGTTGGATCCATTGGAGCCTTGCCTTTATGTTGGTCCCTAACTAATGGTTCAGCAGCAGGCCCAATTTTGGCTGTTAAAGGTCAAACAAGTTAGTGTTGTAGAGAGGGAAAAAAAAGGGGCATGAGACAATCAGGGATATGAAGTATATGAAGGAAGGATACCTGCAGGCTTAAGCTTGAAATGCGAGGATATGGGGCCCTGATTATCAATACAAGTATCGTAAAGGCAGGTTTCAAATGGCTTGTAGAAAATAATGGCAGTCATAAGTTCCCACCAATGGTCAAAAGCGATGGAGCAATCCGAAGTAGGTTTGAAGAAAAAGGGGCCAAAATCTAGGAAAAGTTTGGTGTTCTCTGTCAGAATGGATTCAACTTGCCTAGGATCTTTGAAGTAGGTTCTAGACCCAATCTCCTCATGGATGGTTGGGTGGAAATAAGGATAAGGGATACCCTAGGAAAGACCTAATTGCCTGGACCATTGATTGGGATAGTATGTCTCAAAACTGCAGTTGGATATCTTGGTAGAGGATATGGAACAGCCAGCCAATACATGTCTACAGGTGAGAATGTGTCTTCAAGTCTCATTTTGTGCTTGGACTTGCTCATTGTCTAAATCACAAGGGTCTATGAAGAGGAAGCGAAGTCTACTGGAGGAGAATTGAAAGTTTTGAAATGGTATGTACAAGTTGAAAGGTCTTTTCAAAGGAAGGTTGTAAAACATGGTAAGATGATTTCTGAAAGTGAGGATAGGTTGGCTGTTATAAGTGAGTGTAGACACCCCATTTTTGACCGACCTTAAGACTCAGACGTCACCGATTGAGCGCTCGGTGATGATGCATATTGTGCTCGTTCAGAAGTCTCAGAGTCGCGGCCGTGTGCCCTGCCTCCGGACTTCCGAATTCTCTTCTGTGCCTTGTCTCGGTTTGCGAACCAGACTCAGTTTTCTCCATTTTCTTTCCCGCGGGAAGGGAGTGGTCCTGTAGACTATCTCTCAGTGGCCGTGGGCTACTTTTCGTGGCCGTAGGCCATTTTTCCCATTTCGGAGCCCGGTTCCCGGTTTTCGGAGCCGTTAGGCCGTGTGCCTCGGTTCGGGACCGCCCAACCATCTCCGATTTCTCCGGTTTTTGGCATGCATCTCATTTACTCCCATTTAAGGGACACTGGGGTCTCTGAGACCCACTTCGCAGCCGAACACCACTTCCGGTGCCCGGCAGCCCATTTTCGGGATCCCGAACCACGCGGTTTTGGCCCCGAGCATTCATTTTGCATCGATGTCTGTTCATTTTTGGCAGACACCTCTGTTTGGTCCTTCCGAGGGACACTGGGGTCTCTGATACCCACTTCGTGGCCGAACGCCACTTTCGGTGCTCATAGCCCATTTTTCGGGACCCCGAACCACGCGGTTTTGGCCCCGAGCATTCATTTTGCATCGATGTCTGTTCATTTTTGGCAGACACCTCTGTTTGGTCCTTCCGAGGGACACTGGGGTCTCTGATACCCACTTCGTGGCCGAACGCCACTTTCGGTGCTCATAGCCCATTTTTCGGGACCCCGAACTTCGCGGTTTAGGCCCCGAGCTTTCATTTTGCATCGGTTTTTGTTCATGTTTGGCAGACACCTCTGTTTGGTCCTTCCGAGGGACACTGGGGTCTCCGAGACCCACTTCGCAGCCGAACACCACTTCCGGTGCCCGGCAGCCCATTTTCGGGACCTCGCGCGGTTTTGGTCCCCGAGCTTTCGTTTTGCATTATTTTTTGTTCAATTTTGGCAGGTATCTCTGTTTCATCATTCCGAAGAACACTGCGGTCTCAGATGCCCACTTCGTGGCCGAACAAAATCTTTTTGTTTGCCCTCAAAATATCTAGATATTTTGCCCTCAAAATATCTAGATATTTTGGGAAAGATATTTCTAACCCTTTGGCCCTCCTTTTAGTCCCTTTTTCTTGTCTATTTTCCAGCAGCTGCCGAACCTCATTTGAGAGGAGAAAAAAATCTTTGAGCCTTGGATATTCAAAAGCTTCCATTTTCCATAGCCAAAACCCTAAAAAGCTTCAAGGTTCTAGGCCATTTCTTCATCATCTTCAAGCACAACCACCACCAATCCATTTCCAGAAGCTAAGGAAGCTTTCTAGCAGCTAGGAGGCACCACTTCTCAAGCAAAGAAGCAGCCAAGACTTGTCTACAAGGGTGAGTGGTCATTTCCTCTTTCTAGCTCATTTCTTGCATCAAAGTTCTAGCCTATGTATGATCTGATTTCGTGGCTGCCATGAACTGATGAAGTGCTTATTTTGAGCCCCTCTTCAACATTGAAGAAGGGCTCAACCATGTTTGGCCATTCTATATACCACCTCCCTTTGAAATCCACTTTAGGCCCTAATTCTTGCATGTTTTGTTTGACTTGCTTAGCTACTGTTTCGAGCCTCCATCAGGCTTAGAAATAGCCTTGTTTTGGTCTCCTTTTCATGTTATGTTGAGGGCCTTAAGCCATTTGGTTAATGTTTTTGGTACTTGCTTTGTAATTCCTCAAAATTACCGTATTCTTGCATGTTTTGTAGCCTTTTGTGCTTATGGTTTTGGCTCTTGGTCAGAGCTAATAGGGGTCTTATTTTGACCCCTTTACATGTTTCATGAAGAAGGTTTGGTCATTTGGTGTATAGATTGCATGTCTCATGATATAGCCTATTTGGAGCTTATTTTGCATAGAATTTCTAGCATGTTTGTATTATGATTTCGAGGCTGCCATCTTCTGCAAAAGTGCTTATTTTTAGGCCCTCTTCAATGTTGTAGAAGAAAGTTTGTCCATTTGAATTTTCTATATACTACCTCTCATTATATTCCTCTTTTGGCCACTAATCTTGCATGATAATGTTGCCATATCTATGCTTACATTTTGGCCATGTTTGTTACTGAAAAATGCCATTTTTGGGACTGCCTATCTACTGTTTTTTCTGTCATGTGTCAATTGTGCATGTTTAGCATGGCTATAGGCCATTTCGGGCACTTAGAATGGCATTTCGGGTTGATTTCATGCATTGATTGTCATTTCGTATCATTTCGGGACTGTTTTCCCTTCATATAGCTGCTGAAATTTGATTTGCATGCTTGCATATCATTTCCCATGTCATTTCATGCCTTAATGCATTGCCTCGGTTTGCGTGCCCATGGGCACGCACTTCGAGGCACTCCATTTTCATTCATCGGCAGCCTATGTGAGTGCGGTTGAGGCCCTCTCATGTTGGCGTAAGCCCAATCTACATTTTCATGCCATTTCATGCCTGTATGTCACTGCCTCGGTTTGCGTGCCCGTGTGCGCGCATTTCGAGGCACT
This sequence comes from Camellia japonica, assembly GCA_030407325.1. NCBI lineage: Eukaryota > Viridiplantae > Streptophyta > Magnoliopsida > Ericales > Theaceae > Camellia > Camellia japonica. The sequence goes on from JAPPVO010000003.1 coordinate 22,141,483, forward strand.
TCATTTTCATCTCACGGCAGCCTATGTGAGTGTGGTTGAGGCCCTCTCATGTTGGCGTAAGCCCAATTTGCATTTTCATGCTTTGTATGCCATCGCCTCGGTTTGCGTGCCCGTGTGCATGCATTTTGAGGCACTTCGGTTTTATCCGATTTGCATTTTCATACCATCGCCTCGGTTTGCGTGCCCGTGTGCATGCATTTTGAGGCACTTCGGTTTTATCCGTTTTGCATGTCTCTGCCTCGGTTTGCGTGCCCGTGTGCACGCATTTCGAGACATTCTGTTTTATCCGATTGGCATTGCGTATGCCTCTGCCTCGGTTTGCGTGCCTGTGTGCACGCATTTCGAGACATTCTGTTTTATCCGATTGGCATTGCGTATGCCTCCGCCTCGGTTTGCGTGCCCGTGTGCACGCATTTCGAGACATTTGGTTTTATCCGATTGGCATTGCGTATGCCTCCGCCTCGGTTTGCGTGCCCGTGTGCACGCATTTCGAGGCACTCTGTTTTATCCGATTGGCATTGCGTATGCCTCCGCCTCGGTTTGTGTGCCCGTGTGCACGTATTTCGAGGCACTCTGTTTTATCCGATTGGCATTGCGTATGCCTCTGCCTCGGTTTGCGTGCCCGTGTGCACGCATTTCGAGACATTCTGTTTTATCCGATTGGCATTGCGTATGCCTCCGCCTCGGTTTGCGTGCCCGTATGCACGCATTTCGAGACATTTGGTTTTATCCGATTGGCATTGCGTATGCCTCCGCCTCGGTTTGCGTGCCCGTGTGCACGCATTTCGAGGCACTCTGTTTTATCTACTTGGCATTGCGTATGCCTCTGCCTCGGTTTGCGTGCCCGTGGGCACGTATTTCGAGGCCCTCTGTTTTATTCGATTTGCATTTCATCATCGTCTCAGTTTGCGTGCCCGTGAGCACGCACTTCGAGGCACCTCGTTTTTATCATTCCGGCATCCCGTATGAGTGTGGCTGAGGCCTTCTCATGTTGGTGTAAGCCCATCATTGCATTTCGTGCCTTTATGTCATCACCTCGGTTCGCGTGCCAGTGGGCACGCATTTCGAGGCATCTCATTCTCATAGCATCGTGCATGCTAGGTTGTATGTTAGTTGCATTTCATGCATACCATGCATATTGCACGGGAAACGAGGCACATTTCGTACTCCGCGTACCGGAACATGTCTCAATTCCCCAGTCACCGACACTCCGGATTATCCATGATGGGGCTAGGTTTTGTTGTAGCATTCATTTGCATTCATCCTACATTGAATTGTGCAATTCGGTTCCTCGGCCATCATGCATCGGTATGCGTGATTGGTGGCACGAGGATCGAGGCATGCATATATTTGTGAAATACATTGCTATGCCCCTTTCCTGCTCTCTGTTGCAGCAAAATCCAGAATCGGCAACTTTTCAGAGTCCGGCACGCATTTCAAGAAACAGTGCACACAGAGGCTAATCGGGGCATCCCAGTGGATTTTCGCGCCAGGCAGCCCAACATACATCATACATCAGAAGCAAGGCAGTCCCTGGCTTGCGTGCCAGTTTTACTTTTCTGTAATTAATTTGTTAATTAATTAGAAATTTGTATATTATTCGGACTGTATTATTTCGGACTGTATTATTCTTTCATTGGGTCTGTATTATTTATTCGGACCCTCTGCGCGAGGGCATAATTGTAATAAGGGTGTGTGAGTGTGATGTATGTCTTCCAACCCCACGTCTTTCTCCCTTTTATTTATCCGCTTATAATGGTTAGATATAGGGCATATTTCAATTAGCATATAGTATGACAGCATGTTTGCATCATTCATCTGTTTTGCACGCACCGGGCTCGGCGCATCATACAAACTGCATTTGTATTTCAATTCCAAATTGAATACATGTTAGTTGTAGCATCCCACATACCATGTTTAGAATAGCCGAGCCTGCTATAGTTGCATTATTGCATGCGTTGCATTAGGCATTCTGTATAATTAGGATCATGCATGATTTCTAATCGGTTCCTGTTTTGGCTTGGAGTACTAGGTGAGTTTTATGCTTTAGCATCCTTGCATGCGTATGAGTGTTGCCATGAATAGCATGCTTGCCATGAGGCTATGTGCTTACATGATATAACTGCCTTGAATGCCTGTGGGTGGAGGTTGAGTTATCTGAATTGGAACAATTCATCAATCATGTTTTCTAAGCCCACCTGAGGGTGGCAAATCCGCGTTTTTTAGCCTACCTGCGGGTAGCACCATCAAACCATTTTCAAATGTTTTGTTCCAATTCAGGCGACTCAGTCTATACTTGTTTGCTGCGAGCATCACATAGTAACCTAGGCTAATAACCGGAATAAGAGCATACAATGTTTTCAAACACAGATATCATGGTTAGTAGAGGCCGGTCTTTGACCGGGCGAGCGGGGGTGCTCACGAAGTGACCTTCCCCAATCGTACCCAAGTTCCCGAGCCAACTTTGGTGATGACGGACACGTGGCCTTTGGCAACGAGTCAGGGTTTCCTAAATTTCCCATTTTAAAAAAATATTTAGGTGGCGACTCTGTTATCTGGCAAAGCAGTCCATGTTTGGCACTTCTTTCAAAAATCAGTTTTCTCAAAACGATTTGCCGGATTTGGACTCTTTGGTTCAAGATTAAGAACCGTGACATTTGAGTCCTTGAACTGTAGTGACCCCAATATGAACAGAACGGGACCTAACCCTCCCGGGGCGTTCGGGGACGTCTACAGTGAGCAATTGCTCAGCATAGGAGTGTAAAACTAGTTTCAAGGTGTTAGGTGGTGGGGTTGTGCCTCAGGGAAATAGGCATATAACCAAGCTTGGAAGAGCCAGAAGGGGCCACCACAGTTGACAGAAATCTTCTTGTCGACAAAGGAAAATAGGGCCTTGTAAAAGGTGTCAAGAAGATAAGGGGCTAAAGCCATAGCTTGGCCATCTTGCATACACTTGCATACACAAGGCAAAGGGGAGGTATTCCTTGGTGATCTTGTACCCAGGGACACAAAAAAGAAACTGACAAAGCCAAAGTAAGTAAAAAGCAGTTCTTTCTTGGTCTTTAACAGGGGAACCAGGCTCGCCTTTGTATTTTTCGGCGAAATCTGTATAGCATATGTCAGTGTTTAAAGTAAAGGTCACTTTTTGAGGCTCAAGGAGAGCATGAATTGGATTGCCCAAGATTGGAAGACCAGCCAAGTAAGCTACACCTAAGATGGTAGGGGAAATCATACCAAAATTGAGGAGTAGGGAGTTACAAGATTGTGACCAAAAGCATGCAGCAGCAGCAGCAGCAATCAGCCTTTTGTCCATGTCATATTTTTTAGTCGACAGTCTAATTGCTTCACTAATGCCCTGATGCTTCCATACTTCAGCGTCATGACCTTCAATTCTCCTAGCCCAGCTTCGCCAAACAGAATCTGGTGACCTCCAGGATCTGAGTGGGTTTTTGCTAACATTCCAATTAGTCCACTTAAGTCTAGGTTCGTTGAGAAGAAGGTTCTCACCATTATCAAGGGGATAATATGGAGCTAGCTCGTCTGGGAAGCAAGACATGAAGGTAAGGCCTAGCGTAGCCTTAGCAACAGAGCTTGTGCTGGGCAATAAGGTAATACCTAATTTTAGAGGAGCGATAAGTGCTCTGATAGGGTTTGGGAAGCGGAGTAGGTCTGCATTGCTGTCCTTAGATGGAGATGGCTGAGATTTTTTGGGCCCCATGGCTTAGGGTTTTGTGGTGCTGTGGTTTTGAAACGACAATGCTTGAGAAGAAGGAGTCCACTCTGAGGAGTTCCAGTCAGAGGGAAATGAAATTAAAGTGGTTTGAAGTTGAAAATGTGGGTCTTTTATAGCTTATGATGGGGCCAGTATATTTAAATGCTCTTATATTGGGTTGTAGTTTATGTTTGTTTTGGGCTCGTATTAAGAGATTTGCTATTGGACTTATCTCTTGGGCTCAGGGGAATAAATCCTGGGTTAAGTACAAATTAGGCCCAACTGGCAAGTTTGTTGAAGGTTAAATCATATGATATTTAACTTCAACAAGGGGGCCATTGTTTGCACCAAGTTTTGCCAGTCTTTGTCGACAGATGGTCCACTTAATGGAGGACACGTGGCATAGTCTGAAGGAATGTCAAGCAGTTGAAAGTGGGTTATCTGTATGTGGGTCACCTAGAAGTGATGGGGGCAGTTTTTAGCACCGGTCATGGAGTTGGTGGGCACACTTTCAGGAGGAAGCATGAGACAAAGAAGGAGCCTTGCTTTGTTGATAGAAGTTTCAAATGGTTGGTGGCCATGAAATAAACTGAAGAAAAGGGAGATCAACAGATAGAAGTGGAGGTTTAGTATACTTGGAAAGCCTAGAAAGGAGATCATGGGTTTTGATATCCCTATACTGTTTTTGTGGCCCATCATTACATGATCTCATACTTGTACACCATAACTGCCACTGTAACTGTCCCCTGACTTCGAATCTCCAAACTCTGCCAAATATTGACTCTTCCCTGTCGACTTTCCTTTTCATCATTGTGGCGTATGTCCCTCATCATTATGAGACAAAAATCGATAGAATATTGTCCACTAAACACAACCACAATCCTTGCAAACTGGGCCACTGAACCACAACACTTGGCCACTCACTATAACTGTCCCCAGACTTTGAATTTTCAAACTCTACCAAATATTGAATTTTTCTTGTAATGTAATCAATAAATTCAATGTCGGTAAACTTGTTAATATTTGAAATACCCGTTTTTCTAGACTGTGATGACATAAACACAATTGTTGTCCTACATTTTACGTAACCACAATACATAACTTATTTATATTAAAAACAAAATATACATTTCGAGTTTATAATCATAAAAATGGAAACTACTTTTTTTTTCTTTTAAAGTTCACTCATATTTTCAGCTAAATTATGATTGGTTATTTTTAAAAAATTCCTCTTTGCACCTATTTTTCCCACATCCTGCCAACAGGTGCTCCATTTAATTGAGAACACATGGCAAGTCCACCTGAAGACAAGGGTTATCAACTAACACTGAATCTTGCATGCCACCTGAAGACAAAGGTTATCAACTAACATTGAATCTTGCATGCCACCTGACTTACATGGTGGAGCAGTTACTAGCAGTGATCATGGATTTAGTGGCCAGCCTCCAAGAGGAAATATGAATGAATTGGAGTCTGTATCTGTCGAGGAAAGGCTAAAAGGACTTGGGCATAGGTGGCAACTTCAAGGATATGCATTTCGACAAGTACAAGTAAAGGTTTTATGTGGTTTGAAGACATGGAAATGACCGTGCAGTCACAGAAGTTGCACAGAAGCAGTTGCAGATTCGGCAAATCAAGGGGTCGTGGGAAATAAGAGCTATAAAGGGCAGAAGGTTTGCACAGAGAGAGGACATGAACAACAACACAACAACTTACTTTCTACATTGTAACTTATGAGCAGTTTTTTCCCTTCTCATTTTTCAACCTCAAATCAACAAAGGTTTATCTTTTATGATTTGTTACCATCACATCATATCAGAAAGGTCATTCTACTTGTTTACTTTGTTACCATGAGTTCATCGAAAGAAGTCTTCATCCTTTTCAAGCAATTGAACCAATACCCCAATTGCTTGATTTTCTTCTTTAAATTGTCAACTTTAAATTACTGCTTGGTAGCTATAGATATAGGCCCACCTTAATTTTACTAACAATAAAACCCATCACTTTCATAGTTAACATGAAATAATTTCACAACTCCTGTTCGTAACTCGTAATTCATATAGCAATCAACATCGAGATAAAGTAAACGAGTTCATTGGGTTACTTTCTCCAAGTAATACCCAAAATTAACTACCACTTGGATTATATACAAAATGCATGTGCTGGGATGTAATTTTGCAAAAATCACATGGACAAAATTCGTATTTTACTCAAAATATAATAGTAATTTACCGAAACAAGTCATAACAAATCAATACGAAGCCAAACACATCATTAGCTAATAAACCACACCGCAAGAAACCCTTCAGTTAGATCCAACCAAATATAGAACACAAACAAGCAACCTGCAATAGGAATCTTGAAATACAGACATAAGCCACTTTCCAACCCAAAACAATACACAGACAACCCATATATATCTCACCTTCAATTAGTTTTCAAAATGACAAGTCACTGCAAACACAAATGACAACATCACTCTAAACAATATGGGAAATTACTGTTCTTGGCCTTATACATAAGTAACGTTGTGCCATTTCATGGCATTGTACATAACCAATTATTTACACATTACGTACAGCATTCTGTGCAAAATGAAAACTACATACATATCTACCATATTCTTCGCAATGATATGTTTTCAATAATTAGTACTGTCTACCTAATAAATTAACGAAATAAATAAATCATACAAATTATACAATTGCCTGATTCACCTCATCTTGTAGTCGAATCATTTTTGCACACTTTTTCTTCGACACTACCGTATTGGCCCACAAGCTGTTTGGAATTAGGAGAAATATCGAAAAATAGTCGTCGTTGCTTAATATGCGATGTACTTGGATCCACCAACCCAGGTTTGCAACGAATGGGCAATGACTCCGCATTGTACTCACGATCAATGATGTGGGTTGTATCTGCATCTGAGTTACTACCTACTGTTTGGCGAAACTGAACCTTAGGACACGTTCGCTTTGTGTGTCCAATGCATTTGCAATTTCCACATTTTCTTGGTCTTCGACAATTGGACGAGGCCCGTCCCGGGTTCCCTTTTGTCTTCACAAGATCAGGATCTTCTACTCCAAATTGTCGTAGGATTGAATGTTTCCCTTTGTCTCCATCCCCATCGTTCAGATTTCTCTCATATAACTCTTTCATCTGGCTCGTCATCGAAAGACATGCATCCCGAGCCTCTTTGAAACCTTCCGTTGATTGCGAAGCATAGAAACACATTTCATTGTAGAAGAACTCAATATCCCATACCAGGCCATCTATGTTGTAGTACTATCAATTGAGGGTTGACGCCATTGCTGGCCATCCTTGCTTGTAGCCCTTGTCCATCTATGCAGCACACAAGTTGGAGGAATTTGCATTAAATTTTTAGCTTTCATAACACATATCATGTGACAGCAAGGTAGGCCCATCGACTCAAACTTCATGCAAGAGCATCTCATTGCAGCATCCACTGGATTGTGTGTTACTATCCATGATCTATCCTTCGCCTTGTACTTATGAATATAGTATCATTTCTGATCATCCGGCAAAGGGAACACGTCCTTCACGTTCAACTTCCCCTCTTCTATGATTTCATCACGAAACATTCTAAATATATTTCAGGTGAATAGCTCAGCTCCATGTCTCTCTATATCTCGCAATAGAGTAATCAATACTAGAAAAGTGTTATTTGTTTCAACATTATCTCCAGCCTCGTTATACCTTATCCTTGCAAGAGCTCGATCATAGTGCCTAACAAATTCATATAGCTTTAATTTGTATTGGAGGAAGGGATTGAAATAAGCATTCATACTCTCCGAGCGTTGAGTGCTCTTCATCCCAGCAAAGAAATGTCCACGCATATATGCCTCAGCCCACATATGACGCTTCTCATATGTCTCCAACACCCAGTTGTTGGTTTGAAGTCCACATTTTTCGACCATTCTCGTCTAGCCATCCTCAAACTTTGCCTCATCTGTTTCCATGTCCATGCATTGCTTGAAAGCATGTACAAAGCCACTTTTGTGAACATTTGAAACAACATTTTCCCAAGATGCCAATTACATAATTGATGTCTTGCGTCTAGAAATACTCTTCTGATTGCCTCTCGCATTGCCTTATCCCCATTTGTCAGTACTAACACAGGTGCTTTATTACCCATCGCCTCCATAAATGTTTCCAAAACCCATATATATGTATCAATTGTCTCATTAGCTAGCAAAACACATGTAAATATCGTGGTCGTGAAGTGGTTAGTCACACCAGCCAACATGACAAAAGGTTTCTTGTACGCATTGGTTCTGTAAGTTGAGTCAAATATCAACACATCACCAAACTTTGGGTAGTTAGCCCGCGATTTCGAATCTGCCCAGAATAGATTTTGTAACTTGTTATCCTTACACACATCATACTTGTAAAAAAAACCTGGGTCAACATCAAGTTTTGCACATAGATAAACCAACGCACCCTGTGCATCACCATCCTCAACTTCTACTCTACGTTCGGCTTGAATATGGTTGTACAAATCTGTACGGATGAAACCAACATTCTCATAAGACTCGGATTGATTTACCATATAGTTCATGATTTGGCTCGTCTTCACACCAACGTTGCGCGTAGCCATTGCTTGAGCTTTGTCAGCGTTGTTTAAACCGCAATGTGACCTCAGATACATCACACAATGTTGTTCCGCCAATTCATGGTTGTGGTCTATGACGAAGTGAGTCACAACATACTTTCCCCCTTCATCAGCATCTGGATCGTACCATATACGAAATTAGGCTTTGCAACCTACTCTTGTTAGTGTCTTGTGAGCTCTACTCTTCTCAGCAACACGGTCCAAGTATTTTGGTAATCTCTGACCTTCCCTTGAACACAACCACAGCCTACTAACAAGCTTTCCCTGTTTATTTGTGTTAAATTTGGATTTTCGTATACTAAATCCCTTGGCTTTAGCATACACGTTGTAGAAAGCTTCTCCATCTTCGACTGAATCAAATTTTTGTTCCAGAAGAGCACGTTCAACATCACCAACCATGTCATTTCGATGAGCATCGTCAACCATTTCTTGTTTCACATCGACTCCGCCATCTTCAACATTCATGTTGGTTGCTTCTTCATTGCTAGGACCAGCTTCGCAACCATGATAAGGTTCCGCCCAACTTTCATTGATCAAACGAATATCATCTGCTTCATTTGGAATGTCATAATCATCACCTTCTCTTTTCACTTTCGCTGGGGCCATACTATATAGAACATTAGTACAAACAATTACTTGATGACCGAAAAATGTTAACACAAACACAAACATGACATTTTCACACGGTTGAATTGTTTATGCAAACACAAACACTCGATCGAGAAAGAGAAAGGTTAGTTGCCAATAGAGGGGTTTCCATTTCAGCGAAGCGTAGAGTGGTTGAAGTTAGGATGTGGGTTTAGTTGAGGGAAAATAGCTGAAGTGAAGAGGCTAGATAGAGAGATAGAGAGACAGAGACAGGGAGACAGCTCCATACCTTATATCTACTTGGAGAGAATGCCTTCACTTCAGCAATGGAACCAACACAGCCTTGTAGTTCCGTTATTGTTGGAAATCACCCATAATACTGTTCCCTACAGAGCTTCGTCAATGGAACCCAGCAGGGGCTTCTCGCTAGTAACGGAAATCAAGGGTTACACACTCAACCTTACACAGAGAGAACAGAGAGAAAGAGATAGAGACGAAATAGAGAGAGTGAGTAGGATGCAATCATGCAAATACGAGCATTAACCGGTTGCCCCGGTTTCAACTTTTTTACGATTGAACAATTCAATGGTCTTGATCAATTATTGTAATCTAACCACTAAAAATTGGGTTACATATGGTGTGCAACCTTAAGGGAGTTGCACACTTAAACAGCACCTAAATTTTATATTAACAACTACATGTTAAATGCAAATCTAAAAATTACATGTCAAATCACACGTCATTACCACATTGGTATAATAAATATATTTTAGCCTTTCACATACTATATCTAGGATTGCAAATGAACAGAATTATTTGTGAACAAATTCAAGTTCACCTTGATAAGAGCTCGTTCGAATTCAGTTAATTAATTTTTATTTATTTATTTTTGCGTTCAAGCTCAAACTCGAGCTTGTTAAATTTTTAATAAACTCCAACACACATTACAAGAAAATACAGATTTCACGACTAAAATTAATTTTTTCGTCGCTGAAAGTAGTACAAATGGCGACTAAAAGGGTTTAGTCGCCGAATACAAGGGTTTTAGCAACTAAAAGGCAGTTTAGTCGCCCAATGTGGGGGTTTTAGCGACTAAAGGTTGTTTAGTAGCCAAAAGTGACTGTTTTTGGCGACTAAAATAATTTAGTAGCCAAAAGTGATGGTTTTGGCGACTAAAAAACAGATTGGTCGCCGATTGTAGGTGTTTTGCTGACTAAACACAGATTGGTCGCTGAAAGTGAAGCTTTTTGGCTACCAAAAAAAAAAATTAGTAGCTAAAAACTAAGTATTGCCGACTAAAATTCAGTTTAGTAGCCAAAAGGGGACGTTTTTGGCGACTAAAAACAGGTTTAGTCGCCAAAACTACTTATTGTTAGGCAAAACTTAATTTTTTTGCGACTAAATTATAATTAGTAGCCGAAAATGATAGAATTGGCGACTAAAAATTTAATTTAGTCGCCAAAAGTGGCCTCAATTTTTTTTTAGTAAATAATTTATATTTTACAAAAAGTATATTGAATTAAAAAAATTATATTTATATATATTATTTTGTATTAATACCGGTTAATATACTATATAAATAATATATATTGCATATATATTCATGTGATATTATAGTGGCATAGTGGAAGGAGTGTGTTGCAAAAAGTTTGGCGTGTGGTGGTGGGATGTCTCAGGTTCAAAACTTGCGAGCAACAAGTTAAACATTTTATTTTTTTTTAAAATATGCTTTTGGCGACTAAAATAGGTGGTCGCCAAAAGCTTCAGTATTGGCGACGAAAAAAATAGTCGGGAAATGTATAATTAAAAAAAAAAATAATTTACTATTGGCGACTAAAAATTTAGTCGCCAAATGTATAATTAAAAAAAAATAAATGAGCTTTGGCGACGAAATTTGTGGTCGCTACAGAGTTTGTTTTTGTCGACTAAAAGTGGGTTAGTCGCCAATACCTTCCGCGACGGTTTACCAGTGACCAACATGGCGACTAAAAAATTTAGTCACGAAAACCTAAAACCCGACTTTTGGCGACTAAAAAATCACTTTTGGCGACTAAAAATTTAGTCGCCAAAAGTGATTTTTTTTGTAGTGACACCAAAACTCGCCTCGTTTAACATTTATTATTTATCTATTAAATAATGTAAAAATATGTATAAAAAATAAGATAAATATGTTATTTATATATTTAAAATATATAAATATAAATAATAGTTAACTATAGATAATACATTTATATAATAATAGTGGTAGATATTATTATGTTGGTAAATTTTGACTTTTTTAATATGTTCATATATGTATATATATACATATTATATATATAATTATATAATCAAACTTTTAATTATAACTTTAGTCTCATACACAAATATAAATTTATAAATTTTTTGATTCGTTAATGCTTGTGAACAGGCTCGAGTGAGTCAAACTTTAGTCAACTTGACTCGAGCTCGGTTCATTAAATTTTTATTTAGCTCAAACTCAAACTCGTTAAAATTTTAATAAACAAACCCAAACATACTAAAGCTCAATTCAATTCAGCTCGGCCGATTTGCAACCCTAATTATATCCAGGCGTTATTTGATATACATAATTTTTGCTATAAAAATTTGATTGTGGTACTGTGAGCTTATACGAGCACTGCCACACTGGCATGAGCTATATAGGCACATTAAATTGGGGTGATCCAAAAATGCTCAACCAGCCAGACTGTTTCTTTAAAACAAACTGTATCTCAATCTTAGAGAAGCATTCTGAGACTCATGAGGATTCAATTGACAAACTTTGAAGTATAAATAAAGAAAGCAAATAGATATATGAATGAGAGAAAGCATTTTTGAGAAAATCTTCAACATAACGTATGTAGAACAGTCACATAACTCACATTTCCGGAAAATAAAACTCTAGAAGGGTTCCAATCACCACATGCACATAACGCAGGCAGAGGAATATATAATGCCATTTAAACTAAGTACAATCTAAATGGCCAGGTAAAATTTTTCACATGCTTTTCCGTAGATTTTCAAAACCACAAATCTACTTTTGAACGAGAGAAGCCAAGTTTTGCCTAATGTCTTCTTTAGCTTGTCGATCAAATGGATCATCACCGATATACAGATCTAAAATTGACCGGCACAGAAGTTTGCTCTGGATGCTTCCGACCTCATTTCCATCAACTACACAATTAAATAAGAATAATATTAATTGAGGTGCAAGATATTCCTGTACATAAAAAGATCAGTATTTTGGATGATTTTTCATTGTTTTTTCAGTCAAGGAAAAATAATTATTTGAAATGATCAGGTAATGCCAAAATCTGTTGCACTGAGGTCCATTATATTACGCTTGTAGCAGTGTCATACAATTGACTCTTTCAGTATTCACTCAAATTGAAGGTACAAAGCTTCATCCACGAAGCCTTAGTGTACAGTGGAGTCCCACAGTAGAATTTGATTTGGTGCACAATATTCAAAGCCGAGCTCCTTTAGGTCAGCTATGAAACTCCTCTGTTGCCACATCTGTTTAGGACCACATACATTCTAGCATTCATGTTTATAGGCTTGGTTAAAAGTTTCACAAACATGTCTGTGCTTTGTGTATTTTCCTGTGCATGCATATCATTCCAAAATTTCAATGACCTTAATGCTCTACTTTTCCTTTCATTGGCAACTTGAAGATGGCCATTTTACGTGATGAGCTACAATCAAATGACATGAAAAGTCAAGATAAAACGTTTCGTTGCCTACAATTTCTACAAACAACACAAGATAAATTTAAACAAGAAATGATTAGATATAGTTTCCACTAATTTTAGTTTCAGAGGAGTCATCAATTTGGAAGCAGTAATAAACAATTTTTGCTTGATGAAATCATTGAGTATGTCTATTGCATCTATAATATATTATTTAAAAACCAAAAAAACATTTTGAACATAAATTTTCTTACTTGTCGTGCGAATCACATTGCCCTGTTCCCTTGAGAGATCTATGATCGATCCTCGAGGAATCTTGTATTCATCTTTAAACTGGGATGTGAACCTGTAGAAAATGACTGTAAGGTGAAAACAATAAATAAACATGCTACATAATGAATTTTTTTCCATTAAAACTGACTGATTTTTTTATTGTTCTCAGTCACATATATTAAATCAACAAGATTCTATTAGAAGACCTTCCAACAGAAACTTTAAAACCAACATGATATAATTCAAAAATATAATTAAAAGGAAAAAAAAAAACCTCGAGATATTAGTGTGACCAGGCAGAGAAGGATGAAATGCAAGCAAAAGCAAAAACAAGTAATATACAAAGAGATGAAGGAAGGGCAATATTTTGTGTGTTACAAACAACTGTCGAAGTGAATTGAAGCAATCTAAGGGTATATCGCAATAAACATAAAGGACCAAGGAAAAATAAATAAAAACATCAAAAACATTCCAACATGCAGAACTTTACAAATTCAAAACTTCTTATATTTCAATAGTGCGATTTCCTTCAAAAGACCATATCAGCCATATGATAATGTATGTTGGCAAAAGAATGATTTACCTTTGAAGCAATTCTTTGTTATCTGCCCCACCAAACTTTTGTAGTCGGGTTCCAACAGACTCTTCAAAAGCACTGCGTACAGAACGAATGCTTAATCTTCCATAAACAATTTGAAGTCTGACAGTCATGCAAATATCACTTTCCATCAGATCATCAAATAACTCCTTGTTCTTCTCCTTCAGTTCAGAAACAGAAATATTTCCATATTTCTCACCCAGAACTTTCTTTATATCACCATCATCAGCATAAACACCTGTAGAATTACTTCCATCATAAAGGAAATTTCAAAGAGTGATGTCAATGTATGTTTTATTACTACAAGAACAGCAATTGAGAAAACAAAACAGCACATACACATACTACTAGAATTAACATGAAGGATACAAAATATTGAAGTACGATCATTGTGCACAATCTAAGTTATTTACAATAAACTATGGCAAACAATGTGTAACATAGAAGATGAGTGTCTTATGATGAGACTTAAAATTGTGTAGGATGAGTTTTGGGCATTGTGAAGCCCACAAATAGAATGATTGAACCAACAAAAATGTGATCACCAAAGGTTTAGCAAAACATAAATCCAATGCAATGTGTACAACAAAGACAATTTTCCCATAATTATGTCAATGGATGTCATTTAAAAAAATAATACAAAACAAGTTAATTGATATTTCGGCGGGTTTCACATCTTCATAGCATCAATCAATCACCAATAATTGAGTGTCTGATTTTGTTCACATACTTTGCCAAGGTGTGTGAAAAAAACACACTTGATGAGTAACTCCATGATTGGTTAGTGTGATGAGTCCTATTTAAAGTGTAATGGACCCATTTAGCAACAAGCTACCATCAATTGATACTGTTCCAACAATATTTGAACTTAAAATTTCCCCTTCAATTAAATAAATTCATGAAACTATAGAGGCAAGTAAAAACCAGACTGAATTTCATAGGTACATAAATGAATTACAGTAATAGGTGATACCTAGTTTTTCGAGGAATGTGTTAGAAATTGAAATTCGAGATCATAGTATAACTATATAGAAGCTAAAGAACGAAATGAGGCACCGAATGCGTAGACGTCAATTTTTTTCAGGCCCAGCACACTCTTTTTTCGCAACCCAATTCCGAGAAGCAGTGGCGACTCCAGGAATTTTTGTCAGTGATGTCAATCAAAAACTTAAAAAACATATATCTTACAGAAAATTTACATTAATCATTATATCACATATGGAGAAAAAAATCAACAAATTAATTTAAATTCTAAAATTATAAATAAAATATTTTAATATATTGATACTATTATTTAAGCAAAAAGTCATGCTAATACACCAGCTTTTATAATTGACGACGAGATTTCATATTTTGAAATCATTGCATAATAAGCTCATTATCAACACTATCAAATAGTGAGTTCAAAAAGAGTAGGATTTAAAACTATGAGTTCAAAGTTGTATTTTAATAGTTCAATTACTAATTTTTTTCCTCAAATCTAATATTTATATAATAATAATAATAATAATAATTCAGCCAGGGGGTTCGGGTGACACCCCTGGCCAAGCCTTGGAGCCGCCCCTGCCGAGAAGCCGCCGAGAATCTCCAAGAACGGAAGGAAACGAGACGCCGGTCCTTGGATCAGTGATTGGAGATGGATCAGCTGCTAGAGAGAGAGAGCCCCAGGAGGGAGAGGAGTAATTGCAGAAATTTGAGACCAAGAAATTCAGAGCATTTTGGAGAAATGGGTTAGTGGGGTTTTGGGAGATGGCATAGGCGGCGCCAGCGGCGGCGGAGGCGGCGGCGACGGAGCACGCGACGGCGGAGGCGGAGAAGGAGCGAGAGTGAACATTGGGTCGGCCGTTGATGGGGGGCTTTGGGGACTGAGAAAACAAGAAAGGAAAGCGCAGAGATACCATTGTATTCTCTTCCTTGGTGAAGTTACAATTGCGGACTTGATTGCGAGAGTATAAAAAGATATGGGTAAGTTTTTTAGAACTTTTTTATTTTTATTTTTAAAATATTATTTTTGAGTTTAATTTTTTTAATTTACTTAAAATAATTTTTTGTCCAATTTTAAATGAAAAATACACTGGTAGTCATGTGATATAAAAATAGATAACTTGCCTTTTGCATCCTTTAAGTTTCACAAATTTTCTACATTGGCTTTAAAAGTATTTTTCCATCGTATTTTGATCATTTATATTTGTTTTTTTTTTAATTTACTCTCAAAACAAAATACCTTCTAATTTTTAATGATAAAAATGCCACTTTGGTAACTATGTTGCATAAAAATAAATTATTTTAAAATTTGGTTGAGTTTTGAAAATTGTTTTTTTATTTTTATTTTTTGTAATTAGAAAAAAAGTTTGACAAAAATAAATATTAAAAAATATATTTTTAAAATTTTAAAAAATATTTATACCTTGAGAAAAGAAAATAATGTGAAAATAATTAGTCTTTATTTTTCATTTTGCTACCAAACTATTTTTTTTTCAAAAAAAAAAAAAATCATAAAAACTCAACCACATAAAGAG